>JANVCQ010000004.1:28078929-28092050 GCA_025531925.1 Erythroxylum plowmanianum
TGTGTCAATTCTTACTCTCATCTCTCAACTTTTAATTTCTATTGTTGATACAAATACTTCATAATACTGTTTTTCAAATCGTTTGAGAAAACAAGTTTTCTTTAAAAAGGAAGTTTGTGTTAAAAGGGGATTATATTAAAAAATATATACACAATTCAACCCCCCCTTCTTGTGCATTTTGTATATCGAACATCAAGTCTATACTAACATGTGATTCACTTCATCTGTATTGTCATTCTGTATCAAAATAGGTACTTCTTCTAGCAAATCTTGTTAGTCCTCCACATCTACATAAACTCTCGCATAGTTGATCCTACTGGTTTCTGTTGTAGCATCATATAAACACAATGGTTTCTCTACATAATTGGCGATGTGACTCAGTCCTCTTGTAGTCCAACATCCCAACAGATTCTTATAAATTCACATCCATATAAGAATGTTAGTTTCTTGATGTCTTCAATCCTGACTCTAGGTCTTTAATTTTGCTAGATGATTGGCATGCTTTATATATGTCATGGACCTGATTCAAGGACTTTCTAGGCTAAGTTAGTACATAAGAATCTGAAGAAAACGATATCCTCGTTGTTCATCAAAATGTTCTTTAAACCAAGTTATTTTCAGTGAGTATTGTCTCAGTTCTTCATGATTAAAAATGCAATTTTTTTATTCATAAAAATTTCAAAAAGTCAATATACTTAGTGCACAAGGCTCTCCACTTTGTAAGGATTTGAGAAGGGTTATCGATGTATGCAACATTTCCTTTGTATTTTTTTACAAAGACACTGTTTCCGTGATCCAAACCTGTGATCTTCTGGTCACAAGGAGCAACTTTTAACAGTTACTCTAAAGCTCTCTCTCTTTTATCCACGAAGTAGCCTATAAATGTGTGAGTTCCTATTCCACATATCTATTCTAACCTTTATGGTGTTGAAAGAGGGAGTAAGTAGTAACAATTGGACATTTAGCTATTTTGTCTAGCAAGTAATAATGAAGCATGGAGTCAATGTTCTAGTGACCAACTAGATGAGTCTATGTCCTTCTCATGGTCACTAGACAATTTGCATTCAGTCAAGCTTTTGAGGTGCTGGAAGGATTACGTACATGGGAGGGGCGGGGTATGTGGAGTTGGGAGAGGAAGTAAGGCAAGAAATGGTTGCTATTTTATGACATTTTCAAAAATATAAATACATAGTGACACAATTAGTTAAAGTGAGTGATATGAGGAAAGAAATAGTAAAAATAGTGAAGCAAAGTGATAGAGAAGCTAGAAATTCGAGAATGAAGATGATGATGTATCAAGTCTTAAATCTATAAGCATGCAAGCCATGCACACGAAAAGGAAGAATGGTAGAGAGAAGCATGAATTTTTCTCTTGAAAAATAGAGATCAATGAATCAAATAGTCATAACTTTGACAAGATATTCATTTATTTAAAGTTTAAATTGCCAAAATCAATAATAACATAAACTTCATCTCTGTCAATAATTAAAATTGTCACTAGTTCAAGGTACTAGTTTCTTTTTTGGTAAAAGATAAAAGTTAAATGTTAGCATAACTATGAAACTGTTTGTTTACATTTAAGTTTTTAATTTTCTATTTTTGTTTTGAAATTTAGTTTAAAAATTCTGTTTGTTTATATTTTTAATTTCTACTCTTAATTATGTTTTTTTTAGTTTTCAAAATTTATGACAACTATTAAAAATTTAAAATTACAATAAAAATAAAAGTGAACCAAATAGCCGTGAAATAATAAGAAAACAGGTAACTTTGTAACTTATTAAGAGTAATTTCTAATAATAAATTAATAATGAGAACAGCAAACAGTACAAGTCATCACTTGCGTTAACTTATTAAGAGTAATTTCTGATAATAAATTAATAGTGAGAACAGCAAACAGTACAAGTCATCACTTGCGTTGTCGGTGCTTTATTTTGCCACAAGCGCGTTGGCCCCGTAAAAGGGAAACGTTGACTTCGTAATTATGGATGTGTATACCAAGATTCTGTCAAATAATTTTCGAAGGAAGCTGTCTTTGCTTACATTTATTGTCGGAACTGTCATCCTGGACGTTCACTTACTGTAATTACATCATTCTCTTTAGATTCTTGTTTCCCGCATTAATTAACACAACTTTATGTCTCGCTTTGTCTTTCCCGCGTTGATTAATAGTGCCAAAGATGCCAACTACTCACTCCAACACTATTACCAATTTAAATATAATGTTTATTTATGTTTACCACGATGCATTTTGTTTATTTTATTTGAATAAATAAATTTTACTATATACATATAGTTGTTTAAATTTGTTATAAATAATTTTAAATCAAATTAAAAAAGAAAAATATTTATATTTTTCTCTCTTTTTTCTTTTCCTAGTTTCACTTAATCGCAACTTTGGTCCTTATGTATCGCCATCTATGTGTTTCTATGTATTTTATGTTAATAATGTATATGCATCTCTTGTTAAAATAAATTATGTAAAAATAAAATTTTAATTTCTCAAAATTTATTATAAACTTAATATTTTTATAGAAAATTTATTTTTCTCTATTAAAATTATGGTTATTTTATTCTATTTTTAAAACATCATTATAAATTTTAGAGCATATAATACTAATATCTAATATTAAAACATTTTATAATTTTTTTTGAAAATATAATGTTTATCTCGAATATTAAAACCTCTGATAAAATTTTTACAATTTATAATCCTAATCTCTAGCTTTGAAAACTCATTATAAAATTTTTGGAAGGTAAATTTTATTAAGAATTTACTCCTTATATTAATAAAAAATTAAGACATCAAAATATAATTATATTAATAGTACTTATTTTATTCACAGCGTATTCGATATGAGCATTGTAACACATGGTCTTGCTTATCAACTGAACTACTTAATACATATAATTTTCAAGTAATTATATATTTTTAAATATTGAATTAAGTGAAATTTTAAAGAATACTCGGTTCTCTAATAATAAATAAAAACATAATTTTTTCTAAGATTCTCATATTTTAATAATTAATATATAGATTATGTTTTTAACTAAAATAAATTGCAATGATTTAATATTATATTTGTGAAAGTTAAGAGAGAATATACTTTATTGGATTAAACGAATGATAACTGATTATCTTCTAAAATAGATTAATTAAAGACACACGTGGAGTAACCAGACGGATTACATTGGCATCCGTACCGAAAGCACAGCTGGTTGGCGACCTTGACTATTTGGAGAGAAGAATTTCTGGGGACACTTCAGCGCGTGTATCTTCTTCTTAATGAGAATACGAATAGTATCGAGCGTGGAAATGAATCCATCCTAAAGCGTTTGTAGGATCTACTTCCATCAGCAATCTAGGATTTTGTTAATTGTTGTACTATAGAGTACGGTGACGGTGAGGGCTGACTTTTGCTCACTTTCCGACACATCTTTACAATTTTAAAAAGCTTCGTAGTTTTAAATGCTAACTTTTTGGCACCGTCGAGAATCTAGCCTTGCTATTTTTTTGGCTTGTTGAACAATGGATCTGTTGGGAATTTTTTACATAAATAGCATCACGATTAAAAATGCTATTTTTTTAAAATAACAATGTCGATTTTAGATAATGATGGGGATGCTCAATCGTGAACTAACTAATTCTATCATCAAATTAAGGAAAAAAGAGAAAAGATGAGTTGAGAGTGAGAAGTGAAGTGAGTTACTGAAAACAAAAATGAGTGCTGAAATAAAATGTATGTTAGATGATTCCAAAGAAAAAAAAACTCTTCCTTTAACAGTATTAGATTTGGGATGGTTCAAATTTTCTTGTCTAAATTTAAAAATAAAGTAATATTTTCAAAGAATCTATCCTTAACTTCCAAGAAGCCTATGTCTTTGTTTCCAAGAAGTCAATGTACCCAATAATATATTTTCCTAATACGGTGTATGGTTCATGTATATATAAGGCTTCTAGTTTTCATGTACTACTTTAAATGTTCCTATTTTGTAGTATGGTTCATGAATTAGGAATTAATTAAGGGGAAAATTTTCTTATTAGAATCCTATAAATATTTATGTAATATCTCGTTTGAAATTTGTTAGAAATATACAAGTCTTGTTCTCTTATCCGTATGTAATCTTCTTCGGCTTGATTTTTTTCATCATGGTTGTCGATCTTGGGCTGCTATAATCTTATTATTGTACTTGTATTGTCTTCAACCCCAAGTCGGTTGTTTGATTAAAAAAGAAAAGTACGACATTCCCCCACGACTTAACGATATGGTATTGAATTAAAAGGGAATTAGTAGCTTGGTTCAATCCTCTGAGAAAGATGTAAGAAAGTTTGATAATTGACTAGGTCACAACATTCTTTTGAAAACTACTACTATCATATTTTACTTTAACCATCAAGAAGGACTAATATTAAGCGTTTGCATTAAAAAAGAGAGTGAGATTCTTATTTGTAAATCAATCAGGCATAAGATCTTCTTTTTTTTTCTCTAAACTATAAGTTAATATAAATATAAGAATGCAGCACTAAATAATGCCACCAGTGACATCACAAAAAGTCGCATATTTAGTATAAATAGGGTGGGGAGCGAGCTTGTTTACTATAGCAAAACTATGGTTTTAAGTTATCCAAGTCCTCCTAGAGAGTTGATTTATCGTTGTAGAAGTACCAATTGAATGCAAAAAACAGTAAGAAAAGACTGAAATGGAATTCATATGTTCATTTTTTGAACCAAAAGTCTAATGATTATTGAATCTCTGGTCTAAATTTAAATGAAGTTCAATCCCGGTTAATTTACTTTATAATAAGTCCTATACGTATTTATTGAATCTTATAAAATTTTAAGTTTTCAAGAAAATATGACAGGGATGCAAATGATAGATATTAGAGAAGTATTTCAAAAGTCAAAATTGAAGCCCATCTCTCCAACACCGCCAGTTTCTCCTGCAACATTACGAACGGCCGCCGAAGAAGCCGATGGGAAATGCTTTTCCCAATTAAAAAAAGGAAATGCAACCAAAAAAAATAAAAAATAGAGACTGAGCACACATGGTTAGAACTTAGAACTGCACCGAGTGACCGAAATGACACTATGTTCTCTCTTTCTGTCGTCTCTATTTGATTAATTTCTCTTCCAGTCTGTCTTTGTCCTCTCTATCCATCTCTCCATATATGTAGTGTACTAACCTTACAAGAATAGCATGTGGCCAACCTATATTTTCACTTTCCATAACTAAAACAGCCCTTGGAGAGGGAGAAATCAAGAAACGAAAGAGAGGGGTAGCAGAGATAGAGGGAGAGAGAGAGAGAAAAAAAGCTTGAACAACCACAAAAATTGTTGCTGTCTTTCTCTCATTCCATTTCTGAACCCTTTTTTCCTTCTGGGTTTTGCTTCGTTGATCCAATCTAAACTTTCCCACTTTCCTTTTCTTTCCCTCTCCCCTCTTTCTCTCCTTTACGTCTGCTTTGGCTCTCTCCTCTCTTGCAAAATTTCACCTTGACTGTCGTACGTCAACGTCGTACCTCAGTTTCTCCGTCATTGCTTGAGGTAAGCTTTATATGCTTACCATATTCTCCTGTTGGATATTGTTGAGGTGTTTTTCTTTTTCTCATGTTCCTTCTGAGGCTTTGCTGCAAAACTGTGTTGAATGAAGTGAAATGGATGCAGTATACGTAACATGGTTTAAGAAAATGGGTTCAGAAATCTTAATTTCATTGCTTATCTCTACCCCCATAATGCTTGTACTTTGGTGAACTCATGTCCGTGTAGGTTAAGAGCAATGATCAAGCACTTTTCTTTCTTTTCTTTTAAAGTACCCAATTCACCAGTAGAACGGATAACTATATTTACATCTATGCTGTCCATTAATACGTGGGACCTTGACTCTGGAGGAATACGGATTGGATTCCGTAAATATTTATTTCTGGATGGTGGGGATTTTGATAATTCACGTTTCCGCAATATATAATGCCTGTTACGACTCAAAACTTTTCTTTCAATTGCTGATCCGTTTATCAGGTGGCGAGATCCCATAGATCCCTTCGTTGCTCAGAGACAGAAGACACCTTTTTCTTGCATTCTTCAATATCATGGAATTATCCATATCATGCCCTTCTGCTGATTCTGAAGATTTGGATGGCCATATTGAGAAAATCTGCGAGAGACCAGTGAGGAATTCCTCAGACCCTGTCAGTTTCAAAGGTTGTGATTTGACATCGTCATTGGCGAAATCTTATGGACCTGGAAAGATGATACTTGAAGGATCCTTGAGCTTTAAGGGTAGGGAATGGACAGCAATCTTCTCCTTCAAAAGTCCAAGTTCGACGGATGCGGATAACAAGCTTTTTGCTAGTTCTTTTACTCCTAAAAGTGGATGTGGTCTCTTAAGATCAGACAACTTGTCTAACCACAGGAACCAGGCTGCAGTGAAATTGCAAAAAGTTTACAAAAGTTTCAGAACCAGGAGACAGCTAGCAGATTGTGCAGTAGTTGTTGAGCAGAGATGGTTTGTATTAATTTCTGCATAACTTTCTTTGCAGTTCCAACGCGATATCACATTTTGTCAAGTAAAAGAAACGTTGTTTTGGATTTTGCAGGTGGAAACTGTTGGATTTTGCAGAGCTCAAGCGAAGCTCAATATCTTTCTTTGACATTGAGAAACCTGAGACTGCAATCTCTCGTTGGTCAAGGGCGAGGACAAAAGCTGCCAAGGTAAATCTAAATCGTATGGTTTGTGTTCCCAAGATTTGTGCGCTATGTTCCTCAAATGTGAGTGTTTATTCTCTTTTGCAGGTAGGAAAAGGTTTGTCTAAAGATGCCAAGGCTAGAAAGCTCGCTTTACAGCACTGGCTTGAAGCAGTAAGTTCTCATCTTGAAGTAAAACGCAGAAATTAAACCACTGGTTCCTTTACCCACCACGCATCTTTAACTGTCTCCCTTAAATAGATTGATCCTCGGCATCGGTATGGGCACAATCTTCAATTTTATTATGTCAAATGGCTCCACTGCCAGAGTACTCAGCCTTTTTTCTATTGGTGAGATTCTTTGCTGGCAATTTGCTACATAATAGCAATATATTCACTTCATAGTAGAATTAATATGCCAACCCTTGACTTTCAGGCTGGATATTGGAGAAGGGAAAGAAGTTAACCTTGAAAGGTGTCCTAAATCAAAGCTTCAACAACAATGCATAAAGTATCTTGGGCCTGTGAGTTTTTCTTCTATCTCCGTCTCTTACTTTTAACATATCCAGGCGAGAAACTGCAAATATTAAATGCTGTGGGAATAGGACCAAAAAAGTGTTGATTTTAGTATGCATACTCCATACGAGTTCATTTGAAAACTTCTGCATTTTGCCCCTGCTTCCTAAAATATATCCAGTAGTCAACAGTAACTGGAAGGTACAATTTTGATCTTTTTCTTGCGTATTTCAGACAGAAAGGAAGGCTTACGAAGTTGTAATAGAGGATGGGAAATTGGTCTATAGACAAAGTGGCAAACTTTTTGATACGATTGATGGACCGGTAGAAACCAAATGGATTTTCGTTCTCAGTACATCCAAAACCTTGTATATTGGTCAGAAGAGTAAGGGGAAATTTCAACATTCAAGTTTCTTGGCTGGTGGAGCTACTCTGTCTGCTGGAAGAATAGCTGCAGAAAATGGTATTATTAAGGTAAGGGAATTATCATTTCTACTATGACCCTATCCTATTTGCAGCACGATATTTTTGGTAATAGTTGTATAATTCTTCAAATTTGACAGGCAGTTTGGCCTCACAGCGGGCACTATCTCCCAACGGAAGAAAACTTTCAGGAGTTCATGTCATTCCTTAAGGAACACAACGTAGACCTCACCAACATAAAGGTAACTAACACTGGTTTGTCAAAATTATCTCAAATTGTTATCTGCTATGAACCACGAGAAGAAAGCTTCACAAAAACATAGCATCTACAAAAAATATCTGGATATATTGACAGACCATCACTTATTCCCCATTCAGGTTACAGATTTAACTAGATAGGAGGAAAAACCTGACTGTCTTTTAACCAGACGTCATGCCATACTACACGTGTTTGTTATATACCAATATAGATGCTTGCTGTTCATTTAAGGTATCTTTTATTCTATTCAGCAAAACCCAACTGAAGCGGAAGAAGAAGCCATGTACACAAACAGCAGTGGATGTGGAATCCGAGACAACCAATCAACTGCAAATGCGCCTCAAGAAACGGAACTAATAAACATAAATAGCTTGAATCAGGAGAATGTAGAATCAGGACAATCAAAGTCAAATGATGACAATGCTGATCTACAGACATCAAATTTGTCTCATGGATTATGCTCAAAAATTACCAAACTTAAAATACCATCTAGAAATGACATACCTGACATCTTTAGGGGTGAAAGCAGCCAGAATGAACCTTCCAATAGTTCTGCAGAGGAAGGCTATGAATCAGGCGAAGATTCTTATTTAACAGAGGAAGATTTCATGTTTATGAAAATGAATCTGTTTGACAGTGACGAAGAAGAAGAAGAAGAAGAGATGATCATCCCCAAAGAAAAGATAATGAAAAGGATAGATTCACATAAAGGTATGAAGTCGTATCAATTGGCAAAGCAGTTATCCTCGAAATGGACAACAGGGGCAGGACCAAGAATAGGTTGCATGAGGGACTACCCACCAGAGCTTCAATTACTGGTCCTAGAGCAGGCGCACTTGTCTCCAAGGGGAACAAGTGCAACTGTCAGGCATTCGTCCCCCTTGAATCCCAGGGCCTCAAAACCAACTTCTCTACACAGAAAAACCACTTCAGAAGCCCACTTGGTGCAGACCAAGAGTGATTATCTCGAACTGCATCACCTTAGACCGTCTAAGATGCAAGAATAATTATTTTACTAATTACGTACATGACACTGGAGTAGACAAAGAACATAGGTCACTCTTTTGCATTCTTTATTGTGCACTTACCCTCCAAATTTTCATTTTGATGATTTCTTTGGTGAAAATGGAAGAAGGCTATGCAGAGATTCTTTTTGTTGCCCCCAATAGTTAAGAAAAGTCACTTCTGACATGAGATTTTAACTTTTCAAATTTCATCTTACTCCTACTACTTATCTTAAGAACCATTCTCCTATAAGTAACATTAAAACAAAAATTTTGTATAATAGGTTATGTAAGATTATATCGACCTTTTTGGATATCTCATAACCTTTTTATAATCTTTTTTATTTCTAAACTTTTTAGACCATATATGCTTTAACTAAGCATTACATTCGAAAATCATTAACTTTGGATCTTTTGAAGCCTTACTGTTTCATATCTATTGTGAAATTTTGCTAATTGATTTAATTGAAACTACCAAAGGCAAGTTGTAGTGCTAAGTTTGGCTATAGAAGAAATGAATATTGCATCATACACCATCATATATTGTATTTTCCTCCTTACACAATACCATACTTTTATGGAATTTAGTTATGAAGATATTAATTAGAGAATCTCATTCCCTGTAGATAATCAAAAAATTTTATCTCACCATATCGATTTCATTGAAGCGCATCAGCATTCTTGATGATTAATTTCTACATAAATTTGAACAATTTGAAAATTTCAAAAATTCAAATCAATATTTCATTTAATGCATATGATTATATAACATAAATTTGTTGGTAATCTAATGAACAAGTATCATAAGTCTATGAATTGTTATCACATCCTATGCATAAGATTTAATAATTCACTACCATCGTCATCCTTTCATCAAAGGTTGATTTTGGCTATTTTCAACCTAACAAATTTTATAAGTTTCATTCGATTCATAATCAAAAGGATATAGATAGATTTATGTATATATATATACATATATGTATGTATGTATGTATGTATATGTATGTACATACATATATATCTATGTGTGTGTGTGTGTGTGTACACACACACACACACACACACAGATATATATATATATATGTATGTATGTATGTATCTATGTGTGTGTGTGTGTGTGTGTGTGTGTGTTTATGATTCTCATTATGTTTATTTAACCAACATGTCATAAATGGATAGTATTCGTTACCCCGTTTTGTATGCCTGCCACTTACTTTAAGCATAAGTCTCCTTTGATCTAGTACGCAAAAATTATTTGTATAAATTTAGATCATTTACTTTTACTCAATAATCTATCTCTTATCATGTTTTGAACATTATAGTAATGTTGAATTCAAATTAAGTATCAAATACTTATATGCATGAACTAGAAATATATATGATCTTTATCATATCACGTATAGGCAAGAAAAGTCAAACAATCATTTTTTTCTAATATCAAATATTATCATACTATAAAAAGGCCTTTAGTTATGGTCCATATTTAAGCTTTTAGTAGGCTAAATTGAATGGAACAATTACATTAAGGCACTGTACCTTTCAAATCTTGTTCATGTAACATCTTGCATCTTGCTATCATGAAATTGACATATGTCTTACATATTGTTATTAAAATTTATGAGACATTAGTCAAATCAAAATGTCATTACATTTTTTTTCATTCATATGATATTGACATATCTCTAAAATTTTGTCACCAAATCCTCAACAAGGATTAATAACAAAATTGCATAATGGATATACACTTTTCTAACTTTGAGAACTATTCTTAGATCGAACCTATGTCCAAGAAATTTGGTACACTAATAACTCAGTATCAACTATACTAAACAAAATTTATTTATACCATAACAAAATATAAATGTAAGAAAAATAAATAATTGGTTATGTATTATAACAATAAAATAAGATAAGAAATTTACTCATTTAAATGGTTACTCCCATTAGTTTATTTAAAATAATATCGCTCATTACTATTTATAAAGATTACTCTAATCTTTCTAGCGAAGTAGGATTCCATTCAAAATTAGTTAATCTTAAGTTTGCTCAACAAACCAATTAAATTGAAATTAGGCAGAAACATCTTTATCGAACAAGTCTCATGTGACTCCTAGATCTTTTAGATGACCACTCCTACCAAAACATATCTTATATGTTATTCTTAACCCTACCTCTAAATTCATGTGAAAGTGAGTTTTCTTATCCAATTAACACAAATTTAATTAAATAGGACCCATTATTATAGTACTAAATATATTTAGATTAAAGTGGCATTGAGTTTGCTCAATAAGCCTAATAATAAATCAAACTCTGGTTTATTTTTATAGCAATGAAAGGCAACAATCATGTTCAAAATAGTGGACTTATAGGCATCAAAGACCTAATTTTCTCCAGTGAAGAGTGAATTCTAAGAGGCTATAGAGAGTTGTCTATTTTGCATAGCTACTAGGAGTGCGGTGTCATAAGTTCTTTTATGATATGTGATTGTTTTGCATAGCTACTAGGAGTGCGGTGTCATAAGTTCTTTTATGATACGTGATTGTTGTGAACTTTGTTAAATTTTCAGTTTCGGAGGCTTAAGAAGGCATACAAGCCACATGTTTAGTTCTATTTAGTGTTTTTACATTATAGTGAACTAGTGGTGGATTAGTAGTAGTGAATCAGTAGTGGTGAACTAGCAAGAACCATAACAAATAACTCCCTAGGGATAAGGCCCCAAGAATTAGGGTATTCTTCTCTTGGAGCCTCCATTACGGAAGCTTCCTTGGGAGGAGGTGAGAACTCCCCTTTATTGCATAAGCTAGAGAAGGGTATGGTTGAATATATCCTTGGGAGGAAAGATCAAATAATGCTTTTCCACCTTTGAAAGATGATGTCACTACCAAATGGTCAAAGTTTAGATCCATTACTAAATAGCGGACTGCAACACAAAATCAGAAGCTTACTAAATCTTGGAACAGAGTACTTACCCCTTAACTGATAGTACCAAGTTGAGGTTTGTTGAGCCAAATCTAGTTGATGGAGTGGTCACTCCTTTATTGGAGCTATTGCAAGCAAGAGTAGCTACTAAGGCAAAGTCTTTGGTGAGATTCTTCATTGGTAAGAGACCTACATTTCCATTAGTTTACAATTAGACTATGATATAGTGGAGTAAGAAGGGTCTTAGAAAGGTGCTTCTTATTGACTTGCACGTCATAACACTAGTCAAAATAAACTAGACCTACTATTATAGCAGTGGTGAATCTAGGTCGATCCCACAAAGAATGATCAATTACTTTTGAGAAAAAACTAATCAGTGTTTAGGTTCAGGGGGTTTTGGTTTAATAACAAAATAAAATGAAACTAAACTATCAAAAGCAAACTAAAGAAAACATGTAAAAGTGATGAAAGTGGTGAATTCGTTAGGGACCCAATTCTTTGGTTCAATCTCAACCTACACCCAATTAAACATATTTCATTGAATTGTTGTCTTCATATCTCTATTTGAACTATTGGTCGTAGATTAATAGCAAGCTCTGTTAATCCTAGTTTTTCCTTAGGTTATAGTTAATTAAGAAGAGTTCGTTAATTAACCTTAGCTATCGAATAACCTAGGAGATGGTCTCTGGATTTAATTGGACAGTCACTTTACGAATGACAAAAACAGACCAATCTAGGCAATAATCACATAAGCTTGGATTATTTAACCTAGTTATGTTATCCCTAATGATTGCAAACCATTAGTTGCTACAAATTAAATTCAACATAACAATTAGGGATTACATTAAATATTCTAGCATTGGTTTTGTAATAAAATGATCCAATGAACACATTCAAACCATCTTTTCACAATATCCAAATCCATACACATAGGATAACATAATCAATTTATAAAAAGAGAAAAAACAAAAATATACAAGCAAAGAGTGTTTAACCAGGTTGTGGCGTCAATATCCCTATTAAACTAGCATCAGGAAGCTATCCTTCTATGGGTCTCTCACGGTTGATGGGTTTGCCCCGTTCTCTCATATCTCTTGAAGCTCCCTCTCTATTTTTCTCCCAATCAAAAACCCTCCAATCTTTTATATCCCTTACATTGTCACAACCTCAGTATACATTAACACTAGGTTAAATGAGGGGTGAGGTGTCATTGTGTCACACCCGTAATGTAGTATCCCACTCCCGCAAGACCCGAACCCGATATCAAGGGTGATATCCGAGCCCGTGCCTCACGAGGGTGGTATGCTAGAGCGATCAAAAC
>JANVCQ010000004.1:28196744-28209974 GCA_025531925.1 Erythroxylum plowmanianum
TCAATTATTCCTATAACCATATAACCAAAATTCAATTCCATAGGCACTAAATTCTAATACTGATTATCAGTTGGTCTACCTCTTGACATTTTTCCTAGTCCGGGATTTACCCCCGAAAAATTTCAGAAAAATTCATAAAATTCTCCAAAAATAGAAAACACATAACAATCAACTCCAAATAAATTTTCAAGTACCAAAAACCACATTTGTCACAACAAAATCATATTTTCACATTAAGGCACATATATCGGGAAATGTCATGAATGCATGTACAGTCATTTTCATATGCAAATTTTACTATTCACATGTAAGCATATGCATGTATATTTCAAAGCAATCTAAACACTCTTAGCCCTTTCTAAATTACCATTCTACCCTTCACATCGGGGGTGGGATGTTACAGAGGAAATAAAAGATCACCTCACAAAATTATGCGAGGCTAAATCACTCCACAACAAAATTTTTCTGAAGAGGAAACTATACACTTTACGCATAGTGGAATCTACTTTGGTGATGGAGCATTTAAATACTTTAAATTCTCTATTTTCCTAACTCACATCATTAGGAAACACAATAGAGATAAGTGAACGTGCGAAACTTCTACTCCAAAGTCTATCGGATTCATATGATCAAATCATCATCAATTTAACAAACAACACAGACACTCTAGTCTTTGATAATATTGCAACTGCTATTCTAGAAGAAGAGAGTCACAAAAAAAGTAAGAAAGACAGGCTGGCAAATTCACAAAAAGTAGAGGTCTTGGCGGTGACAAGAGGAAGATCAATAGAGCATGGCCTAAATGGGAGTCATAGTCATGGTAGATCAAAATCGAGCAATAAAAAGAATTTCAAGTGCTACAATTATGGCAAGAAAGGGCACCTGAAGAAGGATATTTGGAATCTGAATAAGAAAAATTATATTCCTCAAGGAAATGTGGCAAATACTTTAGATGATAGAGGTACAATGGTCTGTGAAGCAACAACAACTATTAGAGGTAAAAGAAGATTTGTCAATGTATAGCTTCTCGATTCAGCAGCTACTTTTTATATAACCTCTCAAAGAGAATGATCCATTAGTATGAAGTTGTCTCTGTGGGATCTGCGTATAGCTATAATGATCAAGCTTTAAAGATTATTGGTATAGACACCATCAAGTTAAAGATATATGGTGGCACAACTCAGACTATTGAAAAAGTGCGATATGTGGAGGGCCTGAAGAAGAATTTGTTATCTGTAGGACAATTAAATGATCTTGGTTTCATATTTGAGATTCAAAACAAGATCATGAAAGTGATTAAAGGAGCACTAGTATTTATGAAAACAGAGAAGATTGTTGCAAATCTGTATATGCTAAAGGGAGTAACTTTGCAAGAAGGAGAAGCATCTGTTGCGGTGACTAGTCCTTATGACAAATCTGCAATGACGTGTCATAAAAAGCTTAGACATATGTTAGAACAAGGAATGAAGATACTTGTAGAGAAGAATCTACTTCCAGGTTTCACAAAGGTATCACTACCCTTCTGTGAGCATTGTATTGTGAGTAAGCAACATTGATTGAAGTTCAACACATCAAAGTTCATAAGCAAAGAAATTCTAGAATTGATTCACTCTGATGTATAACAAGCACCAGTTATGTCCCTAGGAGGAGCAAATTTATTTGTTTCATTCATTGATGATTGTTTGAGGAGATGATGGGTGTTTTCTATTAAGAGGAAGGCAGATGTGTTTCCAACTTTCAAATTTTACAAAGCACAGGTGGAACTTGAATATGGTAAGAAGATTAAGTGTTTGTGTCAGATAATGGAAGCGAATTTACTGGTAAAAATTTGATGAATTTTGCAAGTAAGAAGGTGTCAAAAGGCAGTTTACAATGGCATAAACTCCTCAACAAAATGAAGTAGTAGAGTAGATGAATAGAATTCTGTTGGAAAGAATAACAACGATGTTGAGAACTACAAGCTCAGATAGGAAATTCTAGGCAGAAGTAGTCAATACTGCCTATTATGTGGTGAATCGAGCTCTATCAACTACAATTGAGTTGAAGACACCGATGGATATATGGACTGGTAAACTAGTGGATTATTTTAACCTCCATATATTTGGAAGTCCTACCTATATGGTGTTCAATGCCCAAGAAAATACAAAGTTGGATCTAAAATCTAGAAGATGCATTTTCTTAAGGTATACTGAAGGTGTGAAGAGGTACCATTTGTAAGATCCCACTACCCACAAGATTGTTATCAGTATGGTTGTTATCTTCATGGAAGATAAGGATCAAGAGCAAGCAAAAAATCTTGGCATTGTATAAGAGAATCCAGAAACTACAACAGTACAAGTGGATAGGGAAGTTAATCAAAATGATTCTTTTGAAGCTACACCAGATCATGAGTAGTAAGAACTAGTTGAATATGATGTTCCATATACTTGGAGACAAATTCACATAAGAAGAGCACCAAGCTAGCACTCAGACTATATTATAAAGAGCAATATTGCATACTATCTTTTAACTGAGAATGGAGAGTCATCAACTTTTCAAGAAGCAATGAATAGTTCAGATGCACCTTAGTGGATGACAACAATGTGGGAAGAAATTGAAGCTCTATATAAGAATAAGACATAGGAGCTGGTATCACTACCACAAGGAAGAAAGTCTATTGGCAATAAATGGGTTTACAAGATTAAACGAAGTGGTGATGATCAAGTAGAGCGATATTGTGCTAGATTGGTGGTAAAAGGATATTCTCAAAAAAAAGGTATTGATTTTAATGAAATATTTTCTCCTATAGTTTGACTTACTACAGTTTGAGTAGTTCTGGCAATGTGTGCTATATTTGACTTGCATCTTGAGCAGTTAGATGTGAAAATTGCATTTCTTTATAGAGATCATAAAGAAGAAATTTATATACTCCAACCAGAAGGTTTTAAAGAAAAGGGAAAGAGAACTTGGTTTCAAGTTGAACAATTCTCTATATGGTTTAAATTAGACGCTGAGGTGTTGGTATAAGACATTTGTTTCCTTCATCATGAGCTTTGGATATAGCAGACTAAAAGCAGACCCTTGTGCATATTTCAAAAGATTTAAGAAAGATGATTTTATAGTCTTGCTATTGTATGTAGACAACATGTTGGTAGCAGGCCCCAATAATGATCGTATCAAAGAATTAAAGGCACAATTGGCTAAAGAATTTGAAATGAAGGATTTGAGACCAACAAACAAGATCCTAGGGATGCAAATTCTCTAAGACAGAAATAATAGGAAGATTTGGTTTTCTCAGAAGAATTATTTAACGAAGATCTTGCGGCGATTCAACATGCAAGATTGTAAGTCAATTTATACCCCTCTTCTTGTTAATTTCAAGTTATCCTTAAGTATAAGTCTTAGCAACGAAGAAGAGAGGATGAAGATGTCTCGAGTACTATATGCATCAGTACTGAGAAGCTTAATGTTCGCTATAATTTATACAAGACTAGACATTGCACTTGTAGTGGGAGTAGTTAGTAGATATATGACGAATCCTGGTTAAAAGCATTGGAATACTGTTAAGAGGATTTTCAGATATATCAAAGGAACCTTAGATATTGCATTATGTTATGAAGGATCAGATTTTACTATCAAAGGATATGTTGATGATGATTATGCAGGTGATCTTGATAAAAGTAAATCCACTATAGAATATGTTTTTACACTAGCTAAAGGAGTTGTGAGTTGGGTTTCAAAACTGTAGTCAATTGTGGCTACATCAACAACAGAAGCAGAATATATAGTAGTTACATAAGCTAGTAAAGAAGCATGTGGTTAAAGATGTTGTTGGAAGAACTTGGGACTTAGGAATGAACAAGCGAATATTACTTTATATTATGATTGTCAGGTGTGCTGTATCTTGCAAAGAATTTAGCAGTTCATTCAAAGACAAAACACATCCGAGTTTAATATCACTTCTTTTGTGAGAAAGAGGAAGAAGGAACGGTGGACATGCAGAAAATTCAGACAATGGATAACCTGGCAGATTTTATGACAAAAGTAATCAATGATGAGAAGTTTATGTGGTGTTGATCCTCATGTGGCCTAAAAAAATGTAAGCAACATAAAGTAGCAACGTAGAAAAGAATAGTGTGAAGATATAATTGATTACCAATCAAATCTTTAAGTGGGAAAATTATCAACAATTGTAGCTGGTAGGCACCGAATTCGATGCCTATCATGCCTAGTAAGGACAAAATGGCTGAAGAAACATATGGCACTCCTGCCTATAAAAAGGCAGGAGTAGCATGAAGAAATATAAAACATGCAGAAGAAGAGAGACATGAGGTGAGAGAGAAAAGAAAGAGAAAGAGAGACAAAAATATTATGTGTATTTTTTGGTCTAGTTTTTTCTTGTGATTCTTCAGTTTTCTCAATAGTAAAATTCTTCTATCCTTGCTCGTGATTTTTACTCTAATTTAGGGGGTTTTCACGTAAAATTTGTGTATTTATTACTATTCTTTCAATCCTATTTAGCTGCAAACCTGCTCTAATCTAATCAATTTTCACAACAGGAATGTATGGGATGTCTCTTCCAATGAAGGTTGCCCACAAAAGAGGGATTAGTGATGTCATCTTTTACCATATCATGCAATGCTAGAACTGGTTGAGAAAATGAGAATGGGAAGAACTTAAAGTCACCTGCTAGATGTTTTAATTTTTAAGAAAATAAGAATGTATTCAACTTAACCACAATGATCGTTTATCAATTAAAATCGACCATAGTCGCTTAAGAAGGAATGCCTAACTGATAACCTTGATAGAAGAAATATTTAGACCTCCTTCTTGCTTGGGTAAAAAAATATTAGTCCAACGAACTTTGAAGGTAAGTAAGAGAGAAGTTTTCCTATAACCCTGAAAGTAACTTGATATACATCAAAGGATCTCTTTTATGATGTAGGTCTGAAGATCCATATAGAAGAAGAAAGGAAGGCTGTAAACAATAGTGATAAACAAAAGTTCAGCTTAAGAATCAAGAATCTTTGACATAGTAGCATTAATTAAGAAAACTATTTTCGTACATGTCATCTTTAGTTTATAAAGGGAGGCTCACCTTGGAGGTAAGTAAAAGAGAACATCTAACTAGCTTTCTTACAACCCTGAGACTAACTTGACTATCAAAATGTACGCCAAAAGCAATCATTGAGCCAAAATCTCCACCAATCTCCATGACAAAAATTATAGGTGAAGTTTTGACCAAATCATCGCTAATTCTTTTTTGCTATTGAGTATTTTTTGTAGCACAAAAGTATAGGAGACATTTTTCTAATCGTCACTAATAAATTTTGGTTATGCTTTGTTTTCATCGCTAAAACTTATTAGCTAGAAAGCATAGCTAAAAGCTTTTCAGCTACTAAAAAAAAGCATAGCCAAAAGTTATTGGCAACGATTTTAAGAATGTAGCCAAAATTGTTTGGCTCTGTTTGCAAAATTATAACCAAATGTTTTTAGCTACATTTTTGAAAACATATTCAAAAATATTTGGCGACGTTTTGAAATTTTTAGTATACATTATATCATGTAAATTATGAAAATGTGCGAAAAATATTTGATGACCTTTTGAAATTTTAATGTACATTATAACTAAATATTATATAATGTAAATTATAATTATTAGTAACATTTTTAATCGATATTATTGTATGTAGTATTTAGATTTTTGTTAAATAATTTATTATGCAAAAATATAATAAAAATAATTTAATATTAGAAGCATCGTATTTAGAAAATAAAATATCATTAAATTTAATCATGTACAAGATGTTAATTACAATTTCAAAAGTACTTATATACAAATACAAAATGCAATTCTAATTTAGCATTAAGCAATTGGTTGTCTTTTTCAAGACGTTGAACATATGATGGTCTTAAAGAGGATAAAGCAGTTGACTTAGGTCCAAACCTAAGCCCTTTGATGTAGCCAGATTGTGTACCAAGCATTTTGTCGCAAATGTTACCAACATTTGGCTTATTTTTGTCAAATGTTGATGCTTGTAACAACTCTTGCATCTTATTTTAAACTTTGAAAAACAAAATCAATATTTAGTTCAAATATTATTAGTTAGTACTACATAAATAGATAAACTTAAAATCTAAACAAAATTTTATACTTTTATTATTATTTTGCACTCTTTAGACATTTAACCTTCACCTTCCTTATAGTGTGTCATTTTGTAGAGTGTGATCCTATCACGCTGTTCTCCATGTAGTTCTTTCTGACTCTGTTTTATGAAAAAAAAAATACAAAAAAAAAAAAAAATTGTATTTATTGATATAATTATAACTTGTAAACAAAGAACTTACATATTCTTTTCACAGGACAACAAATTGTTTGGAGCCTTGGTTGTGAGAAGTCTTCATTTTTCTTCTGTTAATTTTTGGCTTTCTCACACTTTTCATAAATAAAGCAAATAAATAGTCATTAAATTGCAAAGCAAGATTAATGGAAGAAAATATGAATAGAAAAAAACAAACCTTAACATTGGCAAAGGCTAATATCATATATTGCTCCAATTTTTGGAGACATGTGTTTGGGAACATGTCTCCTTGCCTCCTTATCAGAAAGAAAAGATTTGTAATATTTATGCAGTCGATAATGACAATCCCTCGTCCTTTGTTTCAATAGTAAAGTGACACATTTTGAAACATTAGGGTTGTCAATATTGATGATATTCAGCTTCATCTGTGAACAAGTAAAAGTGTAATTAATCTAAAAATAATTACAACAATATTACATATAGTTAAATAAATTGAAAATTTACCGAAACTTTATCCAAAACATTCTCTAGCAAGTTGTCTTTCTTCAACTACTTGGCATGCTTTAGGAAAGGTAATTCAGCTCTGGAAATTATCCCAACTCATTAGAAAATTTTGTTGATTGAATGTTATTTAGAGGTTGACCTTATGAACTATTAATATAAACAAATAACTTACTGTTCATTGCAACATTTATTTGTTGCAACTTACAACCTCTAGCTATACATCTGCCTTTTTTTCTTTTTCTGATGTTGGTATTGGAGCCTGACAATAAATTAACAATGATAAGAAAACAGACATTAAACATGTAAATATACATTTGAGCATAACTCTATTTGTAGGTGTGAAAGATTAACAACCATGCAATTCTCTCAGTACTAGTTGGGGCAGAAGAAGGTTGTTGCTAACTTGGTTCATTGATGGAAGAGGTCAATTGTTGTTGTTAGGCAGGATCTGTTGATGTGGTTGTAATTGGGTAGGATCTGATTGATGTGGTTATTGTTGAGTAGGGACAATTTCGGTACTTACTACCTTTTTCCCTTTGTTTCTACCAGGTGCCATTATATTTGATATCTATTACTAAATTATCAACAATATGCATTAATATAACTCATTTATCAACAATCGAAATTAACATAACTAAAACATTAGCAACACATATTAATATAATGATATGTGCTTAATTGATTATACATTTATTCCATAACTTAGCGATTAATGATATGAAACTACTTAAGATACTCACTTTAGTTCCTATTTGATTCTAGTTACAATTTAGAAGTGAAAGAGCTAAAGTGAGTGGAAAGTACTACATTTGAGCCATTTTCTTGAGACTTACACCCACTTGTTTTCATGAAGTAAGAAGGAGAAGGATTAAAGTAAGAGAAGATAAAAAAAAAAGATAAAATGAAGAGCATGAAGAGTGTTGAACTAATTTATGACCATGGAAATTATGTCATAGGTGTGAGAGAAGTCTCATGCCTATGACACACCTTGCTTGGGAGTGAGACATCTCTCACGCCCATGCAAGGTAGCTCACAGTTATGAGTCCTATCACTCACACTTACAATTGTGAACAACCACTCACCCTGTAAGAAATGGCCACCTATCCCATTTTAACCCTAATTTTGGTATCAAATGATATAATGTGATGGTAGAATATATGTTTCGGTTTTGAAGAAGAGAAGGGGAAAAGCTCCATTCCTTTGGAAACCCATGAAGGGCTAGCCTCTCGACACTAGTTCAGAGGTGACATCGACATCGAAGAACCCAGTTAAACATTTCTCACATTGTTTACTATTCTTTTTTTTAAAGATTGATTATGTTATCCTATGTTTAATGTTTGGGTGTTATGTAAGAATGATTAAATGCTCTATTTGATTGTTTTTATGTAAGAACCCATTGCTAGAATCTTTAATATAATTTGTAATTGTTATGTTGAGATTCATTTGTGACAACTAATGGTTTTTAATCATCAAGGATAACATAACCTAGGTTAAATGACTCGAGCTTATGTGGTTGTTACCTAGATTAATTTGTTTTCCTAATTTGTAATGTGGCTATCCAATTAAATCTAGAGAGTTTGTTCTAGGTTGTTCGATGGTTAGGTTTAATTAACGAGCTCTTTTTAATTAAACATAATATGATAAGTGCTTAATTATTGATACATTTAATCCATTATGCTTAATGATTAATGCGTTAAAATACTTAGGATACTCACTTTAGCTCATATTTGATTTTTGGTACAATTCGGAAGAGAAAGAGTCAAAGTGACCCAAAAGCATACTCATTGATCCGTCTTCTCAATGGTCATAATTTATTGTCTTTATGAAGCAATAAGAAGAAGAAGATTAAAAAGAGAGAAGACAAGATAAAGCAGAAGAACCAAAAAAAATGAAGCAGCTCATGACCATATATGGAGTGCATGGGCATGAGACACTTCTCACAGTTGTGAGACACCGCTTACGATCGTGAGGGGTCTCTCATACCCATAAGAGACAAGTCAAACAAGTGACTTCTATGGCACTTGTTAATTTTAACCTAGTTTTTTTGTATAAAAGGCAATATGTTATGATGGTTAGAAAAGAACGAGGAGCGAATAAACACAAATCTTTACCATTTTCTCTTCAGTTTTTAACAATAATGGAGGTTACAGAAGCTAATTCTTAGAGATTGATAGAGAAGATGGAAGGCTAATATCCAAATGCCAACTCGAAGGTGAAATCGATGCCTAGGATGCATGGTTAAGCTTATCTTACCTTTGTTTAATGTTGGATCTCTCTCTCGGAATTGTTTACTTTATCCTTTCTTTAATCAATTTGGGTATTCATGTATGGATAATTGTATTCTTGTTATCATTAGATTGTTTATATTGAGAACCTATTGCTAAAATCATTAATATAATTTGTAATTATTATATTTGGATTCGTATGTAGCAACTATGGTTTTTAATCATTAGGGATAATGCAGACTAGGTTACATGATCTGAGCTTATGTGATTATTGCTTAAATTGGTCTATTTTCTATTTTGTAATGTAGCCATCAAATTGAATCTAAAGATCGTATCCTCGGTTATTCAGTGGTTAGGTTTAATTAACAATCATATCTTAATTAAACACAACCTAAGGAAAACTGAGATTAATAGAGCTTATTGTTGGTCTATGACCAATAGTTCTAGGAGAGAGGTGCAAGCATTATAATAATGAAATATGTTTAATCATGTGTAGGTCGAGATTGATCCATGAACTAGGTTTCATGCATTCATCACTTTTATCATTTTTGACTATTTTCTTTAATTTGTTCTTGTTAGTTTAAGTTACTTTATTTTCTCAATTACATCAAATTAAAAAACCACCTTTTTATTTCCTTTACATAAATTATTTTCATTGCAGAAATTAATTGAATATTCCCTGCAGATATGATCCCGACTCACCATAACTACAAAGTTTAGAGTTAGGTAAATTTTATAGTGCGCTCAACATGTGCTGTTATGATTAAGGGAAAACTAGGGTTAACAGAGCTTATTGTTAACCTAAGATTAACAGTTGCTAGGAGAGGTAAGAGGACAACAATTTAATGAAGTTTGTTTAATTGAGTCTAGGCTGAGATAAAACTAATGACTAGGTCCCTAATGAATTCATCACCTTCATCAATTTTTAAATGTTTTCTTTAATTTGTTTTTTAGTTTAGTTTAGTTTTATTTTCTTATTTGTAATCAAACAAACCCCCTAAACCTAAACACCGATTGTTTTTGTAAAAAAAGCTTTACACACACTCTTTGTGGAATTGACCTAAACTCACCACTGCTATAGTTATAGGTCTAGTTATTTTGAGTAGTGTTACAACACGCTACCAATTTTGGTGCCATTACTAGGAAGTGTGGTGCTTCAGTTTTTGTTATTGATTTTAATTGATGTTTTGTAATTATTTGTTTGTAATTAGTTTCTTTTTAGTTATTTCTTGATTTTTTCATTTTTTTTAGTGTTTGTGATTTATTAAAAAATTTATGGATGGAAGTAATTTTTTTTATAACTCACATTCCTAATCTTATAACCATGTTTGGAGTGATCATACAAACTTTAGTTATGGATGAGATAATTAACATAATTACTTCCTTGATAATATGCAGGACACACAACAATTCCCTTATAGACCAGAAGCTTCTTCTCACAACTCAGGTACATCTCTAGAAGACTTGCTTAATATTATAACTGCTAGCAATATTCAACTTCAACAGGGTATTCAATAGAGTGTACAGTAGTCCTCGGAGCATGTGATGCACTTCAACAAACTATGATGCAATTCCACCAAGATATACATTGTCTAGACTCCATAATGTGGCAAGCCAGGTGTGTCAACTGGTAGAAGCTATCAACCGGCTAACATCACAAAGCGAAGAGACATAATCATCTTAACTCTAAGTGTACCCAAGGGATGTTAGTGTAAATGTTAGGCTAAGGGGTCCCGTTACTTATCCCGAGGTGACTAAACGACACAGTCCAGTGAAGGTCATGTGAAAAGAAAGATGGAACTTTCAATTTGTAATGAGAGTTTTGTCGTTAGCAGTGGCAGGTTTGCCACGGCAATTCCAAGGACCTTTTGAGAAAAATTCGCTGCGGCCAACGTTCGACTTTGCCGCGGTGAAGTTCTAAGGTCGAGCAAACACACCCTTCGAGAAAAATACACACAACGAAAGTCTGACTTCGCCATAGTGAAGTTACCAAAATCGAATAAAAATACCCTTCGAAAAGGTTTGCCATGGCAAAGCCTTTGATTCACAACCTAGAACCTAACAATCCAACTCTATCATACACTTCTATTTCCATCAATAACAAATTGCTTCTCAACCAAAAGATAGACATGAACATATACAAAAGAAACTTCTTTAATTCTTAATCTCATTATTCGAGCAAAATGAAGTTCGAACATAGCTTTAGTTATATATCAACAACCACATCAATAACTCATTACAAAATATAAAATGGATGCTCATGTTCGATGTACTTATAAAGCTACCCCAAAAATAGTATAACTAACTTAGTTACTCAGTGTAGCTAACTTGGAGTTGCCAAAAGCCTTTGTAAGGATCAATAATCTTCTTGTTTTGCACCTAAGGAGTGAAAAAATGGGTTGAGCTATAAAGCTCAGTGGCTAATATATTTATAGCCATTAGTAATAAGCCACACAATCAAACATATATATATATATATACACATATCTATATCTCATCTTAATCTAGCAATTCAATCATCAACTGTTCTAGCTCGACACTCATAGTTAAGGAAGTCATCATACAACATATAACATGTAATTTAAACATGAAAACATAATACTCGATTATGCATCATACTTGACAAATCAAAGAAGAAATGCACAAACAAATGGCTTGAGAGTCCTATGAGTTGAAATAGAGAAATTGAATTTTACACCATAAACTAAATGAGTCCATTATTAGGATCTCATATGCCATAAGCGGGCAACCAGGAGAAGGCTTTAGTCAACGTACACATGAAGAACGAAATGGTTTCTCTCTTGCCTAAACACAACCAATTTCTTATACTCAATTCATTTCATTGCATGTTCATACTTTCATGCTTCTTATGCTTTTTCTCTTTGATTATACAAAATGCCGTAGCATATTTCAAGGCATGACATAATAATACATCATAATGCATTTTCCAACATTCACAACAGGTCAAATTCAAGAAATTAAGCATACACACATAAGTAAGCAATTTGCTCATCACAACAATAACTATAAACATGTTACCCACCTAAATTGCTTGGAAATCCAAGTTCAATTGTGCCTTTTCTCTTACTTTTGGATAGGATTTTCTTGGTTTCTTTCAAGCAAACCAAATTCTCATTCAACCCATCATTCAAATGGAAAACTCATAAAACTTCAATAATCAAAATTATAAAATTGAGCTTAACTTAACCTACCTATAGTGTATCTAGGCTAGAAAAACTAAAATCTAGTTTAGAAATCCATTTTGAGTTTCTCTTCTTTCTTCCTACACAAACTCATTTCTCTACTTCTTTTTCTACCTAAACAAGAAGAAAGATGAAGCTTACCTTAAACTTAGTCAAATCTTCTTCCTTCTTCTTCCTCCATGGTTTTCTCTCTTCTTTCCCTAACTTCCACGATTTTCTTCTTCTTTTTCTTTCTTTCCCACGTTTTTCTCCAAAACTCACACACTCTTCTCTTCTCCTCTCTTCTTTCTTATTCAAGACAACATTTTGTCTTACCCTTCCAATTTTTCCCTTCATTTGTTTAGTTAAAAGACTGCTTACTCCTTTAGTCCATTAAACACCATATTAAGCCTATTACACACTAACTTAGTTCTAACACTTCCATTCAATCATTCTAATTTATATTCATGCTTGCTAAATTAATGGACTAATTTCTAAAAATAAATGAATAAATAATTAATTAATTAATTAAAAATTTTCAGGGTCTAACAATTCTCCTCCCCTTAAAGAATTTCTTCCTCAAAATTCTTACCTGAGTTTACTATGAGGTGTGGATACTTCTCCTTTATGCTTTCCAAAGGCTCCCATGTTGCCTCCTCTTTTGCATGGTTCTTTCATAAGAATTTAACTAGTTGCACAGTCTTGTTTCTCAAGACCTTTTCCTTTGAATCTAGAATCTCCACTGGTTATTCTTCATATGTCAAATCTTCCCTTAATTGAACCTCTGAAGGTTGAACTATATGTGAAGGATCTGATCGGCATTTCCTCAACATTAATACATGGAAGGCATTGTGAATCTTAGACAATTCTGGTGGCAAGGCTAACTTGTAGGCTAAATGTAGGGTCCGTGAACTCTGGCCACGCGACCACTACCTGTAGGATCCATGGACTCTGGCCATGTGACCCCCAGTCAGATTCGGACTCTCTGGGCCCGCGATCTGCCAGTCAGTATTGGATCCAGACACTTTGGGCCTGCGA
>JANVCQ010000004.1:28210074-28241713 GCA_025531925.1 Erythroxylum plowmanianum
CCCCTCCTTATAAAAATTTCGTCCTCGAAATTCTCAGTCAACAGTTCACTATGACAGTTCTCAAATGTCCCTACATGTCCCATACACTTTTCCACTCAGTGATTCATTTTCCGAAAGGTCACAGTAACCACATCAGTTAGTTGTTCAGTCACTTCTTTGGCTAACTCATTAACACTCATCACAGTAGACGGACTCAACAATGCTGTCAGTTAGCGATCTCACTATCTTAACTATCTCACTTGCCATTTTCAGAGTAGCCACTTCCTTTAGTTCCAATGTTATGACTCAGTTTATTTTTTTTTTTATAATTTTTTAAACACGAAAATCACGTTTTCCATAACAAAAACACTTTTAGGCCATAGACCGGCGATTTTGCCAGTTCGGGAATTTTCTTCGGAAAATTCCAGAAAAAATTCCTATAAATCCCTTAAAATAGAAAACAATTTATGGCGCACTCAGCATAATTTTTCAAACCCATTAACCACGTTAATCCCAATAAAAATATATTCGGCACGAAAACCGGGAATATCATATATGCATGTACAGTCATTTCATGTGCACAATTGCTACTGTGTAGCAATCCTATTCTGCATGAGCAGTCCTATGCAATCCCAATCTATCCCATCCTATGCCAATTTTACCATTTTATCCTTCTAGTAGGGGGTGGGATGTTACATTACATCTAAGTGTTCGATTGAAAACAAAGGCATACTAGATTTTGCTAAACGATAGAATTCAAAAACTTTTTCAGAAATCAAAACACAACAAAAGCATAATCACCAAATCAATATGTTTCATCCATACATGATACGATATTAGAAAAATAAATAACATAAAATATAGTAGAAATTTTACCGACTCCTTAGCTATAACTTTGATTCCTCTCTATGGTATCCTTGCTTTGTTATTGTATGATCTCCTTGCTATTGTATCCTCAACCAATCCCATCTACCACTTGTTCTCCTTGGATAACTTGGCTAGCAAGATCCTTTGGTGGGAAAGGAGACGAAATAGTGTATAAGTTTACCTTAGTTGAAAGGACCAAAACTAAGAGACTTTCCCTTTTCTAATTTCAGTCATGAAAGAGAGGAATTTTGAATTCCAACCGACTCACCACCTCTTTCTTTCTCAAAATGAAAGAGAGAGAGAGCAATAAATGATTCCTTCTCATTTGTTTAATATGGCTAAATGAAAAGATAAAAAACCAAAAGCAAGACCCTCATTTCGGTTAACAAATGAAAGAAGGGAGAGAGAACATTAAATGCATTACTCCCTTCTTTAACCAAAAGAATGCTAAAAGGTTTACAAAATTTTCTATATGCCAATATTAAATGACAACCATTTAACCATTTAATGATAAGATCATTAAACTATATAAAGAAAACACCATTAAACCATTTAATGATGATGAAGCATGATAAAAACTCACCTTATATTTAACAATTCAATGCTAAATCTGCAGCCATAAAATTTAGCTACATAAAACTGAAAACTACATCATGTAGTTTTGGTTTTTGCCTTCCTTTTTTCTTGACAAAATTTGTTTCAATTTAATTAATCTTATTAATACAATCAAACCAAAATCCAACCCAATATTAAATGTTCACTTTGGGCTTCTAATTAGTACTTAATTAGAATCAGCCTAACATTTAATCATAGGCTTAAAGCCCAATTCAATTAATTCTTAATTAAATTATTCCTATTTTATTATTTAGAATCTAATTCGGTCCTTTCTTGCTTCTTATTTCTGGTAACCGTTATTTATATTTCTTACTTTGCTTGATAACCTTCCTAGAAGCTAAGTGGGGAATATAATTGGACTTATATAATTCAAGCTCCAATAAGACTGGAATTAATTTAATCTTATTAGAATTAATTCTAGTTTATTAACGAAATGTCATTCCACTAAAGACAATTAGCTAAACTTTTGAATTACTAAATATTATGAGAATACATGTTTCTAATTAGATGTCCAATTTCAAACTCTATTATGAACCTTATTATAGCCATCCATACAATAAAAGGTAAAATTACCGTTTTGCCCCTATTTTAGTTTTTCCTTCTAGATCTCCCGTTTTACTCTATATGGTGATTAATGCACAAGATCTCATCTTGGTGTTGGGACTTGATGGATAGCTAGTCCATCAAATTACAGGCACAAGTTTAATCACCAATCTCTGTAAAACATCTAGAAGTGATGATATTACTATAAACTATTTATTTGAATGAATGTTGCCTGATACGTATTTCAATTAATAATTCCAACATGAAGGCACTGAATTGATAATCTGTAAAAATGCATTATGATCATATCAAGAATTATAATGAAACATATATGAGTTTGCCAATCATCAAGATTGTGGTTCATAATAAACGAATGATAAAGTGTATGTTTTAAGATTAAAGTAACAGCCTACTTTATTCATTAAAAACATATATGATTCCAAATTCATTTAATAAGGCCATTGTTGATAGTTAACTACTATTATAATATGAAACTCATTATTCCCTTGAAGTAAACTTCTTTACTTAAATGGAGATAAATCGCAACACTACAGTCTAAACCATAATCAAACGATCAAATTAATTATTCAACTGTGAATCAACTAATTTAGATTATAATAATATACATGTTTCTCATGCATCTCCATGTATATGTCTATTACTTACAAAAGAATCTTGGTACCTTATGACTTGTTATATAATGCTCATACAAATAAAACCAAACTCTTTTGTTTTATTAATAATAAATATTTTCATTACAAAAGTAACTGGAAGAAGACTAAATTATAAGTAAATACACCTGCTTTCTAGGGCATTAAATTTACGTAACTCTAATAATCTCCCTGTGGCGCCCCAATACCCCTTTGGGAGGATACGGGAGTACCACATCGGAAGTGTGGTGGGTCCATAACCTAAAAAGGTATGGGGACCCAATACCCCCTGGGAGGATACGGGAGTGCCATACGGGACTAACAAATGGAAACAAACAACGGGCTGATGCGGAAGCATTTCAAAACACACTAATCATTCATTACATAAATTTTCAGAAATTGAAGCAAACATATATTACATGTCATAAGTTCAGAAACCAGCTTGTATTATGGTTATTACAAACCCTCATAAAAATTTAAATTCATATGTACATCATATATAAGCCAAAAATCAACTCAAAATACATTTTTATCAAAACAAAAACTCAAACTCCTTTAGCCATTGCGGTTGACTTGTCCTAGTCCTTAAGTCCTTCTCTTTGAACCGACAAAGGGCAAATCCACCGTGCTAAGCATATAGCTTAGTGAGTAATAATTAAACTAAGTATAGCCACAATAGATATTGAATCATATTATACAAAAGCATCTCAACATACCAAAATTCAAAACAGAATAAGATTTATTAATGAAAACAGTTCGCATGCTAAAGTTAGACATTTCAATAGCAGAACAAAAGATACATAAATACAGAATAGATTTTCAAAATAGGGTGTTAACCCAGCAGATTAAAAATATGTTTTGTTTCTTATCAAAGCTTATCAGAGATCAAAGTACAAAATGAGTTAGACTATAAATCTATGAATAGAAATGGGTAACGAGACTTATACAGAGGAAGACCAAAGTATCAACACTGAAGTGTCACAAAAGCAGCTGCAGACTCTTCTAAGCATGCCTATTTATCCACGACTTAGGACTTGATAGTTACAAAACCAAATAAGTTCATTTCATGTGCATAATAATTAGTCAATCATATTTACATGCATCAAACATTTTAGACATTCATTGTGTCGAGGCTCAGAACATAATCATCATAAAACACAATTCAATTCAGTACTAAACAGAATAAAATAAAATGTGAGTGTCCTAAAGATTACTGATAGCTTTGCAAATCATTAAATGTACCAAAATCAATAGCAAACAAAATAGTCAAAGCAAAACCATCAAAAATTTCTTACTGAATTACTTACAGATACTCAAAGATCACTTACAAACATTTGCTTACAATTGATTTCATCTAAATTAATTACAAAAGAGGCCATCTAAATTACTTACAAAATTTCTTACTAGATTACTTACAAAAGCTCCCTTTTTGCTTATTGCCTCGAAGTCCCGACAATATCTGGAAGTGGTCGCTCTATGCATTCTTCTATAACATTTAACACAAACACATATTACTATTGTGCATGATTATGAAATCATTTATGCACATTCATGTATACCAAATATGTATGATGCATGTTCATGACAAATTCTTTGGTTTTTTATCCTTAATCTTGTCACATTATCAATCATGTGAAACCATACTCAATTGCTCAATCTAGATTTATCTCATAACCAACTTTTGGGTCCACTTTGCTCAATTATTCACATAAAAAAGATGAGGTAATTTGATAACACTTCATTCTAGAAAGCTATTCTCCAAGTATTAAGTTTCTAATGATACCAAGTTCATTCCATTTGGTTCTATATACTGAAAGTTATACTTAAAAGATCTCAGATTGTACTAAGCTTTAACAGAATTCTTATCTCAACTTCCAATCAGATTCTGAAATTCTTATAGGTAGAATTAGAATTCAATCTCTTTAGACAATTTGTATGCTTATGACTAGTTTAATTCAAATCAAGAATTACTCCATTTGGAAATCTATAGATCCAGATATAAGTAAAATACCAAAGTATGTTTAGTAAAATCATCCCAGTTATCATACTTTAGTACAGTCACAATTTCATCTTAAATTCTTCATCCAATCCATTTTAGATGGTCCTAATTTTTTTTGGAGATGAAGATCAATGTCTTATGAGTCTATTATTTTAATTCCCATGTCAATTGTATGTCTTGAGAAGAAGTTATAACAAAAAGATCAAAGTATGTTCAGGAAACAACCCCTTTAGAAAGTATGGAAGTCGCAATCATGCGCTTGCACGACCACGACATTCCAGATGGACTTTCTGCACAATCGCGACCCACTAACCCCTTTAGCAAAGTTGCAATCATGCTCGTCCTTCTTCACCGAACCAAATTTTTTCTTCTTCCCAAATTTTCCCACTTTCATCCTATTTATTGAACACATATATCACTTCAACCAATTCCTCTACTTTAGTTCTACAATACACAGCAAAAACCAAAATCCCAAATTAAACCTAATCATCAAAACAAAGCACTATTCACCTAACTCTTTCAGACTTTTCTACATTTTCCCTATCTTTTTCCTTTCTTCTCCTTAACCCTTCATCACTAACTTGTATACTTCTATACCATCTGAACTCATTCCAAACACAACTAAAAAATCAAGCTTATAGTTAGGAATTAAAACTGATACATGCATATGTTTCACCATTTCCAACATTCTCTCTCTACTGTTAAAGTTGTAACATTAACAACTTACAAATCAAAACAGGATCTATAACTATACAGTTCTACCCCACATCTCTGCTATGGTCTACTTCACTAAGTTTCCCTTTGTAAATCACATGCAATCGGTGTTACACTTTCACTGCTCAATAATATCAACTCATCCAAAACCTCCCTCTCTACTACATAACTCATCTTTCTCATTACTAACACCGACTTTGCTTCATACACAACTCATACATGGATTCATTTCCAATAAATAAAACATCACCAAACTCATTCATAGAATTTAGAAACTTAAAACTTTACTTACCTGATTCTTCAAACAAATTCTAGCAATGACAGTGAAGAGTAGGTTTTGGTGGATGGGGGAAGAAAACAACAAGAATTGGCAAAAACAAACACTAGCTGGGTTGAAATGTTTGCATGCAGAGAATAACACTAATGTAAGAATCAAGACCAGTATTTCGATGATGAAGGTTCAGTGATTTCCGAAGAACACTAACAAAATCAGAAAAACAACAAAGCTCCAGTGATTTGCCTTTCAAAACCACATGCTTGCGTGTGTTACTAACACCTTGCTATATGTCACCATGCATGTGCACCACTTGTCATGCATATAGGACTGCCACCTTGCATAATGCTATTTGTCTATTTTCTTCTAATCTAAAATACTCCAAAATTTCCAAAAAATTCCTAAAATTTCCAAAAATTCCCAAATATAACTAATAATCTCCAAATAAAATTTTACCACTAATAATCCATAATTCACAATTTTGCAAATCTATTTTACCCGAAAATGTCATGAATGCATGTACAATTATTTTGTACGAGTCCAAAAATTCACAAGCATTTAACAGCAAAATACTCAATTATGCAAAGCATAAATTGCACTGAAATTCCTAAATTTTCTAACCCCTAACATGGGATGTTATACTCCCACTTGCCCTAAAGCAAGTTTGACATGTCCCTCATTTCCATCCCTTCTAGGTGACCATCAAAACTCTTTTGAGATAACATCTTTGTGAATAGATCAACAAGATTTTGCTCTGTGGGAATCTTTACTACATTCAACTTACCACATTTTATTATCTCCCTTATGACTAGATACTTTCTCCCATTATGTTTGACTGCTTTATGGTTCTGAGGTTCTTCAGAATTAGCCACTACCCCACTATTATCACAATAAAGTGTAATGGCCTTTTCTCCCTTAGGAACTACCTCCAAATCATTTAGGAACTTGCGGAGTTAGACTGCTTCTTTTGCTAGTTCACAAGCAGCAACATACTTAGCCTCTATAGTTGAATTAGCAACACAAGATTGCTTGACACTCCTCTAGACCATGGCTCCATCTCCTAAAACAAATATAGAACCAGAAGTTGAATTTCTTGAATTAACATCTGATTGGAAATCAGAATCTTTATATCCTGTCAGAATAAGGTTACTTCTAGAATAAACAAGTATTAAGTTCTTTATCTTACAAAGATACTTTATTATTCACTTAACTGTAGTCCAATGCTCCATTCCTGGATTGGACTGGAATCTACTTAAAAGTCCCACTATGTAACAGATATCCGATATAATGCAAAGCATAGTATACATTAAACTTTCAACTGTTGAAGCATATGAAATGTTATGCATGTGTTCGAACTCCTCTTGGGTCTTAGGTGCTTACTCCTTTAAAAGTTTGATTCCATGTCTAGTAGGTGTAAAACCCCTCTTGGAATCTTGCATGGCAAACTTATTAAGCATGTTCTCAATGTAGGTTAATTGAGACAAGGCTCTTAGTTTGTTCTTATGATCCCTAGAATATAACTAACCTCTCCTAAATCCTTCATTAAGAACTGTTCGTTCAGCCATCCCTTAACTATAAATAACATTCCTACATCATTCTCAATGAGTTGAATGTCATCGACATACAGGATTAGGAAAATAACCTTGCCTTCTTGTATCCTGTTATAGACACAAGGCTCATCTTGGTTTTGTATGAATCCATAGGTTTTGATAGACTTATCAAACCTAATGTTCCAAGACTTAAATGGTTGCTTAAGTCCATAAATAGACTTTTGCAACTTACATACCTTATGCTCATTACCTGACTCTACAAATCATTCCAGTTAGGCCATATAAATGGTCTCTTTAAGATCTCCATTAAAAAATGCGATCTTGAAGTCCACTTGCTATATTTCACAATCAAAATAGGTTGCTATGTCTAAAAGAATTATGATGGACTTAAGCATGGCAACCAAAGAAAAAGTCTCCTCATAGTTTATACCCTCCTTTTGAGTATAGCCTTTAGCTACCAATCTAGCTTTAAAAGTTTCTACCTTTCCATCAGATCCTCTTTTCCTTTTGAGGATCTATTTGCACCCTATGGTTTTTATAGCTAGTGGTAGATCTACAAGGATCTAGACTTCATTGGTGTACATGGAATCCATTTTCGATTCCATTTCCTTGAGCCATTTTTCTACATCAACATCATTAATATCCTGTGTATAAGTAATGAGATGAATTTCTTCTTAGTACAAGATAGCAATTATGCCTTCTCCTAGACCTAGATACCTGTCTAGTTGTCTCACAACCCTCCCACTAAATCTAGCCACTACTTGATGTTTAGGCTACTCTTTTGATTCAACTTTTGAATCCATTTCGACCTCTTGGTCTGCTATATCCAAATCAACTCTTGGTTTGGATGAAATAGCTAAATCCTTTGAGTACTACTTCACTTCTTTCTTTATGTTTCTTCACAAATTCTTCCTCCAAGAAGGTTGCATTTGTTGACATAAATACCTTCTTATCTTGTGAAATGTAAAAATAGTACCCTCGTGTACCCGTGGGATATCCTAGAAGTAAACATAGTTCTGCCCTTAGTTCCATCTTTATGGATTCAGGCCTTAGAACATGGGCTGGGCAGCCCCAAGTCCTTACGTGTTGTAATGAAGGCACTCGACCAGTCTATATCTCCCTACATGTTTTAAACACCAATTTGGATGGAGCATGACAATTAGAACTTATTGGAGCTCTCCATATAAGTACTCACTACCTTGATCCGATCGAAGTTGTTTTAATGGCTTGCCTAGTTATTTCTCAGCTTCAACTTTGAATTCTTTGAACTTTTCAAAGGACTCACTCTTTTTATACATCAAATACAAATAGCCATGTCTAGATTAATCATCTATAAAGGTTATGAAGTATTTAAGGTTAATCCTATGCATCACCACATTGGGCCTAATTCCCCTAATATCAGCAATTTGCCATGCCATAGCTTTCATCTGCTTACTAATAGTCTCTACCACTTTCTTTTCTTGGTCAAAATCTAAGAGTTAGATATGATGATAGGTAGGGTGTTATCCTTACCTAAGAAAGTATGCCTTAAGTGAGAAGGTAAGGGTTTTAGGTCTAAAGTGGGTGGCTTAACAAGGGAGGGTGGTGTACGGTTATGCGATGTCGCCAACTTCTCTTACTCACTTTCCTTACATAACTTTTCTTCATTCACACCTTCATCCACATTCACTTTAACAACTTTTGCAACCTCCTTTTTGACTTCCTTCACACAATCATCTACAATATCAATCATCATACATATAGTACCATCCATTGGTTTCTTTGAAGTTTTAGACATATTAAATTCAACAAGTTCATCACCAATTCTCAAAACAAGTTTCCCTTTATGCACATCAACTAATGCCCTACTAGTGTTCATAAAAGGTCTACCCAAAATCAAAGGAGAATTCCTATCCTCTTCAAAATCCAATACAACAAAATCCACCGGAATGATAAATTGCCTATTTTTACCAATACATATTCAACAACTCTGAATGGCCTCTTGATGGATTGATCTGTAACTTGAATTAGCATCGATGTTGGCTTAACTTCTCCTAATCCTAGTTTCTTGAAAATAGATAAAGGCATCAAATTAATATTGGCACCTAAATCACATAAGCATTTAACAAATTCAAAGTCACCAATAACACATGAAGTCGTAAAACTCCCTAGATCTTATAGTTTTGATGGCAAGGTGCTTGAAATGATTGGTCTATAATTTTCTGTCAAGGTCATTGTTTGATTATCCTCTCAAGTGCGTTATGTGTGAGTATGTCCTTGAGAAACTTTGCATACTTAGGCATGCACTCCAATGCTTCCACCAATGACAAGTTAATCTAAAACTTCTTCAGCTTCTCTAAGAACTTAGAGAACCGAGTGTCTACCTGATGTTGTCTCACCCTTTTTGGATACAAAAGCTTAGGCTTGTAGGGTGGTGGTGGAATGTATGGCCTCTCTTCTTCTTGCTCTTCCTCATTCTTCCCTTCTATCTCCTTGCCCTTCTCCTTTGTTTGACTCTCCTATTGCACAGTTGTTTCTCCCATTTGCTTACCACTCCTAAGTGTGACTTGATTTGTTCATTTGGATTTGCCTCAGTATTGCTTGGTAGGCTACTTGTATTTTTAGAAGATAAGGTAGTAGCAAGTTGGCCTACCTAAACCTCTAAATTGTGGATGGATGAAGCATAGTTCTTTAAGATTGCATCTTGGCTTGCAAACATCCATTTCTGGTACTCTTCTTGCGTTGTAAATTTAGAGTTCATCAAGTTCATTGCATCCATCATCCTATCCATCTTGCTCTCCAAGATTCCAAATTGATTTTACTAAAATTCGAAGGTCCTGGAGGTCTTGCTGGGCCACCTACATTATTAGCACTCCAAGAAAAATTTAGGTAATTTTTTCACCTTGGATTATAAGTGTTGGAGTATGGATTGTTACCTCTTTGTTGCAGTTGGCCCAATTAATTTAATTGTTTTGTGCCACTAGCTCCTAACAAGAAACACTATGATGTGTAATGGTTGTCCTACCTACATAACTCGTATTGGGTTTGCATAGCTTTGATGATGGATGAAGAAGCTCTTTGCATATTGTTCAAACTTTGAGTGAGAGCGGTAATCTTCCTTTGTGCCTTACCTACTCCTTTCATTTGACCATATGCAAATGTTACTGACTTACTCCTCTAAAAGATCATGAGCTGCCTCAATGGTTTTCCTCATCAAAGACCCTTCAGTAGTTGTATCATTTGTCCCTTTTGTAGTTTGATTCAAACCATTATAGAATGTATGGAGTAAGAACTCCTTTAGAATGTTGTGGTGTGGGTAGCTTCGTTGCAATTCTTTGAACCTCTCCTAAGCTTCATATAAGGACTCCCCATCAATTTGCTGAAAGTTTGTAATCTCCTTAATGACCCGAGTAGTCTTTGTCAAAGGGAAGTACTTAGTGGGGAAGGCTTGGGCTACTTGCTCCTATATGATAATCTAAGATGCACTAAGTGAGTTGTACCATGCCTTGGATCGATATCATAAAATGAATGGAAATAGTCTGAGTCGCACAACATCATTGGACATCCCTTGAAATCTAAAAGTATCACATATCTCCAAGAAGTTTGCTAGGTAGGCATTAGGATTTTTAGTTTATAATCCATAAAATTAAATACTATTCTGGAGTATGTTGAGGAGTGCAGGCTTGATTTCAAAATTGTTTGCTTGAATCGTAGGCTTTGTGACTCCTTATGGACTAAATCTGGGCCTCATGAAATCCATCAATGTTTTCTCAGTCCCTCCTAGTTCTCCTTCTTCCACCATATTCCTTTATAATGCTTCTTGGTGCTTCACTCTTCTTAGCTCTCTTCTGTGTCTTATGATGTCAGATAGCTCTTCTTCACTAAACTTGGTAGATCTTCTTGTGCTCCTTGTGTTCATGCACTTGTAAATACACAAGGAAAAGTATCAAACACTCTTAAATCAAAGTCACCTAAACTAAACAAGATGCTAAACAAATTAATCACTGGCAACGGTGCCAGAAACTTATTTGTTCGCAAACCAAACTATTAGTTTTACGTTAAAAATTACAAGTATATAGGTCATTACTTGTAGTTAAAAATAGATATTGTCCCACAGAGATTGATGTTAGACACCACTCAATTTAGGTTAAGCTTTGTTTAAGAAAATGATTTTAAAATATTAAAAATAGAAATTAAATGAAAATTAATTAAACTAACAATGAACAATCAATTAAGGCAAAGTTCAGTAATTTGATGCCAAGGTTTAAAATTAGGAGTTACTGTATCCCTATTTTTCTTTCCTCTTGTGTCCTTGAACCAATTATGCTTGACTAAAGATTTTCTAACGTTGAATTACCCTCTCTTAAGGCATAATTAGCTAACCCTAATTGAATGGATTAGAATTATTTATGCTATCTTTAGACTTACCAATTTCTCCTAATCCTTTAACAAGATTTTAAGCACTTCTCTAAGTGATTTTAAGCAAACAATTAAGATCTCTCTTCAACTATTTGGAAAAACCTAAATATTTATTAGGTCCATTGGGAGCTAACTCTCAATACACTACCCAACTCAAATACCCACACTCACCCTCTCAGTTTATTGTATGGTATAACCATAATAAATATCACAAAACATCTTTCATTACATCCAAAACAACAAGAATTCCACAAATAGTTCAAGAACAACTCATACAAGGTGTTTAGCTACTCATGATCATGAAAAATCCAACAATGTCCTTGTTTTTCACACTAAAAGTCATAAAGAGAAAAGAATAAAAGCTGGGTAAAGTTAAGAACTCCTTCTCTCTACTCCAAAAGACTGGAAAAATTATGATTTTCAAGGTAGATTCTTTGTTTCCATTCTTTAGCTAGCCTCCAAAAGTTATATTTTTTTTTTCTATTTTTGGTGTGTGATCTAATTGATGGAGGCTCCTAGGGTTTAGAGTCTTCATATATGTCAAAGGGAGGGTCAAACCACTTAAAATCTCATGTTTAACCTGATCTTGGCAAGTTTCGCTTGTCACCCTCGTGCTCAAGTATAAGGATGACAAAGTGATGATCATCTGGTAGTTGCATAATCGTGCACAAGCATGATCATGATAGAGAGGTGGTTATTTAGTGGTTGCACAGTCATGCACAAGCACGATTGTGCATTGCTGTCTGACAACTTTGTGCACTCTTCATTCTTTTGGTCATAACTTCTTCTTCGGACCTCCGATTGACTTGAAATTTGAACTGCAAGCTCCTTACACATTGTTCTTCCTCTCCACCAGATTTCATTGTCATCTAAATTCTCTAAGTCTATCTAGTGGTGCCATTAAATCATCTGTACCACATCCATAGCTGCAAATATGATACTTGCACAATTCATCAACAAGGTGCATCAATCCATCCTATGAATAGGGTCCAAAACTACCCTCAAACACTAGATAATGTAAAGAAATAACTAAACACTTCAAAGATCAAGAAAAGATGCAAAAGATGCTAAAGACCAAATAAACTAGAACTAAAACAGACAAAGAAGCACTTCAAACACATGAAAACACACTTAGAAATATAACCTAAAAGCACACTTATCAGTGGCTTACATATACTTTATCACAAATAATGAAGAAGATCTAGTTAAAAATCTCTTTATGATAATGATAATGATTTGTCTTATAAAGAACTTGTTGAATGCTGATGAGGTTGGAAAGGAAGAAATTCTCTTCCAAGTATAAAGAGGTTTAAAAATTCTTAGATATATGCATGATTGAGGTAAGAAATTAAAAAGTGATATGCATGAGATGATAGAATCTATAAGTGTGGTTACTGCCAATGATAATGAGTATGATCTTTTTCATGAAAATGAGGCATTGAAAAAGGAGATTAATGACCACAAAAATTCCGTATATAGATTTAATGTAGCTAACGAAAAATTAAATATCATGCCTAAAGCTTGAAATATATATAATGATAGATATGTAATTGATTTCACTTATAAAAATACATCATTTCTACAAAAGGAAAACATTTATAAGATGGTTTTATGCCTAAATCATCACATAAGCGTATAATATTCAATTATATGAATGAAATTTTTGACGCTCATTTATCATATTCTAAGCCTCAAGGTAAACAAAAATTCTATCATGCATGTATGGTTTACATTCTAAACCTGAAAGACATGGTTCATATGGTAAAACTAGGCACATACATATAAGGTCACACCAAATGAGTATACGATGTTCTTCTCATTTATATCCTCTTTATGATCAAAATAGAATCAAACAAGCTCATTATCATCCTAGATCTTATAAAAAACAAAGAAGCATAACATTTTCTTTAAATCACTATAGTTCATATTTTCACAAAAAGAGCACATCATTTACTAAATCATTTTTAGGCCTCATTCTTAGAAAGAGAATTTTTAATTCCTAATATATCCAAATGAGGGCATAATGTCACCAGATTCATTAATTGAGACCTAAAATGCATATAAGCCATATTATTATATATCTTTCTCATATGGAACTAAAACTTTCAATTTCTGTTATGTGAGGTGTCACATTTTTAAGAATATTAACATATCCAAAGGAATTTTTCTTTGAAACAGTGATTGTTAAATAAACCCAAAAGGATAGAGGTTGGAAAAAGGTTTAATCACTAATTCGTAAAGAGCCAAGTTTAGAAGATATTGATTTTTTTGGTTTTTAAGGTTAATATCAAGTGACATCAAATAAAGAGAACAATAACATTTTTTTAAGAAAATGAACAAATTGTATTAACATTAGCAAAAGCTAGTTCATCATTATAATGAGTTTTAAGTCACTAAGTATCCGTCAGTTTATAACATGATTATAAAAACCAGTTAAGGGTAAAAACATTTCAGATCAGTTATATAACTAATATTACATATTAATTATAGTGTCCATCTGTTTTTCATATTAAGTGAGAGTGGATTTTATGCATTTTGTGCAATGAAATCTGCTATAATTTAGTTTGGTATCTTCTCAGCTAGCTGGTACTTATCTTCTTCCATATTCGTATACAATCTACTGCTTCTTTCTTTCCAAATAGTGTAGATGATAGTGGTGAAAGTTGCTTTGAGTAATATTTCATTTTGCTTTCTATGTTTAGTGTGGTTGATGAACCAATTCAATGTTTCCTCCCATTCATATGAGTAACTGCCCACTGTAATCATATGTAGAATCCTACTCCAAATAGCTTTTGGATATCTATATAAAAAAAGAGATGATCTCTATCTTCCACTTCCTCCTTTCATAATATACAAGTGGATTCATTTATGCCAAACCACCTGTTTTTAGTCCTAAGCCTGTTTTTAATCACTAGCCAAATGATCATAGAGGCTTTAGGATTAAAAGTTTGTTTCCATAGAAGATTATACTAAGAAGCATCTACTGATCTGTTTGTGAATATTTTATGGTAGGATTCATTTGTGAATCTTTAACTCGAGAGGGTCCAGATGATGAGGTCTTCAATATTCTCTTCATTCAACTGAGGGAAGTGTTCAACAAGTGTAGGAAAAACTCTAAAATTCCCATTCCATTCACCATTTTGGATTAAAGAGGATACTTTGAGGTTTAGGAGAATTGTATTCCTCAAATGATTGATATTAGATCTATGTATAAGGGGACTTCAATTTGTCCAATTGTCAAACAAAAACCAAATATTTTCTCCATTTCCCAACTTATGTTTAACCTAGAGATAAATTATTTCTCTCAAATTAAGCAGTTGACTGAAGATCCAAGAAAACTCTCTTAAACTAGTTATCTGCCAAAAATTCAGGTTTTTTAGATGATACACATGGATCCATTTGATCAAAAGGGCCTTTTTGTCTATATAGAGTCTCTAAAGCCTTTTGCAAATCAGTACCTTCTGTGTTTTTGGGATTGAGATAATCTCAATTCCACCTTATTTCTTCATAATGGTGACTTCACTCCATTTTATCATTATAATTTTTGAATTTTCAGTTTTGCTTGTCCATAGGATGCTTTCACTATTTTTTATATCTTTTTTATAACCTTCTTTAGCAGAGCGATATGTTCTTTCCAATGTATATGCAAATTGCTAAGAATTGAGATGATAAGGGTTAGTCTGGCAGCACACGAAAGGAATTTGTTTTGCCAAGCATGTACCCTTGATTTGATCTTTTCAATGAGAGGAAAATCAGTGGATTTAGGATTGGATGTGGAGATTGATACTCCAAGATATTTGAAGGGAGTGGGATGCACATTCAGACCTGTAATACTACTAATTTCTATTTAGTTTCTCACGTCTGATGAAATGTATAAGCTACTCTTGTCAGAATTCTATTGAACCACTCTAAGAACATGTTTTGCACTTATAGCATTATGTCAATGGAATGAGGACTAGTCTGTATTGAAGCAAAAGGTCATCTACATAAATGACGTGAGTTAAACTAATCTCTCTGTATTTGTAGTGAAATTGAAAGCCTCTATTGCAAGATATTAATGTGCTCAGTTTTCTTGACAGTCCTTCCATTACAAGGTTGAATAGATAAGGGGATAAGTCTCCCTTGCATTTTTGGAAGTTTTAGTGGGGAGTCTATTTACCATCACACAAAGAGAAGAGGATTATATGCATATCATTATCCATTTTACAAATCTATCAGGCAAATCCATTGCTTAAGAAAATTTTGAACAAACCTCTAACTAACTATATTAAAGGCTTTATAAAAATCAATTTTCAGCAAACAACTTTTGATTCTCATCCCTGAGTTATACTCCTTTAACAACTCTTGTAAAAGTGGGATGTTATCACTTATGTTTCTTTTTGGAATAAAGGCCTCTTGTGTTATGTTAATGGTTTCTTTGAGTACATTCTCCAAAGCTATGTTAATGGTTTCTCTTAGTACATTCTTCAGTCTTTCAGCTAGAAGTTTAGCAATCACTTTTTAGGTTATGTAGCAACATGCTATTGGTCTACAATCAGTTATGCTCAAGGGGTTCTGCTTCTTGGGAACTAAACAAATGTAAGTGTGATTTAATTCATGAAGCATTTTAGATCAGCTGAAGAATTCCAAAACAACTTTTGTGAATAATCTACTATAATATTCCATGTCTTTTGAAAGAACCATGCAGAAAACCCATTTAGTCCAAGTTCTTCTAAAGTACGTAAATTTAAAACAATTCCTCTGACATCTTGTTCTAAAAATAGGGAAACCATACATTCCTTTAGCACATAATCTATTGAGCAATCAAATAATCTTTGCATATTATAGTTGGGTTAAGTAGAATCCTCAAAACCCATCGGTTGGATGTAAAAGTTTCTTTCTAATTATTGTAAACTATCATGATCTAAGTGTGTTAGTCCCCTACTGTCAGATAATTCTATGATTTTATTCACATTCCTTTTAGCAAGTAGAGAGGAGTGAAAAAAATTTATGTTGGAGTCTCCATCCCTTATCTAATTAAATATGGCTTTTTGTTTAAGGATTGAATTATGAATTTTCAATGCCTTTTGATACTCATATAGCCTTCGTGTTTCTGTCAACCTCAAGTCTGCATTGTGAGGGGAGTTGTAGCAATCCTTTTAAGCATTAATTAATTTTTCTTTAAGGGTTGTGAGGTTCTGTGTTTTTCTAAGCATAAAATTCTTAAGAGCAACTCTTAACAAGTTTAGTTTCTGCATGAGTTGATAAGATTTAAAACCATCTACTTCTTGATTGCAACATCCTCTAACCAATTCCATGAATCCTTTTATATAAGTGATTCAATTAAAGAATCTAAATAGTGCCCCAACTTTCTGTCTATGTGAGAGAACAATAGTGTCATCTGGAACAATTTATTAAAAACCACTAAAAACCTTCATGTGAGTTAGTATTAAAAGACCAATTATTGAATCAAATGAAAAAGAAAAGGAGGTAACATTAGTGTTACATAAAACAAGGTAACTGCTTGATTTCATATGATAAATACTGGAGCATACAAACTTGGCATAAATATTTAGGGAGATAAAATTGTTGCATATATTTAGGGAAAGAAACGAACTTTTTAAAAATTGCTTATTTATTTGAAAAGGACATTTTATGTACTCTTTCCCCAAATGATAAAGATTTTTAAAAGGGAGAGATCGAAGTTATTTATTTGTTGCTCTTGATACTTAAAAAATTTATATATCATATATCCTTTTTAATGTTAACAAAAAGGGGGAGAGAATATCGATTTCAAAACTTGATCATTCATGATACATGAATTAAACGAGAGAATGCATTACATGTTATTGTAAACTTAGTCAATATCTTTTATTTTGTACAATGTTCCTAAATATTTTGTCATTATAAAAAGGAGATTATTGAACTAGGGTTCTAACTCATGATTTTAATGACCACAAAATATGTTACTAGTAATGTTTTTATCCTTAGTGATGTTAATAAGTTAATATGTAAAAGATCAAGTTAATACAGAGTAAACTGAGGAAAGGAGACAATTGAATCAATTAAGCAATCAAAGAATAAAGAAAATGAGTAAAGTAGAGCACATGTATAACTTGAGAAAAATTTAAGAAAGTAAAATGAGGAAAGGAGTAATTGAATCAATTGAGCAATCAAAGAATAAAGAAAATAACTAAAGTAGAGCACATATATAACTTGAGAAAAGTTTAAGGAATTTAAGTGAAAAACCAAGTATAAGGAGGAATCAAGCATATCAAATTTTAAGTCAATCATTATAATCCATCTTATAACATGATCTTAGTCATTTCAATGAATTAAGGTTTAATCAATGCATGACCATTTCTATGCATGAATTAATACATTATCCTTTTGAACTCAAAAGGAAATTTATTTTCATACTTAAAGAAAACATCTTCATCTTTTAGTAAACTTTTGCACAATTTTATAATAATTTTGAATAAATTTTTTGTCAAAGAGATGTGTTTTAATCTTTGAAAGAACTTAGAGGATTGAAAAATTATGTTTGGATGGCTTAGTAAGTGATATCTATTGTTTAGCACTAAACATGGGCTAATATTCATTGTTTGATATTATTCACTGGTTGCATTGTTCAAATAATGAAGTAATATTCATTAGCTAACAAGTCTAAAAAGTTAATGAGAGGGGACTTATTATCTGGCTAAGGTTTGGCTAGCCAATACTCCAACTAGTGGTTGTGCAACTAAATAAAGAAGCTAACCAACTAGTTGAACATTCCTAGACATTATTTGTTATAACAACTAGTTTTATGTCTGACAACTATTTTAGTTGATTTTGGATATAAATATACCACAATTGAGTTGTGGGAAACACCTTTATATATTACAAAGTTGTTAAAAGCCATGAGATGATAACGGGTACATTTGAGTATATGTGTTTATTGCATAATCTATATTAAGCCTTATTTAATTGATATGAGTATAAAATAGTTTTTAAGAGTTATATAAGGTTGTGCTAGTTTAGCGATTGGAAAATTTGTTTAGGATATATATTGTGAACGTTCTTCTTGACCTAAAATTTGTAAAAGGTTACCTTTTGGAATTAATAAGGTATCTGGTTGGCTAGAATCACTATTTCATTCCTGATCAATTCTTGGTAATAAATCATTTCCTTGTTTGGTTGAAGAAAACATACAGAATATATAATTCAAGGGTGTACTTATTTTTTGAGTTTGGGAAATAAGTAAACACATCCCTATCCCTATCGTTATCTATTTCAAGGGGTTAAGGATAAAAGGAGGACACGTTGGATAAAAATAAATTTATGAAATCTACATAATTACTTAGCTATAATAATAATAATAATAATAATATAGTTAAATGGATATTTTGGTCTTTTTTTAGTTATTCCTTTGTCATTCTAAATTTATACTTTCAAACTAAACATTGACATTACATTATTATTAGAAATTTCTATGGATAAACTAAACTGAATAATATATATTTTTATTATATTCATCGTTTATTTTATTCCTAAAGAATCATCATTCTATTTCTTATAAGGGCCCTGTGAATGTTTATCTTCGCCCATTGAAAGAAAATAGTGAATTATTAAGTAAAGATTAGAGAGTAAACATAAGCTTAAAAGTTGCTTGGCCAGAGTATTATAAATCGATTTTGTCTTTCTTTCTTTCTTTATTCTTTTTACATAATTACTTAGCTATAATAATAATAATAATATATTTAAATGGATATTTTGATTTTTTAAGTTATCTTTTTTCATTATAAATTTATGCTTTCAAACTAAACATTGACATTATATTATTATTAGAAATTCCTATAAATAAACCAAACTAAATAATATATATTTTATTATATTCCTCGTTTATTTTATTCCTTAAGAATTATCATTCTATTTCTTATAAAGGCCTGTGAATGTTTATCTTCACCCGTTGAAAGAAAATAGTGAATTATTAAGTAAAGATTAGAGAGTAAACATAAGCTCAAAAGTTGCTTGGCAAGAGTAATATAAATCAAATTTGTCTTTCTTTTTCTATCATTTTTCTGTTATTATTATGTTTATATAAATATTTATAATTGTTTATTAATCTAAAATAAGGTTAAAGTTGAATACATACAATTTACCTCTCTTTCTTGTACCATTTAAAAAATATAGTTGAATTACAAATATCATTTCTTAATTAAGAGAAAATCTAATTAAGGTAATCATGTACTACATCTAATATATTTGCATTTCTTTACCAGGCTTGGACATGTCTCCCGAACAATCTAAGTACATATGGCGCAAGATGATCCCACATATCGAGGTCAGAATGGGATCAGTTATTTTCACATCTTACTGTAGTGCCCGATTTGTCTTGATTCCCGATTCATTGATGAACAGGAAGGTAGTTTACTTACTTGCCAAGAAAAATGGAAATATTGGATTTTGTGATTGACTAAGTATAGTGTACTTTTAAAATTTATAACTACATCTTTAATTTTCCCATTTGAATACATGCTTTTAAAAGAATATCATCCTTTTAGTGTTCTTGTTAAGAAAAAAAAAAGGGAAAAATGATTTCTTGAATGTAAAAAAAAAAGAATTTGCGTAATTGTTTCTCACATTTTTCACCTAAATCACTTTTTAGAAATGCATTATTTTTCATAATGTTGTTAAATTTAATTTTTAGTCCACAAATTTTGGGAGAACCAAATATTATAGGAAAACTGTTTCAGATTTGTCATTCTTGAATGACAATAATTAGAAAAATAACGTAAAAGGATCATGACTGGTAAGAAAACTGATAAAAAGAAGATATTAAGGATATTTTCAAAACATGAAAAATGGCAATAACCGTGTCTTTTATCACCCCGCTAACTCGAATTTGGCCACCATTCTCTTTCTCTTTATGGTTTAATTCGAGTTATTATTTACTCTTATATCTTGTATCTTATTGAACAATAATTACATATATCTATATATATATACAACTCTACATGTTTTGAGTCTATTTTCCTCTTCTTCGCTTTCTCTCTTGTAAAACCCTAATCATCGATCCTCCGCTTCTGTCTCTTTCTCTTCTCTTCTTCTCTTTCTATTAAATTCGACTTCTTTCTTCAAGAAAGCAATTCTCCAATCGACTGTTCAAATCGATCCTTCCTACGGCAAACATCCCGAACCCTCCATTGACCTTGCATTTGATTTCGGAGATCTACGGTTGATTTCTTTGTTCTTGAAATCTAGGGTTTGGAGTTCGGTGTTTTAAAGGCTGGCGGGCATTCTGGTCAAGAAATGGCGGATACGGATCCGCTAATTACCCCCCGACGACTGGTGATTGGTGTGGAGGAGGAGTTGATAAAGTTACGTAGTGGTGAGGGAAAAGAAGCGTGAAAAGCAAAGTAAAAGCATGCTGAGCGTGCTACGTGTGCACCTCCCCTCGGATATCCCCATTGTAGGCTGTGAGCTAACGCCGTACGTGCTCTTGCGACGGCCGGACAAAAACGTCACCACTGATGATGTTCCTGAGTCGGCCCCTCTTGACGGTCATTTCCTTAGGTATAAATGGTAAGTACACTACACCATTTTGACGTTTCCGTTTCCGTTTCCGAGGTATTTGATTACTTTTTTTTTTTGGTTGTGTGTGGAGGTGATTAGGGTTGTGTGAATAATCGGGTTATGTGAGGTTTTATAAGTGCTTTTTTTTCCTTGGTTCTCTGTTTCTCCACCTACACGTCTTGTTCAAAAATTGGGACTTTGTGGTTCATTTCGTATGCCTGCGAATTCATTCAAATTGTTTACTAAGTGTTACACTCGCTATGGATTGTCGACTTGTCGTAAATAAGGAGGAAATTTTTGAATAAAGACGCTATCTAACTCTGATTAAACATCGTATACGCGAGATGGGGAAGCATAAATTTTTTTTAATGTAGTTTGGGCTGGAATCTGTCAAAATTTTGGTATATTACCCTAATTTGTTACTTTAGTGAGGTCTAATGGGGCCTCTATGCTTTTTCTTTTTTGTTTCCTAAAACATTCAAAGGCTTGGAAAAAAAGAACTCTGATGGGACAGAATTGGACTTCAGTGACGCTGCCACTTAATTAGTCATAAGATAAGTTCTTCTAAGCAAATTCTTGACGGAAATTAAACTAGAGCGCAATGTTTTTCTTTGCGGTGCATTATATCTGTTCATAATCTGTAGCTAAAGGGTCAACTTAAGATGTTCTTGTGCTGACACGGAAGTTTAAGCATAATTTTGAGATCTAGGTTGATATTATTTAATTCTGAGGGCTTGCTAGCAGCAATGGACATTTGAGGGTAACTTATGCAATAAGATTAGACAGTCAAGAAAGATTCCAGGATGAAGCAACGTGAGGAGTTGAGGAATATCATATGCTGACACTAGAAAGTCTGATAAGGCAATATAACGTATAAAATTTGGTAAACCATCTAACTGAAATGGATCGTCACTTTGATTAGAGGTATTGACTAATACTTTAAGCTAATTTATTTACATTTAATGAGTATGTTGCTATATGAACTTCCCTTCTGAAATGAATATTATATAAGATCACTGTTGTTGAGTTACTTGATGATGGTCTTCTTATGTGTTCAGGCTGTATTCACTTAGCCAGATGACACTTGGTGTATGGTTTCTTATATTTCATAAAATGAGAAGCTGCATTTTTAAATGTTCAATGGTTGAAAAATAGAATTCGGTTCTATTATCTGATGTTATATTTGTTTTGGGGATCCTATTTGATAGAGAGTAAATTTGCGTAGAAATTAACAGGAGGGGATTTTGTGAGGAAGGGTGTTCTGGCCAGTAATCCTCTTTGCCCCATATTGAAAGAGTATGATTGTCCATGGATTTATCATACTTGCTGAGCACAACAGATCTTATGCTCTCTTCTTGCAATCTGCGTTTGTGTTAATGTTCTGTGATTTTTTCTAGCAATATTGATTTGGGATTTCGTCTTCTAGGTATCGGATACAAAGTGACAGAAAAGTTGCTGTATGTAGTGTTCACCCTTCTGAGCAAGCCACGTTGCAGTGCCTAGGTTGTGTTAAGGCCAAAATACCTGTTGCCAAAAGTTATCATTGCTCCCCCAAGTGCTTCTCTGATGCATGGCAGCATCATCGTGTTTTACATGAGCGTGCAGCTAGTGCTGTCAGCGAAAATGGAACCGAGGATGAAGAGTTATTTGGGCGATTCAATAGCTCAGGGTCTGGGATTATAAATGCTAGTTTGTCTGGTTCAGCATCAACTGCCAGCTTGACAAATGGTTCCACTCCTTTATATCCAGCTGCAGTTACACAAAGGAGTGGTGGTGAAACTTGGTTTGAAGTTGGACGTACTAAAACATACACACCATCTGCTGATGACATTGGCCATGTCCTAAAATTTGAATGTGTTGTAGTGGATGCAGAAACCAAATTACCTGTAGGACATGCTAGCACCATTTTAACTTCTCGTGTCATTCCAGCTCCCTGTCCTACTCCACGTCGTCTGATTCCCGTAAGTGGAGTTGATGTAGCGGGCCATTTAGATTCAGATGTCCGTATATCGTCCTCGGGAAATTTTACAGTGCTCTCTTACAACATATTGTCTGACGTGTATGCTACAAATGAGTCTTACAGTTATTGCCCATCTTGGGCTCTTTCTTGGCCATATCGTCGACAAAATTTACTGAGAGAGATTGTTGGCTACCGTGCAGATGTTGTCTGCCTTCAAGAGGTAAGGCGTATGTTTAATATATGGAGCATTGTTATTAGGTGTGAGGTTTAGGGCTGAGCTTCTGTTTAGTGGGAAGCCTTCCTCTTGAGTGAAGATAATGACTTCAAAATCTAGTATATGAACAGGTAGTTACTGTTTGTAGGTGTTATCATTTACTTTTTCGAGTAACTGGTATTGTGCTTTATGGCCCACATGTTTTGTATGAATGATTTTGAGGAACGTTTGTTTTGGATAATGCTCATCAGTGAAAGCTTCTTTGCTTTCTGCTTCAGGTTCAAAGTGATCATTTTGAGGAATTTTTTTCCCCTGAACTGGACAAGCATGGGTATCAAGCTCTATACAAAAGAAAAACCAATGAGGTTATTTGATAACTTTCTGTAATTGGTAGGTAATTATATCTTCTGAGGGTTGTGCTAATTCATATTGTTAACTGCAGGTGTACAATGGAAATACCCATACAATTGATGGTTGTGCTACCTTTTTTCGCAGGGATAGATTCTCACATGTGAAAAAATATGAGGTACGCATGGAGTCTCTTCTGCTGGTTGACATTTTTTATGTACTTGTTTTATGTTTTAAGTGCTAAAAAAGATTTTATTCAGGTTGAATTTAATAAAGCTGCTCAGTCCTTGACTGATGCTGTGGTTCCAAGTGCTCAGAGGAAAACTGCCTTGAGTAGATTGGTTAAGGTATGATCATTGCAGTTGAGTTTGTTGGACTAAGTATCTGCATGTAGAACTCTTATGCTTTCCCAACCGAGTGGTCTCATGGAAATTCTCTTCTGGTGCAGGATAACGTTGCACTCATAGTGGTTTTGGAAGCAAAATTTAGTAATCAAGGAGCTGATAACCCTGGGAAAAGACAACTTCTTTGTGTTGTGAGTTATTCTGTCAAATTACTCGATCAATGGTTGATGTATTCTTTTCTTTTGTATTATTACCTGTGCTTTATGTTTTTCATCAGATTTTTTTTTTAGTAGATGGGGTTGCCTATTTACTTAATATGATCTTGTCATGGGATCACATTTGTTTGTTGATGTTGAAATATTTTTTTGGCTTCCCAATTAATATGTAATTACCCAACTTAGTGTTGATTCTAGCTCAGTCTGTTAAAGGGGTTTTTGTTTAGGAGATCACATCCTGCTCTATTCTTTCTCTACTTTATTGCACTCATAATCAGTTTAGTTTCTTCTATTTCTTCCTTTGCTCATCTATACATATTATCTCTAAACTTGTTCTGTTATTCTGGTCATGAATACAGGCTAACACACATGTAAATGTCCACGTAGATTTGAAGGATGTCAAACTTTGGCAGGTAGTTACCTTACATCTCGGTTTCATCGTGAAGATCTTTTGTTTAATCAGTGGATGAAAATGTTGACTTGATCTTTCTTTCATTTATTATAAAACTAGGTTCTGACACTCTTGAAAGGATTGGAGAAAATAGCTGTCAGTGCGGATATTCCTATGTTGGTTTGTGGGGATTTTAATTCGGTTCCCGGAAGGTACATTCACTTCTATAATTAATAATTAAGAGTTGTTAATTTTTTTTTATTTCAATGCTATTATATGTCCTGTTGCTTTATTAACTGTAAACTTGAACTCTGTTACAGTGCTCCTCATGCACTTCTTGCTATGGGAAAGGTGGATCCCCTGCATCCAGATCTAATGGTAGATCCACTTGGCATCTTGCGTCCTCACAGCAAACTGACACATCAACTGCCCCTGGTAATGTTACTAAATCTTTTTGGTTTCATCAAACTTGTTCTTTTAGTTTTTTATTGATCTTACTGGCATTGATATGATTTTTATTTTTCTGAGAGCACCTGCTGAAAGTGATTGTTTCTGTTCCAATTTGTTCTGTTAATTTTTAAAATTCATTTTGAATTGTAGCAATTTTAAATTTTAATTGCTCATCTAACAAGTGATGTAGTAGTTTTGCAAGTTGAATGTAAAGAGTGGAGATGCAATTCAAAATGTGGAGAGTATCTCATCATAGATTTGTTGAAAATGTTTCCAATATTGTCATCTGTTGGGCTTTTTGGCTGGAGAAAAAGATGCATGAAATGGTGGAGTTATAGTTGATAAAGTGTTCAGTTTCATTTCTGGCTTGCTATTACATGTGTTGGTTGTAACATGAACTTCACTGCAGGTCAGTGCATACTCATCTTTTGCAAGGCCAGGTCTTGGTCTTGGTTTGGAGCAACAGAGGAGGAGAATGGACCCTACTACAAATGAACCTTTGTTTACAAACTGCACAAGAGATTTTATTGGCACCTTAGATTACATATTTTACACAGGTGAATGCTTTGCAAATTTTCCTTTTGCATCAAAACTGACGTATGATTTAGAAATAGTAGTTTGTTGGCAACTAAATCCAAGCTTGGAGGCTTTCAGCAGATGCATTTGAAGTCTGGTCCGATATTTTCTGTGCATTATTTAGGTAACATAACTTGAATTTTTATCATTCAGCGGACTCTTTGATGGTCGAGTCTTTGTTGGAGCTCCTGGATGAAGAAAGACTGAGGAAAGATACAGCACTTCCTTCTCCAGAGTGGTCCTCTGATCACATAGCACTATTAGCTGAATTTCGTTGCAAGCCTAGACAAAGACGTTGAGATTTAGGGTATGTAATACAAGGACTCTTTCTTCTATTTACTTGGTTTGTTTTCATTTGTCAAACTCTTTGGCAATAAGAGTTGACATACCCAATTTGTTCTTTAACCTTGGTCACCGGCAGTCATATGAAGATAATATATGGCCTGATTAATTGAAGCAAGAATTAACATTTTGTTTCTATTTACTTGGTTTGTTTTCATTTTTCCAGCTCTTTCGCAATAAGAGTTTAACATCCCCAATTTATTCTTTAACCTTGGTCTTTGGCAGTCATATTAAGAAAACATATGGCCTGATTAATCGAGACAAGAATTAACATTTTGCTTTAGTGTTTGAAGGTTGGACTATAAATTTTGTTATGTTGCACTGCCATTGACTTCTTTGCTTGTTTTGAATGGAAAGCAAAATTCTTCTGACTTCCCCACTGTCCTTTTCTAGCTTCCTGTTGATATAACAATGTGCTTGTGTCGTTGGATGACTTCTTCATATCTAAACATATTGTTTTTTTTTACTGATTTCTGAGCAGGTCTAGGTGCTCACCATAATGGTCAAAGAAATGATATGGATATCTAGTTGTTGTAAGAATGGTGGATCATGGGCAATGCGATCTTTTTCAGGTATCTCTTAATGGGATCCATTCTATGATCTGCCTTGTATCATGTCAACCTTTGTCTCATAGAAAAATTATGTTACGCCTTATTCATGATCCCTTGTCTGTCGATAGAAATCTCCATCCACATAGTATGTCATTATCCTGTACCGTAAGTTCTTGCATGGCAAGTGGTTAGTGGCATGCCATTAAATGCCCCCATAGTTTTTGGTTCATCATCCTTTGTTCACGGTTTTTCTTATTTTCCTTTTGTTGCTGAAATGAATAAAATTTTTCTCAAGTTTCCAGCCACTTTGCGCTATTGGCTCATATCAGAAGTACTCAATTTATAGACTTTGCTGTAAGCCAAAAAATGGGTGCTGAGACGAACTAGTTGCGCAAGTACTCAATATGGTTGTAAACTTGGAATATCCAAACTGCATTTACTCTTCCCGGGTTTCTGCAGTTTTAGTAACGGTGACAGAAGTTGGGAATGATAGGGTTAAGATACGATTAGCTGAATCCGGACAAACCATTAGTAGTTTCTTGGCGCCTAAAAGATTTGGATGAAAATCTTTTGTTGACTGAGACGTGGAACAAACAATGGAGGTGAGGGGGAGTTGTTCACATTATGTACTTGGTTTTCAGTAGCTAACCAAAGTCTTCTAAACGTGCACAAGGAATGAAAATTATTTCCCTTTCTTCTTTTACATTTGTAGTCTGACGTCACTTTGTTTCAATATCAAATTTACGTTTTTATGTTCGACGCACAATTGTGTTGTTGGGACGGTAAACATGCTTAATACTCGTAATTTCTGAATAAGATTTTAAATGTTGCATGGGATGGTTGGTGTTGACTTCAAATTGCTTGCAATTAATCATTGTTGGGATGGTAATAGCTTCTTTGAGATTCAACGTAACTTTACTTTTTCACTAAGAAGTTTCGTTTACATTTACTTGCAAAGGTCCAAGTCCATTTAGGATGTATTTTACTTTTACACCCTCTACCATTAAGGGGAAAAGGTGTAATGATTTTAAATCACCGATTATTAAAGAAAAGGTATCTAGGATAGGTCCTGTAAAATTATAATTCACGCCAAAGTTGTCAAAGGAAAAATCAAATTCTAGTTTTTCTAAGCCTTTACTTTCATCAGTTCACTTAAAAAATAAATTACTTCCTTAAATTAAAAGAAATTAAAAGAAAGTACATGGAAATGGTAGCACTAAGCACTACAGCGTAAGGGAAATAAAAAAGATTGATGTGAAGGATCTTGATTAGTGAAAAATAAGTGGATTATACTAGTGTCTAGCCTTAATAGTGGAGTAACAAATGTGTTGGTGTAACTCAATACTTTTTAACTCGTCCGTTTTCCCATTTCCATCTGCTAAAAAATCCAACAATTCAAAGACCCAATTGCCGTACTTGCAGCACAACAAAGATATGCTTAAGCATTATTCCAATATGCTAAAGGATGGAGTTTTATCTCCTTCAAAAGAATTGCTGCAAGCGGGAGCCATGACTTGGTCATCAACATTGGGGGGTTATTTCTGGAACAAACGTCCAGCTTTTCTAGTGGTGAGAGCTTACGCTGTTGCACGGTGGGGAAGGAAAGGTCCGGAGAAGACAATGTTGATGAAAGATGGCAAATTTCTTTTCAAATTTTCATCTGAACATAATTTACTTGAAATCATCGAATTTGGACCATGGCATATTGGGGAACAACCCATGTTCTTAAAGAAATGGAAACCTAGTTTGGATTGTGGTAGGGACAGTACAGATGTCTTTCCCATCTGAGTTGAATTTCATAGAATCCCTCTTGAATTCTGGACAATTGAAGGCCTAAGCTACCTAGCAAGTTCACTAGGCAAATCAGTTTGCATGGACTCTCAAACAACTAACGTGGAGAGCATTTGCTATGCAAACATTTGCATAGAAGTGAGTAAGAACACTAAATTGCTAGATAAACTCCCCATTCTAAAGCTGTATGAAGAAGGGGAAATTAAAAGAATTTAAATCCCTATCTTATATCCTTGGAATCCTAGTCCAACAAACAAACAATGTAAGCCTACTGGTAAACTATTCAAAATGGGCTGGCATGATGAATTGAATGCACTATCTTCTGCTGATAAACCCAAGGAACAGAACCAGAGTGTTATGCCAAATCATAGGGAACAAGTAGAGCTGGAGATACAAAATAATTAAGGCCATATTACCAATAATTATGAAACTCTTAACAATCTTGATATGTTTGATTTCCAAGCAGATGCAATAGTCAACAGCAACTTAGAAAAAGCTAACATTCTTGAAAAGATAGACAATCCTCCCTCCCCCTGGCTTGGAATGTTAGAGGTTTTAATGACCTTCACAAAAAAGCTATGGTTAAAGGATATGATTTTAGAAAAAAAAAAAGCTTTGTTTAGTAGGGCTCTTAGAAACTAAAATAAGAGCTTCCCAACTTCGTAGAGTCTCAAAATTTTTGGGTGTTGATTGTTCTGTTCTTACTAATTTTTCCTCTTATTACAATGGTATAATACTTTGCTTCTATCACACTAAGAAAGTTTCAGTACTAGTGCAAGAGGAAAGTGATCAACATCTACAATTCTCTTGCCTCCTTACTGGCACCAACACAAGGTTTACAGTATCTCTTATCTATGCTTCCAATTTTTAGTTCCAAAGGAGTTTTTTATGGAACAATTTACAACAATTAGAAGCTACAACCACAGATTTATAGATTGTGATAGGATATTTTAATTGCATTAAAATTAATCATGAATCCAAAGGTGGAAGAGCAATCTAATCAGCAACTGGAAGGGAACTTATTGACAAACCTAAGATTCAAATGGGAGATTCATTACCTAGACAAACAAGCAGCAAGGTCAATACTTGATAAGAAGGAAACTAGATATAGCTTTGGTAAATCCAACTTGGTTATTCCCTTGTCATTTGCTCACTTTGGGGGAAATCTTTTATCAGATCATTCTTACATTCTTATATAAAATATGTCCACTTTTGATTATAGGGGAGCTCCTTTCAGGTTCTTTAATGGACTTACTATGCAACCTAGTTTCCTTGATGTAATAAGAGATTGCTAGAATATATATATATTGAGGGATACAAATCTTTCCAATTGATGCAGAAACTGAGAATGGTGAAAACATCTCTTAAAAGCTTTACTTATAATAACATCAGACAGGTTAAAGACTGCAAAACTACACTAAAATCAACTCAAGATGATTATTATCAACATCCTCATAATCCTTAGATGAGAGAGACTGAATTGCTGAGAATCAAAGAATTTTAGCAAGCCTTATGATATATGAATATTTGACTATATCCATACCCCTATATTTCATGTATTTTTCTTGATATTTTATCCTTTATTGCATACTTGGTACTTAATCCTCTCTAAGTTTGTTTACAGAGCATAATTGCCTTCATGAACTAAAACGAGAAGAATTTTGGATGAGATCACGGCAGAAATTGAAGATTTGAAGTGTAGAAAGGATGCATGCTCATGTATCTTCACGATTCTTTTAGTTTTTGATTATGCACGATTGTGCATCTCCCCAAAACCTTAAATTTCAATACAAAGGGTGCGTTTAAAGGAAAAAGGGCAAGAGTAGTAGGAGGAGATAGTGGGGAGGTGATTCCAGACGTGGAACTCATTCTCTAGGTGTAATTTTGGTATAGAGAAGTGGAAAACACTAAGAAATCATCGAAAGATCCATCGAAATGCAAGATCAAGCCTCTACATCACAAGATTTGATATAAGACAATTAGGGAGATTTAGAATTATGAACCCATTATTTTCTATTTATATTTCTATTTATGTGTGTTTGATTTCTTATTTAATCATGTATAATTAAACGTTCAATTAGTATTTAGGTTAGATCAACCTTATGTTAATACTTTGACATGATTTGATTCTTTTATTAAAGTGATTGGTTTGATTGATTGTTGCGATCTAATTACTTATTTTATTTATGTTCTTGTAATCTAGAATATTAAACCATAATTTGATTCCATACGTAGCGATTGAGAAATCCTAGGTTGAATAGATCCACGGTAATTGGAAGAAGTTGATTGCAACTCTAAAGATAGGGTGATATAATTATTCCAAATTAGGATCAAACCTAATAGAGGGATTCATAAAACACTATCACAATCCTATAAAATTTAACCTGAGTAATTAGGATAGACACCTTAAGATTAGTAGTTAGTAGACTCAAAGTTAGCTACTAGCATACCGTAGGAGTATCTATGGTCCAATAAATCAACAAAAAATTGTATAATAAAAAATTAATCTGTTAAGGGTTTAAGGGGATTCAAAACCTAGATACTAATGCTCAATATCGATAATTTCCTAAGTGCTTCTTTAATTCTCTGTTCAATTTCATTACCTATTTTATTTCACATGCCTTAGTTTTTGTTTCTTTTCGTTAAAAACCTTAAATCAATCCTTAGGCTATATAATAAGGGTAGGGTAATTACTAGTATTTATTGTTTTTGTGGGATCAACTCATATTTGCCAGTACTAGCTACAGCAACATCATGCTCTTGTAGTTATTACATAATTTGCCAACTCATGGAATAGATCAATCAAGTTTCTAGTGTCGTTATTGGGGACTTTGATATTAGGAAAGTCTAAATGATATTACTCTAATCATTTTCATTTTATTTTGTTTATCTTTATTTTATTTTATTTTTTTTTAATTTTGCTTTTGTATTTAGTTTATTTTATTGTATCTTATTGTATTTATAGCTCAATAATTTAATTATCTTTTGAATTTCTCTACTTGATCTTGAGTTTGTGGTTTATTGTAAGAATTACGATTCATTGTCATAGTCACTGCTCACAATGGAAGGATTGAGCAGACGAGCCTTTTGCGAGAGCCAGAATATGTCTTCGTAATTTATATGACCACCATATTGGAGAGATGGGTGTTCTCACACATTTTCAAAAGCACAATTGATGTTTAGGTCATGTTATGACATTGGTGGGAGTTATCACTATAATCATGAATGTCATGTTGGATCCTGAATTTTCTTGAAATTTTTGAATTATAAAGTGGCATTAAATGAGGAAATTTATGGTGACTTATTTGTATGCAAAGAAAAAGAAGAGTCA
>JANVCQ010000004.1:28254662-28268677 GCA_025531925.1 Erythroxylum plowmanianum
CTTCAAAATCTTCAAGAATTGCAAAACCCTATTTTCTCTTCTTCTTCCTCAAGCCACCAACGACACTCTCTTCTTCTTTTCCTCTTCTTTTTATTCTTCTTCTTCTAATTTTCCTTTACTAAAGCCTATATGAAAACACAAGGACTAACTTGCCCCTCCAAACAATGCCTTAACCTCTCCAACTTAAGTGAACTTTCTATAAGGTCCTCACACATTTTTACCCTTTCCATGCTCAATTAAATCATACTAAGGATAATTAATTCTTAATTATCCCCTAATACTTCCAATAAAATCAAATAAAACTCTAAATCATACAATCATCACAATTCATACTTAATAACATCAATTAAAGAAAAATTTGGGGCCCAACAATTCTATATAGTGGTATAGAAATGGGTGCAGTACTGAGAATCAAGTCGATCACAAACTCAATTTTCCTCACCAGTGGCAAATCAGGTAAGTCCTCTGGGAATACTTTTGGAAACTCCCTCACAATTTGAAAATCTTCTAACTTCCTTTTGTTCACATCTGTATCCACAACGTGTGCTAAGAAAGCTTTACACCCTTTTTTCATCATCCTGTCAGCTAACAAAGCTGAAATCATTCTAGGTGATGGCATTCTTCTGTCTCCTTTAAAAGTCACCTTCTCTCCGTGTTGAAAACATACTCCAACTAACTTGAAATAGTCTCCTTTGTGAAATTTCCCACAATGTTCACATTGGAGGTTCGTGTACCTGCTCCTCTCCATCACTCTATTGCTTCCCACAGTCGAGGCTTGCACTGAAGCTGCCTTTACTTGCTTGTTCTTAGTGGAGCCACCACTTTCCACTTCTCTCTGTGTACGGGGATTCCTCATACTCCTCTCAGGCATTGGAGCACTCATTCCCTTCTTGGAAGACTGGTCCTGGTTCTTCCTCTTCTTATTGACTTTATAGTTTATGTTATCTAGTTATTTTAGCCTGGAATGCAGCATCTACCAACTGCTGGTAGTCACAGAAGTTGTGGATCAAGACTTTCTCCTTGATCCCCAAATGAAATCCTCCCTCAAATTTGCTACACTTATCCTCCTAATTTGTAACAATATTAACCGTATACGATGAAAGTTGGGTGAACTTCAGTTCATACTCACTCACACTCATGTCCCTCTATGTGAGATTCAGGAATTCTCTAGCCTTCTCTTGGACATAGACCCTTGAAAGGTACTTCTTCTAAAAGACTTCCAGAAAGTCTCTCCATGATAGATCCATGACCTGACTATGGGGTACTAATTCCCACTAATGGAGTGCGTCTCCCTATAGCAAGCTCACTACATAATTCAACTTCTCCTCATTGGAGCACTTCATCTGAAGCAGGACTCTCTCTGTCCTCTTTAACCATGCTTTAGCTTCCTCAAGATTGGTAGTCCCATTACTACAGCTTGCACTGGAACTTGTAACCCTTAGCCCATGGCATATGTAAAATTCTAAGCAAAGGCTTAAAAGAAATGTGGATCCATGGGGTTTGCTTAAGGTATAGGAGGTGGAGGTGGTGGCACCTCATGTTGCACACTAGGTGCCTCAGAATCCAAAGCAGAGTGTGTCCCCGCATCTTATGGAACATACGATTCACTTGTATTTTCTCGGTGAGAGCCAGATCGAGTCAGAGCTCCTCAAGTTCTTTTTTGAGACGAAATATTCACTCCTTCAATTTAAAACATTTAGAATCTTTAGTTCATGTAAAATAATTCAAAACAATATAAGTTGTTCATTTAAAATAATGCATGTTCACTTCGTGTTTTAAACTACCCATTTCATGCCTAGGATACTCCTAAACCTAGTCCTAAACTTGGACCTCAACCTAGTTTCTCTAATACCAAACATTTTGGATGTCATTTCTAGAGCCCAACTATCCGGAATATCATAATACATGAGCGTATTACCTCGTAGGGCTATTTCAATGAAATCTCCTTAACCATCGTTGGTTCATCTTCATGCTCTGATATAAAAAGTGTTGGGCCCAGATTTCGTAACCTACACCAGTCAAGTAGTGTAAATTGAAAAATTATTCCTTAAAAAATTATATCTCTATGTCTTTAGTTTAATTTTAAATAAGAATCATCTCATTCTGAGCTCTATAACTCAAGATATGATTAAAATACCGAAGTATGTTTAGTAAAATAACCAATTCACGCTCTTCCAATCGATTCCCTCATTTTCTTTCCATAAATACTTTTCGATTCAAATCATAAGGCTAACAATTTTTTTTCAGAAATATAGAAATGTGTTAGGAATCTATTGGTTCAAAAATTAAGTCATTTGGATGTCGAACGACAAAGTTATGGTCAAAAGAATCAAACATGTTCAGAGCTCGAAAACCCTTCGTGTACGATCGCGAGAATAAAGATTCGATCGCAAGGAATGAAGGTGCAATTGTGAGGATAAAGGTACGATCACTAGGAATAACGGTGCAATCGCTAGAGTGCTTAGTGCGATCGTGAGAGTGCCTAGTGCGATCGCGACTGAAGCTTTCCCGCATATACATCCTTTCAGTATCACTACTTATAATGATCATATCTCTCAACTCCGATATAAAAAAATTTCATACTATATATCGTTAGAAAGCTAGAAAGATAAGCTACAATTTTTAAGAAAAAACTTTGTCTAATTCAACATACATTAATACATATTCCCTTATAGTCATAACACTAAGTTTTTGCCTATGAAAACTTGAAAATGCAATGTACAAACTTAGAGTGTCATAAGCAAACGAAATATATTTCATTAACATCAAAAGATAAGAGTTTTACAAAGATTTAATGGGAATTTAAAGCTACAATACATCATTGATTCAAAACCCAAAAATATGAAATACACATGAGCAAATAAAACTTGAAATGCGACTAAATTCTTATGTTCTCATAAACTAACATAAAATACAATAAGATGAAACGTTAAAGTGATGCCTCGACTCTCGATCACTTGATCTCTTGCTCATCACTTCAAGATGGGACGGAATGGGAGTGAGCTTAAAAAACTTGTGGATAATAGTTGTATAATCGAGAAATAAGCAAAAACTATTGAAGTATTCATTTCCATTGTAAAACTCGCAATGAATTATGAAATACATATTTCCCAATTCTCAATTTATCAAACAATTTATAAGCAACCCAAATCATGAATTCAATAAACTTGTCAATACATAAGCACATCAAAGTGGTTTGGAAGGTCCATAAACAGAACGAACTAACACATTTCCACATAATGGTCCTTTGTAGTCGTAAACAGAATGAACTATCACAACCATGCATAGTGGTTTTGCGTAGTCATAAACATGAGGGAGTTCATGAAGTAGCTCCATGCCACTAGCAAGTAGGCAGGAGAAGCCTTTAGTCGAAGTGCACTTGACATACAGAATGGACTAAACCAAACCCACATAACATGTATTTCATAACTTGTAAACTTTTTGCCCAAAATGGAACTTTTTCTAAAAAGTGATTTCATTAACATAGTATCTTTTTCAAAAAACATTTTCTTATTCTTTTCATAAATCATCGATATAATATTCACATACCAAACACATAACACTTTCTCAAAGCATTCTAATAGCAATTAATGCATATATAACGAAATTGAAAACATTTAACTTTCTTGCTTTGGAAGAAACATTAACGGCTTATGACTCAATTATAAAAATGTAACCTACCTTGAAGTCCTTGCTTATAACTTGCTCAAATGTGCCTCTCCTCTTGCTCCTCTTGTCTTTCTTGATTTCCTTTACATAGGCAAAAATCCCAATTCAATAATCTTGTTAATTGAAAACCTACAAAGTACATTCACTAAAATTGATTCAAAAATACTAAAACCGTGCATTTCCTAAGCTTCATAAATCAAAACTTTTCCATAAATCCAAAAGATTAAAATCAAACTTACCTTGAATCTTCATCAAATAGTAAGATTGTTAGCTTAAATGGAAGCTCTTCTCTTCCTCTTTCTTTTTCCCTTCTTGCATAACCCCAAAATCTCTCTTAAAACTAAGAAAGATGGAAACCTAGCTCCTCTCTCTTCTTTTCTCTCAAACACTGAAACTTTCTTCCTCTTTCTCTCTTTATTTTTAGTATTCTCTTCTTTCTTTCCTTTCTAATTTCGTTTTTCCTTCTTCAAATGTAAGACCACTTTCTTTTCGTCCTATTCCACCCTTAATAAGTATAAAAGTCCATTTTGCCCTTCATTTATTGCTTATGTCTTTAATGCTTAAGTGACATACCAAAAATGCCCTTCATGCATTCTTACCACTTTTAATTCAACTAACCCAATGAAATAAATCCTACTAACAATAGACTTCATAATTAACTCCCAAAAATTTATTCTATCAAAACCTCATAAATTATTCAAACCATGTTAAATTCATAAAAAAATTCGAGGCCAACATAGTAGACATTAGAATAAGTCAATGTGAAATTAGAGGAAATCAAATTAATTGAGAAAATCATTCGAAAAAAGAAGTCAATTGGGATACTGAAAATAACATGAGATAATATTACCTCATTTGAGGAATTAGTTACTTAAGGAATTACGATAACTAATCATAGGCACAAAAAGTTTTGGCAATATCTGTTTGAGTTAACAAATGCCCCTGACAGTATTAAGGTATTGAAGAATAAAGTGTCCTAATTTTGCTTGGATCAATTAGTGACTATGATCATTGATGATAAATTGAATGTATTCGAAAAGTTGAGAAGAATGTTTTGAATATTTGAGGTAAATTTTACATATCATGAAGGTAGAAACAATTATATGCGGAGTTCAATCAGAGTGCTTAATCAAATAAAATGTTAGGTCGTATAGTATCTAAACATGGCATATTGGGAGACCCAAAGAAAGTAAGGGTAATGATGAAGTGAGAAACTCCAAGGAATATATAAGATATTTGGAGTTTCTAGAACTAGCTAGAAATTAGACACTACCAGAAGTTGTCAAGGGGTTTTTACTGATCTTAGCCCTTGGACAAAAATGTGTGAGGAAAAATGTGTAAATCATATGACTGATGAATGTGGAGAGAACTTTGAGGTATTATAACACCGATGGTAATTATGTCATTTGGAATTGTAGATTATGTAGTATATAATGAGGTTCCACATCAGAGATTAAGATGAAATCCAATACATCATAATAAAGTGATTTTGTATGCATAGAGACAATTAAAGTCCCATAAGTTGATTATTTGATACATGATTTAAAACTTGCTACAATAGTAATTGGAGACATTATATGTATAGTGAAACATTTTGGATCTATATATAAATATACAAATCATTCAAGTTTGAGGTAATTATTAAGTTTGAAAGAATTGAATACAAGATTGAGATAATGGATAGAGTTACTAAAAGATTATAATTGTACAAATGAGTACTATCCTGGTAAAGCTAGTGTCTATATGATGCGTTGAATAGAAAATTCAATAATGAATGGCACAAATCCAGATATTGAGGTTACCAAACCTAGTGAAATAAAGAGAATAGAATGTTGAGTTAAATTTAGGGCAAATTGAAGTATTATTAATTGCATTGAAATTTAAAATCAGTTTTACATGAAAAGACTAGCAGAGCCTAAATTGAGGATTTAGAAATTGTGAATCTTATTAAGAAATTGAAAATGAATCCAAATTTTGAGTTTAAATTGGAAAAAGATACTTTGTGATTGAAACAAGAAGTATGTGTACTCGATAAAGATGAATAACCAAAGAAATTACTAGAGAAAGCACAAATAACAACATATGCTATACGTCCTCGTAGCAATACGCTGAAATATCATTTAACGGCTATCAATGTAGAATCAAGTGACTGAATATATGAATTACCAATACTCTTAAATGTTGGAGATATGTTTAGAACTTATATTTTGGAGTTCATAGGAACATGAGATCTATGTATAGTTTTAATTGACTTTAAGCATAACAATCATTTTTATAGTGATATCATTAGAATACTATATGAGGTGTTATATGACAAAAAGACTCATTCTCCCTGATATTAAAATGAAGAGGGCCTAAAGATGGTTGAAAGCCAGAATTGATTAGAGATGTTATTGATAAGTGAAATTGATCTGCATTAGAAATTAAGTGATTCAAGAAAGATAAACGAGTTAGGTGGATTAACACCAAGAATAAGGAATATAGTGAGATAGACATAATAGTTAAGTGTATTAACACTAAAGAGATGTGTAATATCTAGCAAAAGATGAATTGCTGTAAGAGTATCACCTTGGCAAGGTGTACTCAGGTTAGGAAAAAGGGAGCTAAACCCAATATAAATTGGTCCCTATGAAATTATTGTGAGAATAGAACCATTGACTTACGAGTTAGTATTACCAATAAAAGATGTTTCAGATTCATGCAGTGTTACATGGTTATGTTTAGGAAATATCGTTATGGTCCGATATATGTGTTATTGATACCATAAGTGAAATTGTGAGTAATTTGAAATAAATTGAGGAAATAGTAAACATAATATGATATCTAAATAAGTAATTGAAAGATCGATTGATTCCATTGACTATAGTCAATTGGAAGAAATTATTCGAGTGATGAAGTTAAATGGGAAATGGAGGAGCATATGAGGAAACAACACCCCTACCTTTTTGATAAATCAGGTAAGAATTTCGAGGAAAAAATTTATTAAAGGGGAGAATTGTAACATCGTGTTCCCATACTAAGGGTTAGAACCTTAGATTTCTGTAATTAAGAAATAGCAATGAAAGATTAGAAAAATGCATTTCTTGCTCATGCATAATGTTAGCATACACACACGTGAATTTGATTATTGCACACATTATAATGAGTAGTTTATGCAATCATTTGACTTTTTTGGGTATAAATGATTGTTTTAATGCGATTATAATGTGAATTATGGATTATGTGTCTTAAAAATTGAGTTGTTGTCTATAAGTAGTGAATTATAATTTTGGTGAAATATGAGAATTTTCTAAAATTTAAAGGTATTTTTGGACTAGAAAAAATGTCAAGTGACAAAACAATTGATGAATAGCAATAGAAGTAATTGTCAAATGGCAGTCAAAATTTTGATATGTGACACACCACTTGTTTTAAATCACGATTTTTATTAAGTGAAAGACTATATTTTGGTCTTTCACTTGTGAATTACATTAGCTTCTCTCATCTTCATCTTTTTCATGTTCTTCATCTTCCTCCCCTTCTCATGCCACTCTCTTCTCTAAGCATCAAAGTTAAACCTTGTTTTCTTCCATCACTAGCCACTTAAATACCTTGCTATCTTCCCCTTATTGTTAAAGGACCTAACCTATTCCACCTTAAAAGTTGATTATCGTGTATGTTGGAGAAGCTAGGGTTAAGTTTGATATGAAAACACTGAAGTTAAATAAGTAAGTATAAGCATTACTCTTCCTGGTTTATTGAATGAAGCATATTTGATGATAGTTTAAGAGGAGGAATGATTATGAAAAAGATATTGAAAATATATTTGTAACGTGGGTGAACAATGAACATATCCATGTCTTGCTTTTGTATTTTGATGGGTAATAGATTATGGAATGATATAATGTTAGATTAATAGATTAAATGGTGTTTAAACTATGCTGGAACATATTAGTTGTAACATTTCCATTAGATATGCATCGGTATTTTAGCCATAAATTGACCTGTAGATATCCAAATGGGATGATTTTTAATTTGGAATAAATTAAAGACATATGGTTACATTTTTCATGAAGACATCAAATTCAAATTTTGTATTTAAGAGTTTAAAATTTTGACTTGAAATTGAGTACTGGATGCACTGAATTGATGGATGAATACATGTGTTTGTGTTCTAGTTTAAGAGTATGAAAACTATGAGTGATGAGTTGTTATATAGATTTTATGAGTTGTGAATTAAGGGTATAATGAAAGTGAAAGTTATTTTAACCAAGATGTTGAGTTATGTTCTTGAAATGAGATGAATTAAGGAGATAGTTAGAAGTGAAATGAAAATGGAAATGAAGATGAATATATGCAGAAAGTTGATGATGAATGTATATGTATATGTTCTATTTTTAGTTTTCATTATCAATCATGGACTACAATTTGTTTATAGATGCTATTAAGTTGAAATGGAGCTAGGAATGATAGGGAAATGATCAGTAATTAAACTAGAAATGATAAACCAAGCATAAGGTAGTGAATGTAGTAAGTAAAAAGTTAGAAATTTGGAAAATAAGGATGCAATTGGATAGGTTTTGGGGCAAGAGGCATAACTTTTTTTGTGGATCTCTGATTGAGGTTGTTTAAGCATGCTTTCTAAGAGGACTTCAAGTTCTACAACTTCAATGAAGACCCTGAGGAGAGATTTTGCTATCTATAGGGTTAAAACTTCATATTTCTATATGTGACCTATGAAGATCTGCCCAGTGGGCATTCACTGGCCATTTGATCTTAATTTAGGCTAGAATGGGGCTTGAATTGAACCTAGAATGATGCTTGGATTAAGTGACTAATGTGTGATATGTATGAAGTGATAATTGGGATTATAACTTAGTGAATAAATTGGTGATATCAAAGTACCAAAGGTATGAGTATAATGGGAATGAAGATGATCATATGATTATAGCTATGATTCAAAGGAGTTGAGTAATATGTATTAAGTAAATGTGAATGAGAATTGGGTATTATGAGAGCATATAATGTTAGAAAAGAAATGACAAGAAATTGAGTTATGATATTAGAATAACTAAGTGTTCTTGAGGTGTAAGCCTAAGAATAACCTAAACACATACAAAGGATAAGGAATGAATGGTGACCTTAGAATGATCATGTACAAATGAAGTGTAAACCTAAGTTCAATTAGACGTATATGATTTATGAAATGTGAATGAACATAAGATGTGAATTTAGGTAATATACCCAAGATTGTCATTGAACATGCATTATACACAACACATATACATATGTATATGATTGAGTGTTCATAAGATTGTGCAATTAATAATGTGTTTGCTATATGTATATTGCATAATGTTGATATAGGATATAACATCTGCATCCAGATGTTTCAGCTCATGGAAGCTAATACTAGTATGGAGTGTACTGTGAGTAACCTTGATGGTCTCATTTGATTATTTGTTTGTTTTAAATTCCATATTGAATTATTTTCTAAATGTGTCTGTGTTGATTCCAGACTTTGAAAGTCTGAGGTGTTTAATGCATAAATAAGGTATTGGAAGTGCTCCTTATATGTGAATATGAATGAACTAAGTATACTCAACATTTTTGTTAAATTTCAGACCAAGGTCTGATGATAAATGTGTTCTGAATATGATAAAATATGATGAATGTTGAAAAATATGTAAATTTGATGCATTTCATTACATAAATGCATGAAAGATAAAAAATTGTTGTGACCGGAGTCGCGGGTAAAAAAAAGCTTAAAGCTTAGAATGTGATCAGAGCCTTTGGCTCAGTTGCTATTGTAGTCGGTATCCACTAAGGGATATAGGACATTATCTTATATAAGCTCGGTATCCATAAGGGATATGAGCTATTAAAAAGACACTCGGTCACAACAAAGTAATAAATGAAAGTAAGTCTCATGTGCATTACATATATAAGTAATATGTATGATTTGAATGAGCAAAACAAATTGTTTAACTACTTTGAATGTTAAATGTGAAATTGCGAACAAAAGAGTTTTGTGATGCTACATGATGATAAATGAAATGATGTGAAATATGTGATTATATAAATTGACATGTTATTTGATTGAGTAAGCCATCGAGGATGGTCCACTCACTGAGTTCGCAAAACTCACCCCAAAATTGAAACATTATTTTTCAGCCTTAGAGAAGATCTCCAGACAGACAAATTGGAGTCAAGCCACTGCATTCGAGTAAGAGATGGAGGTCGAGATCAGTTCACGTCTACATTTGTATTACTTTATTTTTGTATCAAATTGTATATTCTGGAATTATTGTATCATGTGTATTTGAATAATTTTGTTTGTAATAACTTTCCAAATTGGAAATGTTTGTAAATGAGATTAATCAATGAGTGTAGTAATACTTGTGAATGAAAATGTTTACAAATAAAGTGGGCCTTATTTGTTTATTGATTTTCTGCATATACGTGTGATGTTTTGAAGAAAAAAATTGTAATGAGTTTGATTGACTGACTGTTCTAGCATGCCACTCTCATAGAATATGTTCTCGAATACCATCAATCTATTCGAGGATATGCCCTATGAGAGTGGGTGCCACAATACTACTAGTGAATTACTTATTCAATTCTAAAAAAGAATAAAAATATAAAAATAATATTAAGATGGCCCTCCAATAGCTTCTAAAAATCTCATAAGTTAAACTAATAAGAGCGTTTAATGTTAAAGTAACAAAACCATTATCAAACTATTTATAAACTATGGTTACTTTGAAAAAAGTCTAATTATAGTTAAACTTTATTATAAAAAAAGCCTAAGGTCACTAATATTCTATTTTTGTATAAGTTTAAGGTTATTGAAACTTTATTTTTTATAGATGCCGAATGACAATAAAAGTTTATTAACTAAAAGTCTAAGATCATTGAAGTTATATTTCACTAGAGCACAAGACATATCTCATTATTTCCTACTTTGACTTAAATTCTCTACCATCTAACTAAAAATCACCCTTGCTACATAAGTACTCAAGGATTTCAATTTGTGAGCATTTGCAAAATTTAAACTATATTTGAACTTTCTACGAGTAATGACTTTAACAACATGTCAGCTACATCATCTAAAGTGTGAATTTTTTTCAATAAGATATAACTAAATGTAGTAAAAAAATTTATCTTGTAAAACTTTACATCCTTCATTATAGACTCTATAAGTCTATATTTCCATAGACTGTCCTTAGTCTCTAAAAAGATAGTCCATTTCCATCACTGATGGTCAAAGCATATGCAATTGGGTCTCCCCAGTCGTGTATCCTTAATTACCTAGCAACCCTTCCCATTTTATCCTTGCTATATTGTGCTAATATTTTCCTTCTGATATTATTTTATATCATGAATTAGAATTCTTAACTCCCTATCACTTTAGTATCACCTTTGAACTAGTACTACACACTATTGATCTTAATTTGTCTTTTATATGTGTTTTCATCAATATATGTCACTCATTAAAGACTATATCCTTAAAGATTCTCTATACCTTTTACCAAGTACACAAAACTTACGAAAGTCTACTTCCCATATTTGTCATCTTATAATAAGCTCCCCTTATAAACTTTTATCATCTATTACGCACCAAGACGACCCAATTGCATAAGTCATACAACAATATTATCTTTCTTCCTTAAAGATTGAGACAAAACCAACAATTCAACCATCATCTTTCCTATTAAGACACAGATTCTATAAATTTTCTTTCCTTATAGTCAATCCACCTCTTATCATATTAGACTAATAGTTATCACTAAAAAATTTGCTCCTTTGTCTGTCAAGAATACCCATGGAAATCATATTCTTTTGAAACTTAATAACATACCAAACATCTAATATTCCAAAATTTACATCATTTTTTTGGGAAATGGGGATGGGATCCAATCCTGACCGTAGCAGAATAATTATAAAACTTTTTCATATTTTGATTACTGAAAATTAAATTTTACTTAGAATTACAAATAATTCTAATTAAATTCCAATTATGCCCAAATCAAATCAAATATCTCATATTGATCCTTATTTATTAAATATCTCATATTTAATCATAAAGTTTATAAAACTTTACAATCAAGTCCAACATGATTAAATTACCTTTGCTCTCTTAAATTTATTCTTTATGTGAGACCTATTAAGTTCCCAAATATGTTAGCAGTGATTATAAATTATAATTCTAATCCACAATTAGAATTAGATAAACTAAAAAATCCTTTTATTTATCTTTAATTCTCTAATTAAAATATTTATAATGGCAGATCATGATTGGCATCTAGTAACACATCATAATTACCTAAATATTTAGGAATGTCAAAGTGGTTTTGACTAACATTTTCATGCATGATTTTTTTGTATAATTTAATCCTTTCATCATATAATATTTCGATTAGACATAGAGCACATAATTAATGTCTACTTTATTTTGAGTCCTATCATATTAATTGTCTCCCATTAGCCATTAATTTAATTAATGACATTTGTAAACTATTTACAAAACATTATTCTACTTTAGCCAAGGATTTTCCAATCAATATTAATCGAGAACAACATAACATTCTCCCTAATTACTCTAGGGGGATGAATCATATCTTGATCACTCAACTATCCCTATATAGTCCATGCAACATCTAATGACTACCAACTAGACTACTCATAATTATAATAGGTTATAAGCAGTATCAAAGCATAGCAATTCGCATACAAGATAACTTCAAAGACCTTAAGTCAAAGGATCACTTATGCAATCATCACAATGAGAATTTCCATAAATATATGGTAATGTTCTAAATAGATTTTCAGTAATGGGTCAATTCAGTGAACTTATTCTTTGAGAAGCACCCACACATTTGTTTAAGGATCTTCATATTTGTGAAATTGAATACTTCATAAGGAAAAACATATCGTGTCCTAGTCCTTTTACATTCTATTAATATGCAGTCTTAATAAAATGATGTTAGGAACAATTTAGGAATAATACATAAATGCAAGAGAAATCTCATAATTATAATCTCATCATAATTTCATGTGAAATGGATAATTATCCTATGGATTTTATCTATACATCTAAAAATGTTCAAGATAAAGTATGACTTTAAATTATTTTGTCATTAAACTATAACCAATCGATTGGCTGTTGGGCATAAACCAACAATATTTGATATGTACTAAACCATTGCTTCTAACAACACACTCCATTATCTCCTAATCTAATAATATTTTTATTTTTTAAAAAAGAATAGAACCAACCCTTATTAAATGTCATATAATAAGTTATGTCAATATTCACCAACTAATCAAAGTTGCTCACAACTAAAACATAACAACCTGTTCATAAGAAATCTTCCATACTACAATAATACGTGATTTTTTATTTGTTTCCCTTTTCTTGTTTCCCTTCTTTTGTTGTGAACAGTCTTTTTTAAATTGTTCTTTAACTTTATAGTTAAAGCAAAAAATGAATTTAACCTTTGATTTAGAATGTGACTTTTAGCCTTCAATTTGGATCATGACTTAAGTTTTTAATACTCTTTTCCTTGTTCCTTCCTCTATTAACAATCAAACTCATGCTTGATCTAACTTTATACATGTCCAAAGACCTTTTTATTCAATTCCTTATATTACATGACATCCTTGACAATATTGGAAAAAACCATCTCTTCACCATACAATATGATCTCGAAAAAAATCCTCATATGAATTAGGCAAGTAAGAGAAAAAGATATGACTTTATCCTCATTCTCAATTTTAACCACAACGCTTTGTAGATCTAAGGTGGCCCAATTAAAATTATTAATGTTATGATTTGGTTATGTACTTTTTGACTTTCTCAAGGTAAATTAAAGCAGTAATATAAACAATTCGTAAGTTATCACTTTTGATACTTACTTTTAAGTGAATTTCATCATAAAACAATGGTTGTTTGATCAACCACCACTCTTTGGACCTCATCATCGTAACTAAATAATAATGTGCTATGAGTGCTTGATAAAATCTCTTCCTTCTCTAACACCTCTAAATTCTTTAGCAATTTTTCTTCTCCTCTTAACATTGTTGCACCTCTTTCTAGAATAAGAATTGCTCTCATATTCACCGTCTACATAGTGAAATCATTCAATCCATTAAACTTCTTAATATCAAACTTTGTGCAGAGACATCTTAATTCTTACTGTAATACCCCACTCCCGCATGACCCGAACCCGACATCGATGATGATATCCAAGTTCGTGCCCTGCGAGGGTGGCGTGCTACATCACTCAATCAAAACTCAGTATAAATTTTTTTTTGAAAACACAAACATACACTATGCGGGAAATCATTAACATACATAATCACCG
>JANVCQ010000004.1:28357497-28384879 GCA_025531925.1 Erythroxylum plowmanianum
CATATATAAAACCACTCATTTAATTTCACTTAATATTTCCAACTTTCTAAATTCCACTTAAAAATCGAGGTCCAACACAGACAATATGACATCATCACAGACGATACATCTTTACAAATAATATGACGTCATCATAGAAGATATGACATTATTACAGATAATACATCTTTACAGATGATATGACATCATCACAGATGATATGATGTCATCACAGATAATGCATATTTGCAGAAAATATGACGTCATCACAGACAATACATCTTTACAGACGATACTGTCTATATTCCTAAGCATCTCCCCTTACAAGGACCATAACTTTCGACTCCGACGTCCAAAAATATGATACTATATATCATTGGAAAGCCAGAAAGATGATTTCTAGAAGACACATTTCCCTAAATCAGCCTAAATTAATCCAGGTTTTCCCCTGAAGTCAAAACACGAATTTCTCCCTTATGAAAACTTGAAAAAAATGTAATGTACAAACTTGAGATAGAGTCATGAGCAAAAAAATGCGATCATATTTCATTTGCATCAAAAGATAAAAGTTTTACAAAGCTTTAGTGGGCATTTCAAGCTGCAAATACATTAATATCTAAAAATCCTAAAATACAAAAGATACATGAATCATGAGTTGCTCAAAATGCAAATAAAGCCTTGCTTTACGAGATTTGCTTTGAATACAAAATAAACAAAGATCAGAGTGATGCCTTGACCCTTGACTACTCGATATCTTGCTCATCACCTAGATATAGGGGAGGAGGATAGGGGGTGAGCTTAAAGCCCGTAGGTAACAATTTTATAATCAGAAACAAACAAAACTATTTATAAAGTCATTTCTTGCAGAAATTCACGTTTATGAAAATTTTATATGCATCACTCTTATCAACTTATCATGAACACATAAGCATATCAAAATGGTTTGGGTAGATCCATAAACATGACACATTACACATTTCCACATAATGGTCCTGTGTAGTCGTAAACTTGAGGGAGTCCATGAAGGAGCTCCGTGTCGCTAGCGGGCAGGCAGGAGAAGCCTTTAACTTGGTCAATGTACATGTGACATTCTTGAGGGACTACCACAAATCCACATAGCACACATTTCATGAACTGAAAATAATTTGCCCCAAGTGGCACATTTTTGCAAAACTTGTGTTTCATGAGCATAAAATATTTCCTATGCCTTTCAAAAAATTGATTTAATAAACTTGCTATTCTTTCGAAAATCATTTTCATCATTTAATTCATCAACAATTTACACAATTCATATACAACCATGTAGCACAATATTAGAACATTTAAAAAGCAATAAATGCACATGAATAAAGTAGTTGAAAATCATTTATTGTCATTTCTCAAAAAAAAAACTTTAGTGGATTATTACTTAATTATAAAAGTGAAACCCACCTTGAATTTCCTTGCTTATAACTTTCTCAAATGTGCCTCTCCTCTTGTTCCTCTTGCCTCCCTTGATTTCTTCAACATTGATGAAAATCCCAAATCAATAGGAATTCCAATTAATAACCCAAAGAAATATATACATAAAATTGATCCTATAATACTTAAACCCATGCATTTTCTAAGCTCTTTGAACCAAAACCTTTCCAAAAATCCAAAAGGTTTAACATCAACTTACCTTGAATCTTCACCACTTAGTGAGTTTCTTGGATCAAAAGAAGGCTCTAATCTTCATCTTTCTTTTTCCCTTCTTGCTCAACTTCAAAATCACTCTTTAAGACTAAGAAAAATCAAAACCTAGAATAACTCTCTTTTTTCTCTTTTTTTTTTCTCTTTTTTGTGCTTCTCTCTTCTCTATTTTCTTCAATCACGTTTTTGGCTTCTTCCAACTCAAGCCCACCCTTCATCTTCTCCTTTTATACCCTTAATGATTGCACAATGTCCATTTTTCCGTTCATTTAAAACCTTATGATTTCTAAACTTATGTGACTTGCCAAATTTTGCCCTTACACACTCTTACTACTTTAATACTTCAATTCCCTTAACCTATGTCATATTATCTTACCCACACTGGCAAGCTAATTAATTTCAACATATATATCTAGTGGGACCCCAAAATTAATTTAATTATGCTTATTTATCATTAAAAAATTTCAGGAGCCAACAAGTTCTCCATCAGTCAACAAGAATTGTCAGCTAGTGACCATTGGACTAGGCACAGACGCATAATCCACCATGTTAAATCTCTTTAACATGTCAAGGATATATTTTCCTTAATTCACATACATACCTGAAATATCCCCGTAAAGTTCAAGTCTAAGGAAGTAATATAAAGGTCGTAAAGCCTTGAGAGAAAATAATGCATATAGTCTCTGTATAAAGAATTTTAGATATGCAGAGTTATTTTTAGTGATCAGAATGTCATCAACATAAATCAATACAAATATAGTGAGATTACCCTTTTAAAGCAAGAATAGAGAAATATCGCTCTTGGCATTTTTAAAACCCCATTGTAGTAAGGTGAGACATAGGCAATCAAACTAGGCTTGAGGTGCCTACTTTAAACCATAAATAGCTTTAACTAACTTATATATGTGATTAGGTCATTGATGATCAAGAAAGTCCTTTGTCATATATAAGTATCTTCTTAAAGAAAGCCATTTAAAAATGCGTTATTCACATCATGCTGTCATATTTCCCACTGAAAGGTAACATCAATTGTCAGTACAACACAGATGATGGTAGGTTTGATCACAGGACTAATGTTTCACCATAGTCAATTCTGGCAGCTTGTTGGAAACCCTTCGCGACCAACTGAACTTTGTGTTTCATAATAGATCCATCAGCTTTAAACTTAGTTTTGAACACCCATTTATAATCAATTAGTTGCTATGTACTATTGTATGGAACCAAAATCCATGTTCTGCTTCGTTGTAAGGCATCAAATTCATCCACCATTGCTTGCCGCCAGTGAGAAGACACAGGTGCATCTTTGATAGAAATTGGTTCAGCTATTTGTGACAAAAAAGTTGGATCTTCTAAATGAAGAATTCTAATAAAGGGATATTTAGGCTTCAAAAATACCATCCTTGGCCCTTGTTGTCATTGGGTGTTGATTGAGTTAGTGTGATAGAGACACTTAAGCTTTTGAAGAGGAAAGAGCATCAGGTCTATTTAACACTTAAGCTTCTGAAGAGAAAAGAGCATCAGATCTATTTATTGAGGAAAAATCTGTTGGATTAATGACAGGTGAAATATCCCAAGGAAAAAGTTATTCCCAGGTGAATTACCAAATAAGCAGGTGAAGCGTCAAAGACAGTTACTTCTTTTCCTTGAGACGAGACAAAGTGTAGAGACAAGTTTGAATGGCGAATCATGAGTGGCACTCCACCATCTGCTTCAAATGATTTAACTTGATGATTTAAAAAACCTGTGGTAAAGGGAAACAAAGAAGGATCAAATACAACTTGTCGTGATATAAATATTTTTCCAGAAGAACTTAAGCATTTATACCATTTCTGTTGAGATGCAAACCCAAGGTAGACACATTTTTGACTATGAAATTGAAACCTATGATTATTGTATGGTTTTAACCATGGGTAGTAAGCACATCAAAATGGATTATAATCTTGTAATCTGGTTTTGTTTTAAATAATCTAAACAGTGGTGATGCACCTTCTAAAATCGAAGTGGGAAGTCTATTGATCAAATAAATAGCAACTTGAAAAACATCAACCCAGTAAACAAGTGGCATTTCTGCTTGTGCTAACAAGGTCAAACCTGTTTCTACTATATGTTTATGTTTTCTCTCTTTGAGAAGAAATATATGGACAAGTGAATCTACGGTTAATTCTAGCAACTTGCGCAATAGGTATAAGAGGCTTATATTTTAAACCATTATCTTACTGAACAACTTTAATATATGTATTGAATTGATTTTCAACTAAGGCACGAAAATGGTTAAAGGCACTAACAGCCTCACCTTTATAGTTTAATGGATAAAACCAAGTATATTGACTAAAGTCATCCAAGAAATGAACGTAATGTTGATGACCACTTGTAGATTGAATAGGAGAGGGTCCCCATAAATCGGTATGGATTAGTTCCAAAGGTGTAGAAGCATGCGAAGTAGATTTAGAATAAGGTAATTGTTTTGATTTTCCAAATTGACAAGCCTCATATACAAATTTTTCATTGACTAGAAAATTCACATTATAGTTTTTTCATAATTTGTTTAAGAACTCTATGACTTGGATGTCCTAACTTATGATGCCATCTGATAAAATCATCCTCTATATTGGTCAACTGTGCAACATGAATTTGAGGTTAAAACTTAATCTTACTATTCATGGGATACATTCCTAGCTTGGTTGTCCCTTGCATTAGTAGTTGCCTTATTACCTTGTCCTTCACAGTGCAACCGATATTAGTAAATTAAACATCAATAATGTTATCTTCAACAAGTTTGTTCACACTCATAAGGTTTTAGTAGTAGTAGGAGCAAATAACACATCCTTAAGAAGAAGTTTAGAATGAGAACGAGGATAAGAAATAGAAGCCAACCCTATGCCTATGATATGATTCTTTTCTCCATTAGTTGTAAGAAGATGAGACTTATCCACTGGAGTGACATGTTTAAGTTGATCAAAATGAGGGGTCACATGATAGTTGGCTCCACTATCCATGTACCAAGTAGGATATGATATTGAGAGGGGTGACATATAAAGAGGTTTAGAGAGTATCTTTCAAAGGAATGACCATATCCAGATTATGGTTGAAAAGAACGATCATAACTATGATAACAATTTGCTACTACATAAGGTAGATATGGCAAAATGGACGACTACCATTTCTACTACCCCAACGGCAACAACGGGGGTGACCACCACGTGAACCACGGGAGCTACACCAACTACCTCGTCTAGATCCTGATTCAAAGGAGCGATGTTCAACATCAAGTCGAGCATCTTCATGTTAAGCAATATAAACAATAGGTTGAATAGTCAGTGATGAAAATTGATTGAGTTGATCCAGACAACTTTCAAGAGCCAACAAGGAAACTTAAGCTTCAACATAAATGAGATTAAGTTGATCCATTAATTTCATAACTATTACATTGTATTCAGTATCGAGTCCATTTAAGGTGTGAAGGATAAGATCTTCAGTGTTCACAGGTATACCGATAAGGGCAAGTTGATTTGCAATGTTCTTCATCTAAGTAAGATATTCTTCCATTTTTATACCATTTTTACGAGTTTGATGAAGCTCCATCTTGTAAACCATTATACAAGCTTTAGTTAAGGCACAAGAAAGTGCATGTGCTCCACTCCACAGGACCTGAGTTGTCTAACAATAGAGGAGCTAGGCACCGATGTCTTGATTAATAGTATTTCTTAACCATCCCACAAGCAAATGATCAATAGAGTACCAATCCTCAAAGTCAGGATTCACTCTGGTCCTTGCACTATTAGGGATGAGACGAGGTGGGATAGGAGTTGTGCCATCAATATGAGATTCTAATTTGTTACCCCCAATCAAAGGCAGTACCACAGATTCCCAAACTAAATAGTTACTACGATCCAGCTTAATTGCAGTGGTTTTGCTGGTGGAGCTAAACAGAGTATACGTTTTTGGAGCTTAGGAAGAGGATCCAGTAGAATCAGAAGTTGTAGATGAAATTGACATGGTGCAGAAGAAGTTTTGATACCAAGATAGAACAGCTAGAGTGGTGAATGAGTATATAGAGACACACATTATGTGCTCAGGTTCTCTTATTATATATAGAGCATAATGCAATATAGTAGTACAGAAGGATCATAATAGAATATCATAATAGAAACTATGAGAGCAATACACATCTGATGGAGAGAGAAGAGGATACAGAATATTGCATATGATAAAGAATACAATTTTGTTATGTTCTAACAATTGGTATCTAATCATACGCATTCACTTGTGTCTATTAGCTTGTGCATGATGCGGAATAACAAATAAGTAATTATTAGTGCTTCATTCTCTTAACATTGATCATTGTGAAGTTGTGATGACTCAGAAAATGTAAGTGAAATGGAAGTTACTTGAAGTCGAAGTAGTTTAGCTTGACTTGTAATATAGTTAGTTAGTTAGTTATTTAGTTAACTTTTTGTTAATGACAGTTAGAAACTAACAGTGTATAAATGTGAGATATCAGAAGTTGAAAGAATATATACATTCAATAAAAACTTTGATTACACCCAACACGTTCGAAATCTCTCTTATGTTTATCTTTTCTTTCTTTACATAAGTTCTACTAGTTTCTTTAATTGCTATTCTAGAAATTCATTAATTCCCTATTGGAATTAATCACATAAAAGAATATATGTGTAATAGATAATAACAACAAATTTGGTATCAAAGCTCTTTTCTTTCTTTATTGAGGGACCTGTGAGTGAGTGCACTTTTTTGAAGATTCGAAGTTGGTGATTACCTTTGGAAGGTTGTGATTTCGAGGAGTCCAACAGAGATGGCTGAGAACTCATCTCAAGGCTTGCAGCCTCTGTTGTTTAATGGTGAATGATATGCAATCTAGGCAATCAAGATGGAAGTGTACGTGCAAGGACAGGATCTCTGGGAACCTATTGAAGATGATTACACGATTGAAGTGCCTTTAGATGCAACAATACCTTAGCTAAGGTGGTTAAGGGAGAGGATCGTCAAGAAAGCTTGAGCCAAATCATGTTTGTATCAGGCTTTGGCTTCCTCCATTTTTACCAAAATTATGAAGATGGGTTTTGTTAAGAAAATTTGGGATTTCTTGAAGGAAGAATACTAGGGTGATGATAGAGTTAAGCATATAAATGTGCTCAACTTTATGAGAGAGTTTGATAGACTACAGATGAAGGATGGTGAGTCTGTCAAAGCATATGTTGAAAAGCTTGGTCAGTTAGCAAACCAGATCAAGCTTCTTGATGTAGAGTTCAATGATGATAGGATACTTCAGAAGCTACTGATCTCTGTTCCAGAGAAGTATGAAGCAACCATTGCTTCTCTAGAAATTCCAAAGATATGGCTAGCATTAAGTTGGCTAAGGTTGTCAGTGCTCTGCAAGCACAAGAACAAAGGTATCTGATGAGAAAGGGTGATGTTTCAAAGGGTTCTTACAAGGAATTCACAAAGAATGGTAATCAAGAGAAGTTCAAGAAGAAGTGGTCGAAGGGAGGCTCTAATGCATATAAGAGTTAGAATCAGTAAAAAGATACATCCAAAGATCAACCTGGAGATAAAAATGGGAAATATAATCCTTATCCCCATTATGGTAAGTCAAATCATTTGGCTTATAGTTGCTAGAACAGACCAGATGTAATTTGTTTAATCAAAAGGCTCATATAGAAGTAATCTGTAAACATTAGTCTAGACACTCTTCCGCTGAAGCACAAGTCATTGAAGAGGATGGGCATCATTTTGTAGTTATTTGTGATCTATTGGAGTCACCCTCTACTAAATGGATTATAGACAGTGGTCGTACAAGCCACATGTCTTCTAATCTTAGTTTGTTTAAACAGTTGGATAAATCAATTCATGCAAATGTGAGGCTTGGAGATGGTCAGTGTATTTTTGTGGAAGGGAAAGGGATGGTCGAGATATACACCAAGAAAGGACTCAGTACCATTTCTGATGTTCTATTTATGCCTAAGATTCATCACAATCTTCTCAATGTGGCACAACTCATTGAGAAAGGGTTCAAGGTATTCTTTGAGAATGATGAGTGCAGAATTATTGATCCAACTGGAAGTGATATTTTTAGAGTTAAAGTGAGAAACAAGTGATTCTCTCTGAGAATGGAGGATGTGCAACAAATTGCTTTGGTCAATAATGTACAGTTGACAGATCTTTGGCACAAGAGACTAGGACACTTTTATATAAGAGGTCCTAAGGAAATGGTAAGAAAGAAGAAAGTTGATGATCTTCCTGTAGAGCTAAGTGATGGATTTCAGTGTACTACCTGTTTTAAAGGCAAGCAAGCCTGACTTCCCTTTCCAAGGACATCCTGGAGAGCCAGTGAACCACTGTAACTGGTCCACATGATGTGTGTGGTCCAATGCGTAAAGAATCCTTGAGTGGAAGTAGGTACTTTCTGTTGATGATTGATGATTATTCAAAATACTCATGGCTTTACAGTTTTAAAAGCAAGGGTGAAGTAGCTGATATTTTCAAGCAATTTAAGAGTCTTGTAGAGAATGAATGTAACAGGAAAATCAATTCAGGTAGAACTGACAATGGAGGTGAGTTTACTGTAAAGAAGTTTGAATGTTTGTGCAGAGAACCAGGAATTAAGCATCAACTGACAACTTCTTATACTCCTCAACAAAATAGAGTGGTGGAGAGAAGGAACAGAACTATCATGGAAATGGTGAGATGCATGCTAAAGGATAGGGGACTTCCCAAGAAGTTTTGGGCAGAAGTTGCAAGAACAACTTGTTTTTTGTTAAACAGATTGTACACCAAGGCTCTTGATGGGAAGACACCTTATGAGATGTGGTGTGGTGTGAAGCCTAAGTTCAGAAATCTTAAGAGATCTTTGGGAGTTTATGCTATTCCCATGTACCACAAGTTTAAAGAGGCAAGTTAGACAGTAAGAGTGAACCTACTATCTTTGATTGTTATTTTGAGGTTACAAAAGGATATAGGCTTTATTATTTTTATTTGAATAAAGTCAAAGTGAGCAGGGATGTCCATTTTCTTTAGAATAAACAATGGGACTGGCAGAAGAAAGAGCAAGAGCCAGTCACAAAGGATAGTGAGCTATTTGTTAAGTTCTGCAGTGGCATGGAACTTACTGATACATCCATGTATGATGATGATGTTCCAGAAGATGAGAATGGTGTTGAGCACCAAGAAGAGGATATTGATCATATTCCTGTGAGAGGAATAAGAACTTTGGCAGACATCTTTAAGAGGAGCGATGTTGCAACCTATGAGCCCTCTCATGTTTAGGGGGCTCTAATTAATAAGAAGTGGAAGACTACAATGCAGGGGGAGCTGGAGATGATCCATAAAATAGAACCTGGACACTTATTGAGAGACCAAGTGATAGAAAAGTGATTGGTCTCAGATAGGTGTTCAAGCTGAAGTTGAATCCAAATGGTTCTGTCAGTAGGTATAAAGCTTGACTAGTGGTCAAAGGGTGTGCATAGATTGAAGGTGTGGATTTTAGTAAAACCTTTGCACCAGAGGCAGGGCTTGTGACAATAAGATTGATCTTGGCTATAGCTATAGAGAAAGAATGGGAGGTACACCAAATGGATGTTAAGTCTGCTTCCTTGAATGGAGAGTTACAAAATAAGATTTATGTAGATCAACCAGAAGGCTTCATGGTTAAAGAATAAGAAGATAAAGTGTATAAGCTAAACAAAGCATTATATGGGTTGAAGCAAGCACCCAGGTGTTGGAACTCGAAAGTAGACATCTTCCTACTGTAAATTTGTTTCCAGAGAAGTAGTAGTGAGCCCACACTTTATGTTAAAGTTGAAGAAGGCCATGTATCTGTGGTTTCTATATATGTAGATGATTTGCCTCTAACTAGAATTTCAAGTGTTCAAATTAAAGACTTGAAGCTCCAGTTCAGTAGCACATTTGAAATGATAGATCTTGGTCTCATGAAGTATTTTCTAGGTATGAAGATAACTCAAAGGAAGGGACAGATCTTTGTAAGCTAGAAGAAGTACGTAAGTGATGTGCTTAAAAGGTTTCAAATGGAGCAGTGTAAATCAGTTTCAACTCCTATATGTCCAAAAGAGAAGCTGTTGCAGAAAATTGAGAATGAAGAGATTGATAGCAGAAGGTATAGGAGTATGATTGGTTGTCTTATGCACATAGCAACCACCAGACCTGATGTGCAATTTGTTGTGAGTGTGCTTTCTCGATTCATGAGCAATCCAGGGAAATTACACTTAGTTGCTATAAAGAGAGTTATAAGGTATCTTAAATATACTCTGAATTATGGCTTGCATTATGAGAAGACTGGAGTATGTAATTTGAAGTGCTATGTGGACAATGATTGGGGTGGTTCTACAGATGACATGAAGAGCACTTCTGGATTTTGTTTCACTTTGGTATCGGCTTGTTTTTCATGGAGTTCAAAAAAGTCAGAAATGATAGTTTGATTTACTGCAGAAGCTGAGCTAGTTGCAGCTACTTCTGTAGCAAAACAAGTTGTCTAGATTAGGAAACTACTGTTGGATTTGCAATTGACTATGCAAGATGCTACACTGATGTATGTTGATAATCAGGCAACCATTGCCATCTCGATGAATCTAGTGTTTCAAGGAAGGGCTAAACATTTTAAACTCAGATATTATTATTTGAGAGATGTACAGCAAGATGGTGAAGTGAAGCTAGTGTATGTGCAAACAGAGGAACAAATGGCAGATTTGTTTACTAAAGCATTTTATGTCTCAAGGTTTGAATATCTTAGAGAATTAATTGGAGTGAAGCTGAAGAGGAGAATGAAGTAGTGATGACTTAAAAAATGCAAGTGAAATGGAAGTTACTTGAAGCTGAAGTAGTTTAGCTTGACTTGTAATGTAGTTAGTTAGTTAGTTAGTTAATTTTCTGTTAATGACAGTTATAAGTTAACGGTATATAAATGTGAGATATCAGAAGTTGAAAGAATATATACATTCAATAAAAACTATGATTGCACCCAACACGTTCAAAGTCTCTCCTATTTCTATCTCTTCTTTCTTTACATCAGTTCTGCTGGTTTCTTTAATTGCTATTCCAGAAATTCATCAGTTCCCTACTGGAATTGATCACATAAAAGAATATATGTGTAATAGATAACAACAACACTTTGATGTTAAATATGTTTTACCGAGTGTCCTTTCCGCAGATAAATGCTGTAAGCCATTAAGAAAATTATAACAATCCCGTCGAATTTGCACAGCCGAACAAGTAGGATAATTAATCACCTTGCAATTTCTTCTAGTTCACCTGTCCCGCGGTCCGATGCTGACCCACTGTGAGGACACGTTCTGGTGTTAAAACTATCAAATTCTCGATTGCCTTAATTGGCTGGCACTGCAATTATGTTGGTGCTTTATCGTAAATGCGTAGAGAAATCTCTAGTAGTCAAACTGTTTTTCGGGGCCCTGCATTAGGTTGTTATTTGTGAAATAACAGATGCTATTCAGAGGCTGGTCATTACTCTTTTGGTAATTTGTAGACTTTGCCTTCCTGAAAACTTCGAACCTGGAATCGTAGAAACAGGTAACCACTTGGAAACTACACATGGGTGAAAATGATCTATATTTTGTTAATTTATGCTCTTGCTGTTAATTTTGGTTGCATAGCTATTTGTATAAAATTTCTTTTATTCAATAAAAAGGAATTCTTTATCTTTATGTATTTTTAATTATTTAATTATTAATCATAAAGATAAAATCTCTGAAATAATTGTTATGCAATTAGAAACTATAATATAATTATAATTATGAGATTCAAATTATATTTTTTTGTATTATTCCTAAAATGTTTCTAGTCATAGTTTCATCAAGATGGGATATTGATGAAATGGTTAGACTAGTATATATTTGTTTCTTTCTTATGAAGAAAGTAATCGATCTCATAAAATATGGAGGTATTTAAACAAACATGTGTGTGCTTATTGGAGAATAAGCTTACTGAACTGACCCAATTGTGAGAATCTCAATTAGAACATTACTTGTGTGTCTGTGAATTATCTCATTATGATGGTTGTACAATTAATCCTTAGACTTCAGATTACCAAAGTTATCTCATGTAGGAATTACTATGTTTTTTTATGCTATTTATATTTTATCATTGGAGTAGTTCAATTCGGTAATTATTGGATATAATATGAACTATGTGAAGATAATTGAGTAAATCAATAAAAAATTCGTTATCTTAAAGTAATTAAGAAGAATATTCTGCTGTTCTTGATTAGTAATAATTTTGAGAATCTCTAGCTAGAATAAATTGAAATTTGGAAAAATTATTTTCAAATATCAATTATAAATTATTTACTAATTAGTAAGAACGAATATAATTGGATTATTTATAGTAGACACGAATTCTATACTCTAATTCCAATAAGAACATTAGATGACGAAAGAACTAAGTTATACAAAATAACCATGCATAGAGAGATTAAGTCAAACCACTTTGACATTTCTAATATTTGGGTGGTCATGACATATTGCTAGACGTCAGTCATAATCTATGATTATGAATTATTTAATTAGGGAATTAAAAATAAATTAAAAGGATTTTAATTTATCTTATTATAATTATGAATTAGAATTACAATTTATAATTCTGATCAACAAGCTAGGAATTTAATAGGTCACACATAAAAAGATCTATAAAGGAGAAAGTGAAATATGAATTAAGTTAGACTTAATTGAGAAGTTTTAGAAACTTTAAGGATCAATATGTGATATTTGATCTTATAATGATTAATTAATAAATAATTATAATTAAAGTTTAACTTTAATTGTCATTTTAATAAAATCCAAGAACATGAAAAATAAGATTTTGAAAAAGTTAGAAAAATGGTAGCTAGACTTCTTACAATTTTTCCTCTCAAATTCGATTGAAGTTTTCTCTGAATAGATCTGTGGATACCATTAAAGGTCATAGGATTGAAATACTTGTGGAATGACATATTTAAAGAAACAGAAAAATTGTAAATACGAAATCGCAACAGGTTATTAGTTTTTGTCAAGTTCTTGTTTTATATTTCTTAATAAATTTTGTTAAAGTTAATTCTATGAAAAAAATTTTATATTATTTATGCTGCTCTAAGATTTAATCTTGCATAATTTTTCCAACATTTTTGGAGGTAACATGTATGGTCACGGAGGGAGACAGTTCACCCACTTCAATTTGGCTTCTGCTTTGTTAATTTGACGGTGAATTTGGTTTGTCTAGGCCTATAAATAACTGTGTTGCCGATGTCCTTGCGGATCATTTCTTTTGTTCTTTTAAAGGCGACCTTGGAGTTCTGTTGTGGGGTGTTCTGGAGTGAGTGGCCAGTTCTTTATTGGACCTGCATGCCTCATGCTTTGATTTGGGCAGAAAAGTCGTTGGTATGTAGCCAAGCCATCGACTTAGAATTTAATATGGATGGTTCAGATTTCAGAAGCAAGGCGTCTCCTTTAGAGAGCTCCAGTTTTACATTCAAGTTATGTTCCCTTTTTCAGGTCTAGTGTAATTAATCTAAAAAACCACCAAAAAAAAAAAACACACACACACACGGCAGTATCTTGCATTGCTAAATGGACAATTTGTATTTTGTACTATAAATAACCAAGTTAAAAAGGATTTAACATCAATTCCTACGCCTGGAAGAAACCAAATAAATGTAGAGCATGCCTTGGTGTAAATAACTAAGACCAAGGTCGTAACTGTTAAGGTCTGAATGATGAAAGTGTTGCATGATCTCAAAGTGGGATCTTGAAACTATTATCATGGAGAATGAATCCTAAAAGATACAATTGGGTTTCTGATTAGGGTAGCCATGGTCACCAAACCTTCGCAGTACACTTCTATTCTTATCCATGCAGCCTCATCAAAGCCTTGACTGAAAGGAGGAAAAATCAGAACTCAAGAGAGACACAAACATGAAATAAGGGTGAAACTCAGTCTCAGATTGTCAAACAGAATCTATGATCTGAGGGCATTTAGTGCAACAGGCTGTTATCAATTCTCTTTCCAACCTGTAGATAGTGAAAGAGAAGCAAAAGGGTTTACTTTTTAGGTTCAAGGGTGGGCTACTGTATAAACTATTATACTGCCAACCTCGTTTGCAACTTCCTAGGGTTGAGGACCGCTGTTTCTTAAGTTCCACTGCTCTATCTCTTATATTCATGTAACAGGAGAGAATAGATAGAGAGAGATGAGGTGGCAAGGAAGTGGTCCTGCATTAGCATGACAGTGTGTTGGTACTCTTTCTTAAGTCTTTATTGTGCTTGTTTATATCATATCTTGCTCATCACATGCGCATGCCCTGGCCAAGATGCATTTACTTGTGGACCCCTTGATAGTTCATATTGATGCTTACACTCAGACTCCCATACCGTAATTTTGGGGATTGCTTGACCACAGTGCTCAAGAACCTCATTCCACGGAGCCAAATATGTAATTTGTGTTCTGTTCGCTGGATTGTTATGCTGCCATGTCCCCTTCATGACGCGTCCTATCATTCATCTGTACTCAACAATACTAAATGCTTTGTTTTCATTTTTTTCCCTTTCAACCACATAATCAACTGCTTTCCCTCATTTTTCCTTTACATGTCCCCATTGTTATAATTTACGATCCAGCAATTTTCGTACTTTTCCAAGGGTGAAGACGTGTAGCATTAAATACTAATCTGACTGCATCAGTAGCTTCGTAAAAGGAGTAATTTTGGTGCTACTTTTTGTGCAATAGCCAGTGCCACAAAAGGTTTACGTGTAAGAACTGTTGGCCACCTCATTTTCCTGTCCTTTATTGCATAATTAGATAAGAAGTTGGGGACTAGGACTTACTCCATCTGGTTTGAGAATAATTCTTGAACTTATTAATTAAACTCCTTGCTCTTGGTCTAGTGAAGTGATTGGTTGACAGTTCATATATAAAAAAATCTGTTGGATCCTATTCTGTACGTACCAAATAGTTGGTGTTTACTACAAACGGCATAGGGTTCTTATCAGTTGAGCTTTATTTCTTGTTAGACACTTTATTTCACAGCTCAGCTAATAGGATGTTTTGAGTGGAAGAAGAGGTAACATTGAAGTGCAACCTTAAGTTTTTGGCTATGTTTTGCATTAAAAATGGCCTTGGAAGTATGTGCTACTAAGGGTTAACCATTATGTTTAAGTATATTCCAAATACGAATCAAATTGAGTTCAGTACAATAATTGGGAAAAGGATGACAGACATAGGAGGTTATTACACTGTTGACAGCATCTGTTGAACAGTTTGAACTTTCTTTTTCGTATCATGAGCACTTATGTGACCGTTAATCTGAACAATGATAACTTGTAATGTTCGAGTTTGGAACATGAATAAGTCTCTAGCTTGCCCAGGGAAATACTTGAGGCTTGGGTTTAATATTTGGCAGTTCAGTTCTCATGTTCACACCTTCAAGTTCTAGAGAATATGAGAATTTGGGAAATGGTAACGGTCTTGCTTAAGATATCGATCGAGAAGTGCGATTATACATTTATGGATGACTCCACTCATGAAGCAAAGGCCGGACTAGTTTTACGCCTAGAAAACCTTCGTAATCATTTCACTTTCTTGGTCAATTGTCACTCCACAGTTGCTGGTGTTACACTTCCTTGAAAGGGCGTTACTAATGCACTTTTATGGGTTTGCTTCAACATTATATATTGCTTATAAGCTCAACATATATCTATGGCGTCTCACCTAATTAAACAACTTCATTAGAGCCATATGAGGTGGGCCACATCAATCAAGCATTGTCCTTTTGCTCAAATTAAGTAAAAATCCTTTTGTCCAATCTAACTTACAAAGGAGCTTGAGCAAATAAAAAAAGCCACATGTAAACAAAACAGGACTCTGCAGGTGAAAAGATGAGTGTTTTCTTAGATTTTCCATAGCCATAACCTGCGTGTATTCTATAAATTGCCCAAGAACACATGGATTAGGCATTTCGTAATCTTGTTACCAAAAATTCTGAGGAGATGAAGATTGGTGGCATAGGTTGGACGAATTGAATTTTCTTAATAAGACCGACCCCAGCTACAATGCTGCATGCATAACATGACATGTTAATCAATGCTGCTCAAAATTCAACGAAACACAGGTTAATCTCCACACGTAGGTATTGTATTTACAGTATGCAATATTCTTGCAAATAGAAGTGAAAGTGAGACAAAACACAAATCCCAGAGTAAAGAATCAATATGAAAAGCACAATCTTATAAATCTAATATTATTGAATGCTTTAACTGTAGCTGGTTAGTAAATCATTGAATGATGTGAATTACCAGTTACGAACTCTGAGCCTGTTGTTTCTGCCACAATAACAGTATGATTAGAAAAAGTAGACACAAAAATTATAGATGTAATTGCCTTCCTTGGATTTAACCACAAAAAGATACAGCCGATGGATAACTTTAATCCTGGCAATCCAAGGAAGTTTACCAATTTGGAGGAGATATCTTCCCTCCAAGAAAAACCCTGGACAGGATTTAAGTTTTTTTTCGCTATGCAGAAGCAAACCAAGACGGAATTTGCAGGATTTAACCTTAATTAATTAGGATCTCGATAGTCAATGACAAAAATTGAGGATCAGCTTCAGTAGCAATTATTTGTTCCCAAGATATACATGTACAGACGCTTCTAGTGAAAAGAATTTACCGACTTCCTTTCAAAAGAAAACCCCTTAAATTTTCTCTCCCAATGTAAGGCAAGAAAGTGGAGATGGAGTTTAACTACAATGTTCACATATATATGTTCTCTCTTTTAGAATCTCTTAAGACAACAAATAAGGACATATCCTTTTTTTGAGGGATGGTTTTGCCATTTTAAAGCCAATAAAGCGAAACAAAAATCATCATCATCATTATCATCATCACACCTAATCTGAAATCTCGCAATAAAGTAGAATTTGGGGAAGTCTGATAGTATGCAACCTTACTCTTACATAGTAAAAAGGTTGTTTTCAGTAAACTCATATACAAATGAGACAATATAAGAGTGATGCAGGCTACAGAGAAAAAAAAGGTACAATTAACACCGTACAATATTATGTAAATAAAATTACAATAAATACATAAATAAATGAAAATAAAAATAACAATGTATACCTGATAGAGTCCAGATTCGCAAGTACTGGATAAGCTGTAAAGTCCGACTCTTTTTGTCTCTAATTAAGTTAGGAGTCCTTGCTCAGAAACCCAAAAAGTATGACAATCCTACTGCCCCATACACCAGTTATGGGAAGCCAAGTTGAAATGCTCGTAGGCCCGGTCTAAGACTTACACTTAGAAAAGAGAGAAAGGATATTGGGTTGTACTTCCTACACGATTATTTATGTATCGCGAGTAACATCTCCTAATAACTATTATACTGTTTTGGTGAACTTGAAAGGTTAATCCTTTAACCTAATCCGATCACGCCATATTTTTCTATTTCTAACTATTACCTCAATAAGGGTCAACTCTGACAAATCCTTCTTGATCACTTCTTTTCAGTTCTTGTAAAGCCTCCCTCGTCTCCCCTTGTATCCACTAAAGGTTATTCTCTCACAGCTTCGTATCGGAGCATCAGACGGTCATCTGCGCACATGTCCAAATCACCTATGCCTAGTCTCTCTCAACTTGTCAGCAATACTAGCTACCTGTAGTCTATCTCGCGCCATATGATTCTGGACCTTATCTCTTTTGATAATGTTACACATTCATTAAAGCATATGCATTTCTGCGACCCACAACTATCTTATATGTCTATATTTAGCTGGCCAACAATCTGTTTCATATAACATGGTTGAGTGGATCACCGTTTTATAAAACTTCCTCTTGAGTTTTGAAGGAATTTTTTTGTCATATGAAACTCCTGATGTACTTTTCCATTTGACTCATCCAGAACTAATACGATGTACTATATCGGCATCGATATTACCATCACTCTGAATGATGGACCCGCGATATTTAAAACTCGACCTTTATAATATGACGTTAGGACCAATTGCTACCGTCGCCTCAGTATCATTTGATTTCTCGAAAAGTTGCATTTTAAATATTCCGTCTTAGACCTGTTCATTTTAAAACCTTTCGATTCTAACGTATCTTTTCAATATTCTAACTTGGAATTGACCCTCTCCTTGATCTTATTCACGAGGACAATATTGTCAGCATATAACATACACTAAGGTACCTTTCCTTGATTATGTTTGGTAAGTTCATCTAATACTAATGTGAACAACAAAGGACTTAAAACAGATCCTTGATGTAGTCCAACTCTTATAAAAAACGCTTCCTTGCCACCTCCTATCGTCCTTATGCTGCTAGTTAATACTTCTTCATATATATCCCTAATTACGTTAATATAGGTCATTAGAATGTTCTTTGCCTCCAAACACCTCTATAAGAATTCTTTAAGAACCCTGACATATGCATTCTCCAAATATATAAAAGCTATATGCAAATCCCGTTTTCGTTCCCTGTAGTATTCCATGATCCTACGGAGTAGATGTATTACTTCTGCCATCGACCTACTAAGTATAAATCTAAATTGATTAGCCGATACGAAAGCAACTCTCTGGATTCTCTTTTCAATTACCTTCTCTCATAGCTTCATGATGTGACTTAATAATTTGATGCCTCTATAGTTTTGACACTGTTGGATGTTCCCTTTGACCTTATAAAAGAGGATTAACCTACTAAATCTCCATTTATCCAGCATTTTGGCTGACTCTAAGATCACATTAAAGAGTTGAACTAACCACTCAATATTGACTACTCCTGACCGCTTCCATGCCTCTATAGGGATCTCGTTCGACCTTATGGCCCTTTGCTCCCCATCCCTCTCAAAACTTTTGTAATTTCACCATTCGTGTCCTTTTCCCATGAGTATCTATTAAGAACATGCCCCAATACGGAGGGTTCATCTAACTCTATATTGCGCACTATCTCTTCGTTATACAAGCTATAAAAGTATCTCTGTCATCTCCTCTTGATGGCTTGAGCTTCTGTGAGTATCTGTCCTGCTTCATCACATGTACAGCAAACTTGGTTGAAATCATTTGTTCAACGTGCCCTATCTCGTGCGAGCTTACAAGTCTTTTGTGCGCCCTTTAACATATCCAAGTGTCTCATATGCTTCTCCTCTAAATAGAAGTGACCCATGTTTCATACTTTTTGTCGATGATATGTAGTGATCACGGACGTCTCCTTTATATGTCAAATTTACCTCATTTCTTCCTCACTGCCAATGTATGAATATGATGCCGTCATGTTGTATCATTTTCTGTCTTCATTTTTCTTAGCTCATTAAAAGTTTCAAGTTGTCAACATTTAACGTTCAAGTTTTCTTTTCAATCTGTAAATGAATTATGACATGGACTGTGTGTTCCTACTTTGAGATTTGTTTATTGTTCATTTAGTCATGTTTACACTTGTATTAGTGGTCTTAAAAATGCCACTTCTTTTTAGGTTCAGGTCTCTGTCGGACAGAAAGTTCCAAATCTTCAGGCAGATATCATTAAAAGTTGATTGGCACATATACATTCAGGAAGTCCAAACATATGCATTCTTTTCTCTCTCCCTCTCTCTCCAACTCGGAAGAAGAAGAAGACATGATGAAATTGATAATGAGTGAAGAAGAAAGATTGAAGCTTGACAACTTAATTAACAATTTTCCATAAATACAAAATGCAATTGAAATGCCATTTTCTTTTTCCTCATTTTCACATGATAAGAAAATACAAAAACCTTATCACATCATCTCTTTTATAAATGCCAAACACTTGCATTTCCATCGAAAACATACCTCTCTCATCACCCACCTGTCCATTCACACGTGTTCATCTTCTGATGTTCATACTTTTCGAACTGATTCCGAGATTGAATATATTCCTCACACGTGTGATAGTTTCTGAAGGAAGACAGCGATTCCCCTGTACATATAAATATATATATAGTTCATTTCGTATTTATGCCATAATAATTCCCGTCGTCTGTCAATTGTGTACTGTCAATGAAAACCTTATATTTACAGTTACTTTTGCATCTTCAAAACGCTTCTTTTACCTTTACGAGCCAGCGAAGCTGCTGTTTAGCACTAAGAAACAAGACACTAAAGCTTATGATTTTTACCTGTATACCAAGAGTTTGTATGGGTATGTTGATCTTACATTTGAAAGACTGCAGATAATCTTGAAAGAAAACTACATTCGAAGAGGAGGTAGTAGATCGGTTTCATTTACAACAATAAGATCTACCGAAATTAAGATGTTATAAATTAATAAGAATATGGACATGAATTCCCCTTAAAATGGCCTCACTTGTCATGAGGAATTTCACCAACTTCAGGCAAATCTCCAGTTCACGATTACCAGAGTCACAAACTAGAGATGAAGATCCAAACTCACTTGATCTTTTATGCCAACATTTGACTCGTATCCGAACCTACCCTGTGAGCTGGAGACATCTCCAGTCGACGACTTCAGCTCCTCGCCGGCAAACAAGGACAAGGGATGCAAAGACCGGCCCCGACGAAACGCTGCAGCACTTGCATGAACAGGTGGGAACCGCCATAAACCTAAGGGACTTATGGGCTGCTGAGAGTAAGAGCTATGAGTAGCATGACCATTCCATGATGGATAGGTCATGGTTGTTGTTGGTGTTGGAGCAGAACCTGTCTTGTAGTTCACTAGACCGTAAATATGAGCGTCCGAGAGGCCATTGTGAACCATAGCCGACTGAAGATGAGCACGTTTAGCGTGTTGACGCTCTCTTTTGTGGGCGTTTTGATGGCCACCTAAGGCCTGAGAGGTAGGGAAGTTTCTGCAACAGTAATGACACTCGAATCTCCGGTTGTTAGCCCCATTGCTCCCACTATCTTTGACAACGTCTTCGATGGTTTGGCCGGACTCAGGCTCCTCCGTCGCCACCGCGGCAGTATCCTTGGCACCGCCGAATTCTATACCGAAAAGTCGAATGCCCTTTTCTTTAATAGGTGCAGGGCGGATAAATGGAAGCTGAGAGAAGGACTCCACGTTCATGAAGTCGTGTGTCTCTCCATACGACTTATCCATGAAATGAAAAAAGAAATGAGATGATGTATTCTTAGAGACCGATTGAAAAAGAGCAGAAGAGGAAGAGTAGAAAGAAAGATGAGAGAGATAAGAGTTAAACCAGAGAAGAAGTTCAGAGGAGAGTTGGGCATGTAATGAGGAGTGGGGCCTTTAAAGTGGTGATCCATGGTGGATTGATGATGAATTAGTCGATATTCTGAGAGCTGACAAGGCAACAAATTTGAGAGGTCAGACGAGAGAGAGAGCTGTGAAAGTACACATCATTTGTTGGTTTGTTTTAGGGTTTGTTTGGTCAAGTTCTTCATCCGACACTCATAACTACTTAATAATTACGTTTTACACCATTTCATCAGCTCTTAACTTAAATTGGAGGTGGTCACATGGGAAGGAAAATTAAACATCATCGAACTTACTACTTTCTATTAAACGACACTACGTAGGTAGTAATGGCGGTAATCTAGCTATTACTATTCACTAGATGCATAAAAACTTTACAAAAAGATCTGGATTCTAAGGACGCTATCGCTGCTCTTGTATTTTTAATAAAATAAATAAGGAGTGGAGGGCATTGAGAATTCTTTTATGACGCGAACGAAACAAAAGCTTGTCGGTAGGAATTGATGATGTTCCAATAACCGCCCTCTTTCGTCAACCTCTACTGCACCAAATTCATTCTTTTAGAATTGACGTTGTAATGTTATGTATCCATTGATAATTTGTTTGTTCCATTAAGTATACATATATTGATACATGACACAATTTTCTAACCGTATTTATTAAATCTATTTTATTAAAAATCATAATTAGCTAAACTTCGTTTTAAATAAAAAACTCCAACGCATGATAACTAGTAAAAAACTTATTACTTAAAAAAAGGTGCTGTTTCATTAAATTTCAAGTCTAAATACAGCAGATCGCAGCATTTTACCAATGAACTACTAACAATAGCAAACCAAGAGTAAACTTATTAAAAATTTTACCTAACAGGATAAATTAGGAATTATTTCTATTACTGATATTCACATTTCAATAACTCATAGAGTGAAGAAAACATCAACTTCAACTTTTTTATGCAAAAAGACTTTTAACCACTTTGTATCATTCCCATAACCAATTACTTTATTGTATTTTTTATATTCCTTTGGCTCCTGTGGTGTTTTCTGTCCTTTTCTATCACGAAAGGAAAACTCAAATACGAGCCTTCCCAATTAAGACATCTTTAGAAATACAATAAATATATGAACCCATTTTGGGACCAATAGTGTTGTGAAACTTCGGATTAATTTCCATCAGTAATGACAAATTCACCTTGACTACTGTTATCTAGGTGAATAAAGTGTAAACGATTGTACTGAAAAATCACATAAGGTAAATTTCTAGAAAAGACTGGAGGGTCACAGACGGTCCCACTTAAATTCCAATCTCCCAGAAAATTTTTTCCTAGACATGTAATTTAATAACATAATAATTCACTACAATATCCTGACAATAGCCATTAAATAGACAAATAAATAACTTCGGAATTTAACGAGGTTCAGTCAATTATGCCTACTTCCTCGGACACTACTAAATTGATATTTCACTATTTTCTGAAAATAATCCAAGTAAAATATTGCAAAAGAAGAGAAGGAATTTTATCTTATGAAAGATAATTTTTGGGATGCTTAAGATAGGTGAAGGAGTCTTCCTTATATAACTTAAGAAGACTCCCCCATCTTTGTAATTCTTCAAAATGGGATTTCAAAATAGTTCATAAGTCAACAATTCTCTACCTTGACATATTTCGCATCTTCAAATCTATCATAAAACTCATCTTTAGTAGTGTCTTCAAACGCGCTTCAAAGCATCTATCTTCAATTTTTAGCAATATTGATCAAGTCCAAACAATGTTGTAACTTGACAGTAGTCATCACCTTTGTCAACATATCAGTAGGATTTTTAGTGGTCTTAATCTTCTGGATTACTACTCTACCTTCTTCCACAGCCTCTCATACAAAGTGATAATGGACATCAATGTACTTCGTTTTTTCATGATAAACTTGGTTCTTTGCTAAATGAATGACACTTTGACTATCACAATGTACTTTGACATGCTTCTGCCTAATTCCCAATTCATCAAGTAATCCTTCAAGCCAACTTGTCTCCTTCACAATCTCTGTAATTACCATAAACTCTGCCTCTATAGTCGACAAAGCAACCGTTGACTATAAGGTAGACCTCCAATTGATTGGTGCTTTTGCAAGAGTAAACACGTAGTCAGTAGTTGATCAACATTTATTTAAATAACTGGCATAGTTAGAATCACAATATCCAACTACACATTGATCGTCTTGCTTATCCCGCTGAAATACCATACCAACATCTACAGTGTTCAGAATGTACTGTAGAATCCATTTCACAGATTGCCAATGTTCCTTTCCAGGATCATGTATATACCTTCTCACAAACTCAACTTCTTGTGAAATGTCGAGCCTTGTACACACCATAGCATACATCAAGCTACGAACCACATTTGCATATGGTACATTAGTCATGTACTCTCATTCTACATCTTTCTTTGGCGATAGGATGCATTGAGCTTTATCTGAGGAGCAAGTAGAGTACTAACAGGTTTTGACTTCTCATTCACGTCAAAACATTGTAGTACCTTTTTCAAATATTGCTTTTGACTCAAATATAGTCTCCTTAACTTTTCGCCTCTGTTTACTTTTGAGGCAAACATAGTCTCCTTAACTTTATGCCTCTATTTATCTCCATGCTGAGAATTTTCTTAGCTTCACCAAGGTCCTTCATTTCAAACTCCTGATTCAACTATATATTCAAAATCTCAATTTCTCTTTGATTCTTTGAAGCTATCATCATATCATTATCATACAGGAGAAGATAGATTTAGAATCCATCTTGTAGCTTGCAAGGATACACACAATGATCATATTTACTTCTTGTGTATTTTTTTCCCATCATAAACTTGTCAAATCACTTGTACCACTACCTCAAAGATTGCTTCAATCCGTACAACAAATTTTCAATCTTGCACACTATATTCTCTTTTCCAGCAACTTAAAAACCTTCGAGCTTAGTCATATAGATTTCCTCTTCTAAGTCTCTATGTAAAAACCTAGTTTTTACATCCTATTGAACTAATTCTATGTCAAACTGTGCTACCAAAGCCAACAAAATTCGAATGGAGGAATGTTTTACATTTAGAGAGAAAACGTCATTATAATCAATTCCCTCCATCTGAATATAGCCATTGGCCACCAACCTTGCTTTGTAGTGAACATTGTCCTTATCAGGAAATTCAACTTTCTTTGCATATACCCATTTGCATCCAATTATCTTCTTTCCCATTCGGAGACTAGTTACTTCCACATCTGATTCTTATAAAGAGAATGTATTTCTTCATTCATGGCTATCCTCCACTTATCATCTTTTGAACAATGGATTGCTTACTTATAAGTAATAGGAATGTCATCAATTTCAATTGGAGATGCATAAGCCATCATATTAACATAATGAGAAAGTACTTAAATGTTCCTTTTTGGCTTTCTCAATGCAATTGGTAATTGTTATTGTGGAGTTTCTTGGGTTAGAACCTCTTCTTCATTTGGCTCCTATTCTACCATAGGAGTTTCTACATCTGCTTCATCATTTGTTGGGGTAACAATTCTTCCTTCAAACTCCACCAGTTTTGGAGTACCATTTGTTTACTTAACAATTTCAATTTTCTCCTTTCTTAATATGGTAGATTCGTCAAAGGTAACATCCCTGTTGAAAATTATTTTTTTGTACTCTAAGCACCAAAGATGATATATTTTCACACTAGAGTGATCCCTTGAAAATTGCTTTCTTTACACGTAGATCCAACTTTGACTCCTTAACGTGATAGTATAGAGTGGAACTAAACACATGTAAGGAATCATAATCTGTAGCAGGTTTTCCAAACCATTTTTCCAATGGTGTTTTACCATAATAACAGTTGACGAAAGGTGACTGATGAGATGACAAGCGTATGTAACAGGCTTAGTCTAAAATTCTCTGCCCAACCTAACATTAAACAGCATGCACCAAACTTTCTCCAGCAATATCTGGTTCACATGCTCTGCCACCCCATTTTGTTATGGTGTATTTCTGATTGTGAAGTGTCTGACAATACCTTCATCTTTGCAGATTTTTAAACATAGATCACTGCTATACTCCACACCATTATCTGTACAGAGACACTTAATCGTTCTGCTTGTTTGAATTTCTACCATCTTCTTCCATTTGAGGAAAACTCTCATCACTTCATCCTTAGTCTTTATAGTGTACCATACTCTTTAGGGAAAATCATCAACAAAGGTCACATAATAGAAGCTGTTTTGGAAGGTCCCCACATATCAGAGTGAACATAATCCAAAATATCCTTTGTGTCATGGATTGTAGTGCTGATCACTCTTATCTGCTTCCCTTTGACATAATGTTCACAAAAGTCTAGTTTGTAGGCCCAAACTCCTTTCAAAAATTCTTGATTTACTAACATCTTCAAGGATTTTTCACCTTCATGCCCCAAGCACATATGTCACAACCTAGCTGCTTCTAGCTTTTGATCATTGTTAAAAGCTATTGCTATTGTTCCAATAACTGCATTACCCTAGTAATAATATAGATTATTATTTCTTCGAATTCCTTTCATTATCACAAGTGCACTAGAGATGACTTTCATTATTCTATTTGTTGCATTTATAGTGTAGCCCTTTGATTCTAGGACTCCCACACAAATGAGATTCTTTGTCAAACTTGACACTATCTGACATCTATCATCGTTCTAGTTGTTCCATTATGATTCCTTAAGCCAATTGAACCAATCCCATTTGTTGTGTAGGGATTATCATTTTTTGTGTAAACAACTCCACCTTTAAGCTTTTTAAAATTAGAGAACCAATCGTGATTGGGACACATATGATGGCTACAGTCTGAGTCAAGTAACTACGGACTAGAAGGGCTTATTGAGGATGTAACAACTAATGAAAGATCTAAGTCTACATCTTCACTTGAAGCCTTTGTCTGCTTTCAAGAAATTGGGATTAGGAGAGGTCAAGCCAACATCCATGATGATTCAACTTGTGGATCAATCCATCAAGAGGATATATGGAGTTATAAAAGATGTGTTAGTAAAAGTGGATAAATTTATTATTCCTGTTCATTTTGTTGTGTTGGATTTTGAAGTTGATAAAAATTTTCCATTAATTTTAGGTAGGCCCTTTTGAATACTAGTTGGGCATTAGTTGATGTGTGTGAGGGAAAACTTGTTTTGAGAATTGGTGATAAGCAGGTTGAATTTAACATATCTAAATCTTTAAAGAAGTCTATGGATGGTAAAGTATGCATGAAGATTGATGTTATGGATGAATATGTGAAGGAGGTTGAAGAGGAAGTTAATGAAGTTACTAAAGTTTATAGGGATGAGAGTGTGAGAGAAGAGGAATTATGTAAAGAAGTCGAGTTACAGAAGTTGGAGAGAACATATACACCTACACCACCTTCCATTGTTAAGCCCCCCACTTCAAAGCTTAAACCCTTACCTTCCCATTTAAGATGCACCTTTTTAGATAAGAACCATACCTTAGCCATCATTGTCTTAAACGAAATGGATTGTAAACAAGAAGAGTAAGTGGTGGAGACCATTAGGAAGAGGATGAGAGCTATGGGGTGGCAAATTTCTGATATTAGGGGGATTAGCCCTAATGTTTGTGATACATAGGATTAACTTAGAAGAAAGATGTAAAACTATAAGGGGGAGATAGATAAGGTTAAATCCAAATATGCAAGAGGTTATGAAGAAAGAGGTAGTGAAGCTGTTGGATGTAAGGATTATTTATCCCATTTTAGATAGTGAATGGGTGAGTCTGTTACAGTGTGTGCCTGAGTAGGGAGGCATGATAGTGATGGAAATAAAAAAGGTGAAGATTTTTACTAGGACCATCACAAGTTAGAGAGTATTTATTTATTACAGGAAGCTCAATTTGGCCACCAAGAAAGATCACTTCCCTTTACCTTTTGTGGACCAAAAGATTGAGAGGGTGGTTGGCCATGCATTTTACTGTTCTTAATGGATACTCAGGGTACAATTAGGTGGTTATATACCCACAGGATCAGGAGAAGACCACTTTCACTGTCCTTATAGGACTTTTTCTTATCAAAGGAGGCCTTTCGACTTATGTAATGCACCTGCCACATTCCAAAGGTGCATGATAGCCATATTCGTGGACATGAATAAGAATTTCATAGAGGTATTCATCGTTAACTTCTCTATCTTTGGTGATTCTTTTGATCATTGTTTATTTAATTTAGATAGAGTGCTTCAAATATGTAAGGAGTTTCATCTAATCTTGAACTAGGAGAAGTGTCACTTCATCGTCCAAAAGGGAATTGTATTAGGCCATAAGATCTCATGCAAGGGGATTGAAGTGGATCGAGCTAAGATTGAAGTAATTGAAAAGCTACCACTTCCCACCAACATCAAGGGCATTCCAACCTTTCTTAGTCATGCAGGGTTCTACAGATAGTTCATCAAGGATTTTTCTCTTATCTCTAGAACCTTAACTCATTTATTAGTTAAAGATATGCCTTTTGTATTTGATGATACTTGTTTGGATGTTTTTAATAGGT
>JANVCQ010000004.1:28416465-28451561 GCA_025531925.1 Erythroxylum plowmanianum
TACTAATTTACTCAAAATGTCGAAGTCATTAAAACCAAAATCACTTCTTCTTTCATTTCACTCTAAAACACCTACAACACATACACACTCAAAACACCCATTTAATTTTATTTTCTATTTCTAAATTCCACTTAAAGATCAGGGTCCAACAATATACCTTAGCATTCTTTCATTACGAACCACAATCTTGATGAGTGGTGAAATCATGTGTATTTCATTACAATTTTTGATATGATTAGAATATATGTTTACAGAGTATTAATCTAGTGTCTGCATATTGAATTATTAATTGAAACATGTGTCAGGGAACATTTACTCAAATAAAGAGTTTATAGTGATATCACCACTTTTAGATGTTTAACGGAGATTAGTGATTAAATCTAGTAGTTTGATGGACTAGCTACCCATCAAGTCTTAACACCAAGATGAGATCTTATGTATTAATCACCATATAGAGTGAAGCGGGAAATCCAGAAGGAAAAACCAATTAAGGGCAAAACGATAATTTTACCCTTTTATTGTGCTGATGGCTATAATATGGTTCATAATAGAGTTTGCAATTGGACATTTAATTTGAAACATGTGTTCTCATAATATTTAGTAATTCAAGAATTCAACTATTTGTCTTTAGTGAAATGACATTTGGTTAATAAGTTGGGACTAATTATAATGGGATTAAATTAATTTCGAGCTTATTGGAGCTTGAATTATATTTCCCACTTGGATTTTAGGAAAGGTTATCAAGAAAAGTAAGAAAAATAAATAGAGGTTATCAGAAAGAAAATAATAAAAAGAGAGGAACGAATTAGATTCGAAATAATTAGACCGGAACAATTTAATCAAGAGTTAATTAAATTAGGTTTTAAGCCTATGATAAAATGTTGGACTTCCACAAATTAACTATTAATTAGAAGCCTAAAATGAAAACTTAATATTGGGTTAGATTTTGGTTTGATTTGATTAACTAGATTAATTAAATTGAATCAATATTTAGAAAGACAAAAGGAGGGCAAATCCAAAATCTACTATAATGTAGATTTCGATTTTATTCAACTAAATGGATAGTGCACATTTACCATTGAATTGTTAAATATAAAGCGGGTTTTTACCATGCTTCATTATCATTAAATGGTTTAATAGTGTCCTCTTTAAATGGTTTAATGGTCTAATCATTAAATAGTTTAATGGTTGTCATTTGATATTGGCATGTAGAAAAACATATAACCTTTTAGCATTCATTTGATTAAAGAAGGAAGTAGTGCATTTGTTGTCATCTCTCCCTCCTTTCGTCATATAACCAAAAAATGAGAGTGTCTCATTTTGGTTTTTTGTCTTTTCATCTAGCCATATTAAACAAATGAGAATGTCTCATTTATTGGCCTCTCTTTCATTTTGATTAAAAGAGAGAAGTGGTGCACTGGTTGTTTAGTCTTCCACTCCTTTTTTTCATGAGCTAGCCGAATTTAGGAATGAGAGTGTCTCATTTTGATTCTTTCAACTAGTTGATCATAAAAGGAAAACCTCTATAATATTTCTTCTCCTTTCCTACCAAAGAATCTTGTTAACTAAGTTATCCCAGGAGAACAAGTGATAGATCAGATTGGTTGAGGATACAATAGCAAGGAGAGGATACAATAGCAAGTAGAGGATACAATAGCTAGGAGTCAAAGTTGTAGCAAAGGAGTTAGTAAAATTTCCATCATGTTCTTATGTTATTTATTTTTCTAATACCATATCATGTACAGATTAAACATGTTGATTTGGTAATAAAGCTTCTGTTGCATTTTGATTTCCGAAAAAGTTTTTGAAATCTACTATTTAGCCAATTCTAGTATGATATTGTTTTCGATCCAACAATATGCCACTAAATTTATAGGCTTACTCATCCAAAATTTCCACATGTCAACTTGCCTTACTACTTGAAAATTTTCCTAATCTAAATGTACATTTTAATCCATCAATCTTCCAATTGTATAACAAACTCCAAATTACTAATTGTAATCCATCAATTCTTTTTTATTGGTAAATCAAAATACAAAACATTAGAAATGCACAATCATGTCACAATTATTTAGAAACTTTCGTGCCTCAGAACATGTCAATTGAGTGCAATTTTCTAAATCAAATTTCATGTATGTATGTTCATATTATGCATATGAAAGAAATCATAAAAATCATATCCTAAATGCACCAAATTCATTTTAATACGATGTAATTCATGTGAATAAGTAATCTAACACTCTAATCCCTTCGTAGGTTTGGAAACCAACTACTAGAAAATCATTTCACTTTGTTGGCTTTATACCAACGAAAAGGTCAAAGTTAAAGAGTGGTGTTAATAGCCATTTGAGATAGTGACCTAGTTAAGTAATGGAGATATTAATATAAGGTTTTTACTCTCGTGATTTTTCAAATAAGCTTCCAAATACTCCTATGTTATTTAAATTTAATTTTTTAATAATGGTATTTAAAGATTTTAGCATTTTGCTCATATATGTTCACTTTATTCGTTAAGAGGAATGGTGTGTAGTGGGTTGAAATTTTAAGAATTGTAGAGTTAATTGGATAAAATTATAATTTCATTTAAATAACTATGTAGCTTAACTAGTAAATGAACTTTGCAATTGAAAGAATAAAGGAGAATCTTAATGAATATATTTAATTTCTTTCATGCTTTCTAAGAATTGTTTCTTATTAAGTTGAGAGTAGCAAATTGATTAGCTTGAAAACAAGAAAATGCTTAAATGAGGGGATAAGTGGTGATTTTTCATATTTTTATTCCATGTTTAGTGCATTTTGCTTGTTTATTTGATAATTGTTTATTGTTTTTAATACTTAATTCATTCTTATTGGGTTTTAATTTTAAAATTAACTTATTTGGATCAAAAGGAAAAAATTGGAAAAATTTTGGAGTGATTTAGAGCTATCTTGAATAAGTTATGAAAAAGTTAAAAATCAACATCGTCGTCCAACACACCCATATTAATAGTTATACAATTCTAGAGAGTTACATGGTTATTAAACATGTCACCTATGTCCCTTACTCGTGCATATTTTAAGCCTATGGCCATTCCATATTCAAGGACTTCATGATTTTTAATTAACAAGTCTACCACACTTGCTTATGTTGGTGACTGTGCACCACATAGAGCCTTAATTTTTGAACTATAAAAGGAAAAATTAAGAGGAAAAGTGAGAGACAGAGAGAGGCTCAATAAACATAAATTGATGACTTAGGACAATACAGAGAATGAACAACAATTAAGAAAACATTTTTGGAGTAGCTTTCAATCAATATATAGTGGATTTCAAGAAGATTGAAAGGGATTTCTTCATGGTTTATTTTAGTTTTAAGTTTTTCCTTTAGTTATGATGTTATGTCTTCTATGATTAGGAACTAAACCTTTGTTGATACTTGGATTAGATGAATCTCATGATAGATCTTGTAGTAATTTTAATTTATTTTAATTCATTCTTTAGTTTTACTAAGATTCAATTACATGTTCTTAATTATTCTTGAATTAATATTGCTTATATGTTGATTCATGTATGATTTCATGCAACTGAAATTGAAAATTCCTTTATATGCATAGATCTAACATAACTGAAAGTGAGTTACATGCAAACTTGGAGATATGATGACATAAATCTTTTAGATTATGTTCAAAATTAATAGTGAAATTCATAGATTAAATAATGCAATTCTTAGAAAGAGATTTCATTTAATCAACCTAGGCTTAGATGTTAATTGTCTTAAGAAAGATATTATCATAATTGAGAAATTTTTATGATCTAGTGAGCTATAGATCAAATTGATTAGTAAGCTTATGATTTCATAAAAAGTTCTAGGGGGATTTGAATTCCAATTATTACTGTCTTCATTGATTATTCTTAGTTTAATCTTTGTTATAGTTAGTCAATTGTATTTATTTTATTTTATTTTATTTTTAAAATTTTAAATTTGGTTAATTATAAGTACCATAATTTGTTATAGTAGACAATAGAAAAATAGTAAGTACTAGTAATTATAGTCCTCATTAGATCGACCCGTACTCACTAGTACTAGCTATAGTTATTCTGTATGCTTATAGTTAAAACTAAAATAAAGAACTAATTAATTTGCTCAAAACTATATAAAATAGTTACCTACAAACGGCTAGGCTATATTAGAGTAATTATTTTGATTTTTTGATTTGGTTTGTGCTGTTAGCCTTAGTAAAGGACGGTATATAACCTTGAGAGCATTTGAGCCTTATTAATTATTCATTTTTCTTTCCAAAATATCTCTTATTTTAAAATTTTATATTAATGCTAATTGAATCAATGGTCCGTGCCGATCAACATTTTATCACTAATTTTTATTTTTTTGATGATCTATTGATCTCTTTGCTTTCACTCTAGTACTAAGATTGAATATTAAGGCATTGCTAATACTAACTTTTAAATTTATTTAGTTGCATTACTTCCTCAGGATATATATCTCAATTGCTACTCTTTATTGTAATAATCAAAGTGCTATACTTATTTCTTGTAATAATATTTTCATTAGCTTATTACTTACTTTTTATTTCACCTGAAGATCATATCCCCAATACTTTCATTAAATCTTACTCACTTGGTTATTTTCACTCTCTTATTTCTAGACTTCAACTTATAAATCTTCAACCATTTTGAATTCGAGGGGATGTTACAACATGTGCAACGCACTCTTATTTTTAAACTTCAATTAATCAATTTTCAATCATTTTGAATTCAAGGGAATGTTACAATATCTGCTATATTTGTTACAATTACCTTTATCCCTTAGTTATAATTATATATTTGTTATGATTTTACATTTAATTTCATGAGAGACCGTTAATGTTTTAAAATTTTGTGTATATCATTGAGCCAATGTAATATCTATAAATAGACATGTTGATGTACACAAGTTATACCACAATCATACAATCTTTATATCTCATTTATTCCAACTTTTCAAATACAATAATGGAAATTTACGAAATTCAACAACTTCGAATATACAACTTGCAAGCAATGGCAGTTTGATCACCACTTTGCTATTTAAATGCCTAAAATTACTTTTTATTATGGGTTGAGTATGTCTGCAACAAAATATTTGTTCCTCTCTCAAATCTTTCCAGCACTACGAAAACCTATCTTGAGAAATGTAAAGAACTTCCAAACTTTGAAAGATATCCTCCTAGATCAAATGTCTTATGTCTTATCTTCACGACATTCAAAAGAACTTGGGCCCTTATTGGCACCAAGTCTTATGGACATAAATTCTATATGATACCAGAGACATCTGACCACGCATAAATCGATGTCCAAATTTACCACCTTCCAACAAAAGGGTCACCATCCTGAAAAATTATAATCCTGGAAGTATGCATAAGCAAGTGTATATGTGTATATATGTCATTTTAATCTGGCTACCTTAGCAAGGCATCTAGCTAGTTTCTTTCTAATCTCTCATTCTAGCAGCTTCAGTGCGTTTGGCTTACAGCAAAATAGAAAGGTAACCATCTCTTTGTTGGCACTCTCCCTGGTGGTTCCCCTACAGGTGCTTCGGTGCGATGGGTTTGCTTTGTTGACGCTGCTATTTTTCCCCATTTGCACTGCAGTAGTTTTGGTGCTGTCATTAAAAGATTTGCGGGTACTGTTGAGTGTGCTCTTTCAGGTACGTTTTCTGGGGTGTTCGTGCCTAAGACAGCTGAAGCTCTCGCCTGTCGTTCTCTTCTCTCCTGGGTTGACAAGCATCTGCCTGGACAGTGCTCTATTGCCGTGGACGTTCAGGTCGTTTCTACCGCTATTCAATCATCTCAGGAAGACTTATCTGACTTTAGTAAAATCATTGATGATTATTTAGATATTCTTAGACGTAATCCTGCTGTTTCCGTACGCTGGCTTCGCCGACACTATAATGTCGAAGCTCATGAGTTGGCTCGACATTCTCCTTCATATGCCTCTTTTATGGTTTGGGATCATTACCCAACCTTTGCTTAATACCAGATCTCGTTTTTTCCCAAAAAAAAAAAAGAATCTCTTTGTTCCTCATCTCTTTCCTATTGGGTGGATTGAATGCGAAGCTCTCTTGACCAAGACCCACTTACTTTATCTCAATTCCTGCTTCCTCCTGCAACATGTGTGTTCCTATATGTGACAAATGGATGCAAACGTTACAACTGAGTCGTCGTCCTCTTCAACTATGCCTTTCTTCTAAATGAGACAATTTAATGTTATTATTGTGTACTCATCTTCACATTTCATCGCTTTCTCTAAGTTGAGTTTTTTCGTGTCATTATACGTTTGTATTAGTTGATGTTCCATATACATGCACCTCTGCAGGTCTATCTCCAAACATATGTGCCATATGTACTAAAAGAATAAATTCAGTCGAAAACGATTTAAATATGGACTTTGAAGTATGATGTTTTTTCTAAATAAGTCTACCCTATTTTCTTTTCACTTGCATAAAGGCAATAGTTCATAGTTGTGATCAAGTCATGCAATTTATGTTCTTGTTGCAATCAATCCTACATTTAACTATACTATTTATATTGGAGTTGGGAAATAGAAGTCTTCTACTCTTCCTAGTTGATTGGAAGTCCAGGAAATGTATCTTATGAAACTAAATCAGTTACATCGTATACAAGACTTGAAAACCCTGAAAAGAAACTTAATAAACTAGGTCTACAGATTCAAAATATATATATTGTTGTTAGTTCTACCCAGTGAAAGTAGTGTTTGCTTTCAGTTTTCAATATTTGCCAATGAACTTGTATCAAAGTTTAACAAGTTGTCGCCGGTCGTCAAAATGAATATGTTGTTGCATAACATTGATGTCCTCTAGTCATCTAGTGTTAAGAAAAGAAACAGATTATTAATAGGTAATGATTGTGTAAAATTGATCTATAATTTTTTATTCTAAGCATCTACAAATTAGTTAATTGGACTTGTTCCTTCTTTCTTGAGGCTAACATGTTTTCCGTTACCTGAACACAATTCGCATGCCCATTTATGTCTTGTGAAAATTTGCTGTGGGGCACGTCACAGATGCCTATTTGGTTTCTATGGCCCTACAGTGGAGAAAACCAAATCCTAGTTCATTAATCAAGATTTTTGTTTCCATACATTCTTAGTTATTTTCCATGTTTCCATCTACACGACCTGAAAATTCTCATTATCATCAGCTAGAAAGAAAATATAATGTTTGGTTATTGGCACAGGATAGAGATATTTTCCACATACTGATGGGAACAAAAAAGAAGAATATGGATATGGAATAAGGAATAACACACAATTTGCCTATGGAGGTCAGAACTTCAGAGCCCACCTATCCTTTATCTTGGATGGATAAAAGGAGCAACGGGCATTCATTAGAAAACACACATAAAATACATAACTTACTTGAAGAGGCTACCAACTCTCTATTTCGACACATATCTGATGATGATGGTGGTGGTGGTGATTATAATGATGGGAATGAGGCTTTCTAGCAACAAGTAAAGACCCATTAACTACCAATGCAAGGACTCTTTGAACTCCTTAAAAGCTTGGTGTGGGGTGTGATTATTGATGTCTGAAAGTTACCAGTTTGGACCACATAGGAGTGGGCATCTTTTTTCTTATGATGAATTAACACAGAGTGGGGCATCCTTAATTATGCAATATATACCCTGGTCCCTTCCCCACACATATTATTCATCTACAGTCATTAGTGTCGATAAGCAATTAACTCATTAATGTTTTTATTTTTGATAATAGGGAGGCAAAACTCCACTAGCTTCCGATTACAACAGACACATCCTGGAGGTGGTGGTACCAAAGTGATCCTTGTCTAAAGTGATGATGAACCCTAAAGGAAGGGTAGTGAAACATGGTAGCCGAACATGAGGCTTAAGGCAAAATTTGTCATCCAATTCACTGCACAATTTCCTTCAAGATAAGTGTGTGCAGGTGGATTTCCCAGTCTTTAAAGAAAAAAGTTTTGATCTTAGAGACCAATGTCCAGTTGCAATGGACGACAGGATTTATCTCAGTTAGAAGGGTCCATACATTTGTACTATCTACCTCCAAGATGACACGCCCCGTACTTGTATTCCATGTCAGTTCTTACCCTTACAAAGCTCCCCATAGTTTGGAAGTGATAGGAGTGCAACTGCCAATATGAAAGGCAAAGCCCGTCTTTCGATATCCATGTTCATCCCGCAGCACTCCTCCCGCTAATGCCAATCCACTGGCACCTTTCACAGTGCCATTCGCATGTAGCTTGCACTAGCTCAGTGGTGGGGCACACCACCCGATCTGTACCGCATGGTAAGAAGTCTGCGGGTTAGTTAGGTTCGTAAGAGTATTTGCCTGCATAATTATTTTAACCTAGGCCATAATCACACCCACTTGAGGATGCGGAGAGATCTCAAAGAATATCCACTAATTACGTCACTTTCATAGAAACCAACAAGTCACACCAAAGATGATGCTCCATTTAAACTCACCAACAATAAGTGGCCTGGGATAAATTATCAATTAACTAGGGATTGGATTCTGTATATAAAAAAAAAAACTTCTCCATAAATAGTGGGGAAGCAACCTTCTCCAAACTGTGGTAACGGTTGGGTAGTCACGCAGTACGTGGATGTAGGACTCCTCGACAATTAAGCACCTTTCACAGGTATTATCATTACTGAGATGTCTGAGATAGCGTTCCACGTTAGTCAAAAGTTTGACCTACAGAGCTAGCCAAAGAGACATGCAAATGCGTTAGGGGCCCTTGAAGTTCCACATAAGTTTCCAATGAATATCCGGTGGGTTCCAAAAACAATTGCACAGATTCTTACAGGAGAATTTAACATAAAAGCATCCCAAAGCCATCCAACCATTATATATTCAATCATGTTTGGTTGTATCCGTAGGAGGGCTCATGGTTATAAGGCTTAGGCAAACAATGGTTGGGAGTCGGGTCTGGAAAATATCCCAGTTCCATTGATCGCCCATCATGACATAATCTTTCACTCGATCATTTTGCTCACCTTGAGAAATAGGAGACACTGCTAACTCAGATAATTTAGTAGTTCCCAGCCAGATATCTTCTAAAAACTATACGATAGTACCATCTCCTAAAGCCCACCAAATACTTGTGGACATGACTGGCCATACCTGACAAAGTGTTGGCCAAAGGAAAGAGCAACCTCTCGTATGTATTGTCTGAGGTATGGTTGTCACAACATGAAGATATTTGCCTCGTAAAACCTTAACCCAAAGAGATTGAGATTTAGTAAAGACGTGTCAAGCTAACTTCATGAGAAAAGGGTCGTTATTTGCCTTTAGTTGCCGCAGGCCTAGACCCCCACAATTTATGGGTTGACAAACATCTATCCAATTAACCAAACTTAGCTTTCACTCTCCCCTTTAAGCTCCCCACAAAAACTACTGGCAACTATGCTCAATTTGTTTGAGGATTCTGTGAGGAATGGATGTAGTTTGCATGGTGTAGTAAGGAATGACAAGGAAAACTGACTAACTAAGAGTGGTACGGCCAGCCAAGGACATAGTATGCGCGGACCAACTGGTGAGCCTCTAATGAACACAATCGACCAGCAGTTGGTAGGTTTTTGTGCTAACTCACTAATGGAGAAATAGGACTCCCAGATATCTTCCCAAATCTATTGCATGCTTGACTCCAATCGGTTACTAAAATATCGGGCTTCCCTTAAAGGTACACTATTGGAGCAAAAGAGGGTAGTTTTGGCCTGACTCACCATTTCACCTGAGCTATTATAGAACTCCTACAACACATTTTTTATGATGTCTACTTGATCACTTGACGCCTTGGAAAATAGGATGAGGTCATAGATAAAGAATAAGTGAGATATGGCAGGCCCTCACCAATTGGTTTTAAAAGGACGTCATTTCTTAGCACTGACTTTGGCCCCTCTATGGCCTGGTAGAGGCGTTCCATGCATACAACAAAGAGATACGAAGAGAGAGGGTCTCTTTAGCGCAATCCTTGTGAAGGCCAAAATTTCTCGATTGGGTTACCATTCCAAAGTATCTGCGTGGCTGGAGAGCTAATGCAGGCAAGAATCAACTTAACTAAAGGATGGGGAAGTCCAATGTCTTCTAATGTATCCTGAACAAACTCCCAGCGTAATTGATCATATGCCTTTTGTAGGTCTATCTTAATCGTCAAATATTTACATCCCCCCGATGTCTCATAAAATGAAGGATCTCTTGAGCAATGCTAGTGTTGTCTATGATTTGACGTCCCGGTACAAAGCTTGTTTGTAGCACATTCACCAAGGTAGGGAGCAACCATTTTAACTAGTTTATAATCACTTTTGTGATTAGCTTGTACAACACATTGCACAAGCTAATCAGACGAAACTGGTGCAAATGCACAAAACTTTCAACTTTGGGAATAAGGAGCAAGAGTGTTGAGTTCAGGTTTCCGAAATTCCACCTTTAGAGAAGGCTTCCTGTACCATAGTAACCAACGATGGACCGACAATTTTCCATTAACTTTGGTAGAAAAGTGTGGAAAATTCATCACTTCTAGCCGCTTTCATCAGATCCATGGCAAACAGCACCTGGTGCACTTCAGTATGGTGCACAGGACTCACAAGCTGCTATATATCCCGATCTACAATGAGAGGGAATTTACCCCTAAATGCGTACCAGCAAAGTTCCCCCTTCTATGTGGTGTATAGGTCGATGAAGAAATGGATTGTTGCTTGGCACAATGCCTCCTCATCATTGCACCAATTGTTGCCTTCGAGTTTCAATATATTGACACGATTTCGCCATCTCTATGCTCTTGTTTTAGCATAAAAATAAGAGGTATTACGATCTCTAAACAGAATCCAATCACAGCTCGCCTGTTGTTGCCACAGTTTCGTACTCCTCTTATAGAGTGTGTTCCAAGTTCTACAAATTTTGTGATAGGTACTGTTTTATTAAAATCTTTCCAGCCAAAGTTTACAACTTGTCATATTAGCTGGAACTTGTCGAAGAAAAGTAGAATCGAATAAAAACCATATTGTGCCTGGATTTTAAAACTAAAACAAGATGAGGGACATACGCGAAATCAAGAAAATATGTGGTTGAAAAAAATACCAATTAACTAAGGTTATCATAGTTTCCACTAAAGGGCATGGAAAATCAAAACACTTGACACTTCTACCAATGTATATTGAATATTCATATTCCTCTAAGAGTTTCAAAGGGTCGATGAATATGGACACGACAATCCTTGTCGGTGTGTCTGTTTTAGCATGGGTTAGAAGTGAAAGCCGATGGATTGTTTTTTGCTACGTGGTGTCCTGGACGACCTTGAACATTATCAAATGTGGAAGAAGACAGTGCCAAAACCTTTACTATCTCTAGCAACATGCACCTTACGTAACACCTACGTCGCGCTCCTTTTAACTGTACACGTGTACTTGGAAGTCATCATTAGCTGTACCCAATGCATTGAAGGTCCATTAAGGAGTACTATATATGTTACTCCATCAAATCCGGAGATTGTAGTGTCGCATAAAACCGAGCAAATTATGCTTTATATTAATTAAGATGGACCAAGATAATCTAACTGTTGACTTTAGCTTGAAATTAAAATACAGTAACGAACAGAATTTAGAGCCATGAGGCTAGGTTAGGTGAACCACCAAATTTGGTAAGATTCAACTAGTACCACTTTGGGCGTAGTGCGTTGATGAATTGGTTAAATGTAAATTCGGTAGGCTCAAAACTGCTTTAACCTAAAATATTGGGTAAATTACATGCTAGTGTAATTATATTTAAAAAAAACTTGTTTCAAGATCAACCTGGTTATTTGGAATTCCAAACAGAATCTACGTTACAGGGAAAATTATTGTGAGATTCTTTTTTTCTAAGCAATCGTTAGACTCAAACTTATGTACAGGGCAAAGCGATTTGTTTTCGTTGTGGTCACTGGTCAGGATATATATAATGACCATAGAGAGAGAGAGAGAGAGAAATCTATATGGTCTATGAATTCGACATTAATGCGTGACAACCATAGTATCTGAATTTGGTAGTTGCAGGTTAAGACATTCCCCTAATTTACTTCAATCTCTGATGAATTGGTCCACATATTTCACTCATGATATAAACATGAGAGAGGCATCTTTTGGTTTTCTTTTTAAATTGGTCCACATATTTCATTCATGGTGTCCACATGAGAGACGCACCTTCTTCTTTTTTTTTGTGCTTCGGTTATTCTTTTTCAAACATTGACCTTTCTTTTCAAGTTTTGAATTAATGTATTGACTAATTGGAAAAGTCAAAATAATACAGGGGTTCAACATTGATTTTTTCCAATTTAATGAAAAAATTACTCATAATTAAATAATACCAAAACCTTGTGTATCCGTAAATTGGTAGGAGTATATAATTAAAAGAATATAAAGTCGTAAAATGAAAGAAAGTAAGGTTGTCTAAAATGATTCATAAGGCACATATGTTTCATGGGTTAATTCCAAAAATTAAATGATTTAGGTTTTAAAAATCAGTTTAAGGGTTAGGTTTAGTTTAAAAATTAGGCTCAAAAAATTTATGGATTAGGTTTAGGTTATAAAAAATTTCAACAAGTTCAATTTAAACCTGTATTTATAAATTTTCTAAATTTAGGTTAACATACAAGTTTTCATTCACATTATTATTAGAGGAATAAATTAAAAGTCACAGAACTCTCTATATATGGGTTTTATATATGTTCTTTCATTTACTTTCTTTATACAAATTTTTTGTTTGTAAATTATAATTTATATCCATCTTAAAGATTATTAATATTCTAAACTAAAAATAAAATAGTGCAAGATAGTCTCTATGTAAAATATTTATAATATAGTTTAGAATATACATTCTTGAGAAAAGATTCATTTTTTATTTTGCATAGTTTAACAATTGGAAATTGTTTAATGAAAGTCAATTGTTTGGGTATTCCTCTTATTTTCCTATACAATGATGACTGAATATTATTATAGACTTAGTGATTATGACTAAGTATCTTTTCAGTCATCATTTATGAAAACTCCCATGTGAAAACGTAGAACAAAAATATGTTTTACTTGTTTGTTTAATTATCAAGAACCAGTTGACTTATGACAAAAGTACTGATGACTGATTAATAGAAAACACTTAGTTTTATTGAACCAAATAAGGTGATGACAGTTCTAGTGTTGAAATAGCTGTGTTAATTTTTTGAAAAACAAAATGAAACAAGTAACCGAAGTAATGCTCTTTTAAGAATTCATCATCAAAACAAGTCCATTTCCCTAACATATATTGGAAGTTTACTTTTATTATATAAAAATAATTAGTTATTGTTAATACAAGAATTATAATGATAGTGATAAGTTTTTGTCTGCCATCTGAAAACTCTTATAAACAAAAAACGATTAATTTTCCTAAAACAAAAAAGTTGCATTCTATCATATGAAACTTTATGACTAAGAAAGGAATACAAGAATATCCAAAAGCTCAATGCAATTACTGTGGAAAAGATTTTTTTAATCTAATTATAAATAGTACTTCTTACTTACTCCATCATTTAGAAAAATATCCAATGAAAAATTATAATGATATAAGACAATATGTGATTGGAACTAAAATCATATTCTAATGGTATTATTGCAATAAAAAATATGAAATATGATCATAATAAATTTTTTAGGGTAATTAATATGAAATTTTTTATGGTAAGCTGCCTTTTACGTTTATTGCATTGCTTGTATTTTGATATATGATGAGCCTTACTTCTTACTCAATATATCAACTAATTAGTAGGGTTACTTGTAAGTATGATACGATGTCTTTTATTGATCCAGAAAGAGAATCAATACATAAAGAGTTGCTTAAATTTCCTACTCATATTTACCTGAATTTGATAATTGGAAGAATGAAGTATCAAAGGATGAATACACATGCATTACTGCTCATTTTATTGATAACAAGTGGAAGTTGTAGAAAAGGATAATTCTTTTTAAGTTGTTAAAACTTACTTTTGATAAATTATTACATGTTAATGAAGTAGCTCTTTATTTGGCTTAATAGAAGGTAGATAAAAAGATTTTATCAATATTAATAAATAATGCTTCTTACAATGATAATATTATAAAGTTTCTCAAGTTTCACCTTCCTATAAATAGTTCTTTATTTTTCAATAGGCAAAATTTTCAAGTTAGAAGTTCATGCCACATTCTAAATCTTATTATGCACGTAGGACTATATATGATTTATGATTATGTTGCTAAAATTTGAATAGATTTAAGCATTTACATAAGTCTATTCCAAAACTTAAGAAGTTTTTAAAGATAGTTTGTAAAAGTTTTCATTTGAATATAATAAAGAAACTAAGAACTAATATATATGTAAGGTGAAATTGTACAATATTATGATTGATTGTGCTTTATATTATAAGTATATTTTATTTTATGTAGCGTAATTAGATAAAGAGTTCTTTAGTTTTTCAATTACTGATAGGGGATGGTATAAAGTGAGACTTCTTCAAAAGCTGTTAGAAGTCTTTTATGACTTAGCATTGTTCTTTTTTTATTCAAATTATCTAACATCAAATGTTCACTTTGAAGGTATATGAAAATTTCAAAAATATTTAAAAGAAAAACTTATGTATTTATGGCTTGTATGATCTATAAGAATAGAAGAAATTGGACAAGTATTGATCAAAGTACTTTTCGTTATTATCATGTGCTACTATTTTGGACCCTCATTATAAATTGGCTTATCTTCACTTTTGCTAGTTTGTACTTTACAATAATTTGACTACATCTAATTTTACTACACAAGTGAAAAAGACCATACTTATTATGCTTGAGTGTTACAAAAGTAATGGAGAAGATAATGTCACTCAAAATGTTGAATCTTCTTCTAGTTTAAATGATATTAAGCGAAGTAAGAGTTCTAAAAAATATGATTCTAAAGAGTATTTGAAGTCAATGTTAAATCCCAAACTTAGGCAACTTGAATTAGATATTTATTTGAAAGAGCATTTTATAGATCCAGATAATAACATTGATATATTAGAATATTGGAATGTGGCTTCTAAAAGATTTTGCAGCTTGGGAATGTTGACTATAGATCTTTTGGCTATTCATATTTCTATAGCTCCTTTAGAATCTACATTTAGTTTACCTAAAAAATGGTAAGTTCATCTCACATTTCACTCAAACAAAAATACAACAGAATCTCTCGTTACTTTTAAGAGTTGGACGACCACAAAAGGACTTGTTTTAAGTAATTTATTTTATATAAATAGGTATGATTTTTTAATTTTAAATTATTGATTATATTTTAATTATTTATTATCAAAAAAGATGATGATATTTCTTTGAATGATGATGATAGATAAAAAGATGATAATGTTAAACAACTTTAATTTAGTTTACTATAAATTTTATAAAAATTAGTTTTATATTTTATTAAAACCCAAAAGAAGCATTTATTAGGAGGCCACCCAATTATTCCAACTTCTATTTTATTTTACTTTATTGTCTTCATTTTTACGTTCTTAATTAATGTGTAATTTTGTTTGTATGTAAATTTTTAAAGGATTTTTTTGGAGTTTTATGTCATTAAACTTGTACGGAATTAGAAGAGATTCTTAGCCTTAATTACCCCATTTGACTAAGTTTAATATCTTAATTGTTTGAAATTGGGAATAATTCCATATTTAAGTGTGAATTGGGTGAAATTTCTTTATTTTCATTTTGTTGTTCTAATTAACATATTTTCTCTATTAATTTTTTAGTTTGATATGTGTTTATAATGTATTTTTATATTATTATATGTTAATTAATTACTAAATATTATGTTTAATGATTCAAAGTTTATAGGGAAAAAGATTTGGTAGAAATAACATAAAAAATAGAGTTGAAGCAGGAAGTGAAGGTTACAGAAGAAAACTAACTCTAGTCTGTAGGATGAGATACATGCTAGTGCTAACACAATATAAAAGAGTGTCAAGAAATTAGTATCGGTATTTGGTGCTAGTTTATGAGCGAACAAAACTCTAAGAAAGCATAGCAAAACTAGCATTGGTGTTATAATGTGTATGATGTTATTCCTGTTATGGACTCTAACAAAATAAAAGCTAGACTCAAAATTTTCAGCCTAAAGCCCCAATTCCTTCTTTTTTTTATCACAACCTAACATATATAATGCATCTTTTGTTATCTAAATCTCAAGTTTTTTCTATATCTTAAAACATAAATCATCCCTATTCATTGAATTCATACAATTACAATATGCAAATTAGGGATTTTTCTTTTAAGAAGTTTTGGGAAATATTGGACACATGTATTAGGTTATACATTATCTAACTAAGCTATTTCTAATTTCATGGTAATAGTATAATGAGGATGAATATTAGCCTATTGAGTGTGGAAATTTATGGATTGAGTGCTACTCTTATGGAATTGTGAATTATACTAACTTGGAATTGTGGAGATTGTATTGATTAAGGATTATTATGCTATAGTTTTTTACATTACGTTGATTGTTTGAAGTGTAGAAGTGGTGTTGTGTGTTGAACATATGGAGTGAAGTTTGTGAAGGGTGGTGAAGTGTTTGCATATTTGATTTTATGTACTTAAATGATGACTCCAAGACTTAATACAAAGACTAGGAATCATATTCCTTCTTCTTTTCTTAACACCACCCCCTCTGGAGGTCATTATGAGGTTTACCAATTAGTAGAACAAGAAATGTTACAATAAGTGGATCACTAGCAATATGGTTATGAAAATACCATAATTGGATATTGATAGGTTTTTGAGATTTATAATGTGTTCTAAAATTTACATTAGGATCATTTCTTAACTTTATGAGGAGATTATTACCTAGAGGTAGTAAAAGAGTCATCAACATTAAGGAGAAAGTAACAAAATCCTCATGCATATACTTCTATATTTGAGGCATTAAGGTATTGATTATAAAGGAAACGATTAAGGAGCATCTTAGGCTACCATCAAATGATAGGAGGTTGAGCTTTCAAAGTAAGATGCCATTAAGATATGATAAGTAGAACCAGAGAGATGCATTGTATAGATTTGGATTTAGGATCAACTATTTTACTAAACAGATGCACTTCTTATGTAAGCACATATATAATCATAACTAGTGCCTTATACAGTAAACCATAATGTATTACTTCAGTCCAGTGGATTGAATCAAGTTTGGACCATATATTCATACCTTATTAATTTGATTTTGAACGGTTTAGGTAAGGCTCCAATCCCACTTTCATCAATAGTATTGCAAACCATTAGAAATGTGGTTTGACATATGTCACAAGATAAAAAATTTTATGTTCTTAATGGTAATTAGTTAGTTGTTAAAAAGGTAAAGGGTTAACCTCTCTAATGTTGAGGTTGTAAAGACGAGAGAGGTAAATTACAATAATGATGAATGGATATGGTTATTTAGTTATATTTAGGAGAACAATAAGTGGATTAACCCCATAAGCTTGATAGAGCATATCCAAATAACCTAGGATATGAGGCAAGGAAAATAATGATGATGAAGAAGATGCTAAAGAGCAAGAGAGGAAATTAGGATTGCTAGCCTAAAAAGGATAGTGATATAGCAACTAACATCATCTATTGATCAACCTTAAGGAGAACTTATGGGTCTACATGCCATGCTAGATTCTATATGGGCCTATCTACAATGCTTTCCACCCTAATGATAACCTATATACACACATATATGTAACTAGGTTTAGGTTTTTTTATGATTATTAAATTGTGTAGTGTATAAATATTTTTTTTAAATTAACCTATGTAGGAGAATAAACATCTTAGATCTAAAGAACAAAAATATCCTAGATTACTATAATAATAAAAAGATTAACTAGGTATAATGAGTTTGATTGGATTGAATTGTTAATTGATAATTTTCTAATTATAGATATTTGATTGAATTATCTTTTGATAATTTGTCTTGTTATTCATGCTCTATTATATCAATATAGGTTTTTTCCATTTTATATTTTATTAATCAAAATCCATGAACTTCATTCTTTTTGTTACTTTAGTTTACACTAGTTTATAGCTATATACATTATTTTAATCCACAACACTTTCTAGAAGGATCAACTTCACTTACCATTATATAGCTTATCAATTATATGTACATTTGCCTTAGTTATGGGTAACAAATTAGTATTAAAAATTGATAAAGATAAAATGCACATCAGTAATACATAGATTTTAAGATTTTTAAAGTAGATATAAAAAGTGTATTTTTGAAGGGTTTTGTTCAAGAAGAAGTCTTTGTTGATGAACCTCCTGATCTTGAATTACATATTTAAAGCTTTAAATGGCATGAAACATGCTCTTAAAGCTTTTATGAAAGATTTAAGTGAATTATTTTTAGAAAATTTAATTTTACATAATGAAAGGTTGATAGAACTCTTTACCATAAAAAGTATGATAATCTTATTGTTTAAAATTATTTGACCTTATTTTTGGTACTAATGAAAGGTTATATAAGGAATCTTTTAAAAGTATGGGTAAAGAATTTGAGATGTGCATGATGAGAAAACTCAACTTCTTTGTTAGACTTTAAATTAAAAAAATGAAGGAGGTGATGTTCATCAATTAGGTAAAGATGATGAGAGCAAACCTAATAATGTACAATTTTACCCAGGTATGATATATAGCTTGCATTAACTTACCATAATTAGTCCTAATATCATGTTTATTGGTTTCTGAATTAAATATCATATTGGAAATTGGAAATTGGAATACCAAGCTTGAGTTTGTTGACACATTATATCAATTTGTTGGCATATTCACTAAACTACTAAGTGAGGATATGTTTTACATAATTGGGATGGAGTTAAACATGATTGAAGCATATTAAATGTGAATATGTATATTTTAACTACACATAAAATTAATTTGCTTATTAGGCCAACATAACATGTTTGTATTTTAATTATAATTTTGTAACCATTGTTTGACTAGATGCTTTTTTAGGTCGACACAAATGTTCTTGATTTCTCTTTCTAGAATGCTTAAGTTCCCATAAATTTGGATAATAGTCACTAAACCTTTTCTAACTAGACATAATATCTATATAGACCAAGGTATATTTGATAATAAATACCCACAAGACTAAGTTATAAGCTATTGATTGTTACCTAATACCATGAAAAGTATTAGGTAATAATTTTGGCCATACTAATTAACTGGAATTTTGTGAACATAAGGAGGATAGTTTTTGTGTCTAGGGTTTCAATAATTGTGGTCAATTGTGGAGTTTTGTTTCAACTTCAACCAAATAATAAATTGTAAAAAAAGAATAAAGATAGATATATCCAGGAATACGCGTGTAGGCAGATAAATGAGGGCCCAAGTAGGTATGTTATGGAGAGGTAAGTTATATATGTATATATATAAATAAGTTATGTAGAGATGAAATGAACCAAAACAAAAACCACCTTATTCCCAGTAGGAAAATATAAAAGCAACATTACTTCAAACTGCATTTAAAAAAAAGTAATTAAAAGCTCTAAAAAGAAAAGGTAATGCCATGCGTGCCTGGCCCATTAAAGACCACACTTTATTTTGTCCCTTTTTACTTTTTAGGTTCCTAGCTACTTTACTGTAAATGTAATAATAAAAGATACCGAAAGTCAATAGTGGAAGACATAAACATTGTACTCCACCACAGCATCTCCAGTTTTAAAATCAAAAACACGGGTTCTTGCCTGAGCATAGCCATTGGCGAACCGAAACACACCGCTGCCACCAACTATGGGCATCTCTCTCACGGTGGAGAGCACGCTGTTACGACCCAACACGCTAAGTGTGCTGCCATTATACTTCCCTTCCACGAAAGCAAAGTTCAAAACCATTAACAGACCAACTTCATTGAGTGAAGCAGATGCATACATACCCTGCGCCCTGCCTACAAGTTTAGTACTCATTTCAAGGCCAGCAGTCAGAGGATCGTCAATCATGGCTACCATACCAAACCCAGTTCGGGACGTGTTTGTCATGGCTGCGCTCGCAACTTGGACCGCCGTCGGGTTTCTTCCGCTGACGATGTCGTGGAAGTAGAAGTGAAGGTGGCTTAACTTTTGTCTCTGCAGGCCTAGTTTTGTCGGAGAAATGCGTTTTGAGAAGGTGTAAGACTCGGCCTTTGAAATGTTATGTAATAGCATCAAGACTGTGAAGATGATTATGAAGGTTGAAGTAAGGTTACGGAGACTTTTGGCCATACTAATTAACTGGAAGTTTGTGAACATAAGGAGGATAGTTTCTGTGTCTAGGGTTTCAGTAATTGTGGAGTTATATAGAGTGGCCAACCTTAATGCCATTGTTCGTTTGTGTCACATTAGTTCTCTTTCTTTTTGTATCGGGATAATATATTATATGTTCTTAATAAGTCAACAGTTCAAAATATTGAACTTGGACGATATCATTTACATAAAAAGTTTCCAATTTCACATCACTTCTTATTTGTATCGTACGATGTATTTGTATTTTGTCTATAGGGATAATTACGGTTTTAAGTGAAATAAACTGTAAAAGTTAGTAAATAAAATCATTCAAAATTTTTGCCAACAGTTTTGAATTTTTGAGGTAGTACTTTCTCGGAAATTTCATTAGCTTTGTAACTGCACATGACTCTACAAACCACTGTAGTAGTACTCATTGTGTCCAAGATCCTTCCCTGGCTTGAATGCCGGCTAATGGTTTATATTTAATTTTTTATAATTACAAACCACTGTACTAGTACTCATTGTGTACAAGATCCTTCCCTGGCATGAATGCCGGTTAAAGTTTTATATTTAATTTTTTATAATTACTCAGTTGGTTATAATTTTAGCAATATAGTTATTTAAGAGCATTATATATATATATACATATATATATATATATATATATATATTCAGAAATATATGATAAAGTCATGAGATGAATATATATTGCAAATAAAATTAGATTAAAATCAAAATTATAAGATTTATATTACAGCAATGTATTATCCCTAAATTTTTAAATCACTATTCCATTAATATTAGACACTAATAGAGTGTAAAAATACTGGTATACTTTATCTTTCATAAATTAAAAGAATTCATTGATAAGCCATAAACGGCATCAAAAAGAGGATTTAGAAGGTTGGGTCAACTTAGTTTAGTAAGAATACATCAATTTTTCTATCTACTATCCGTAAGAGCAACTAGAATTAGAAACTTGCAAATTAAAGATTCCATCTTCTTTTAAGAAGAAGGCTTATATTTTGAGCTGCTTGGCAAGTAACCATTATTTCTCTAATCTAGTAATATATCTTATATGGTAAGGCATGTTTTCCGATTTTCCCCTTATTGAACAATCCTTGGTTCTTTTCCATCCGTATTGCAAACACTGAGTCATTTAGGCTGAGGCTTAGACATATTTGATCTTTCTCCAACTTTTGGTACTCGTTTTCAACCCACACCAATATATTGTCCCAATTAGTGACTAAACAAAAAGGATTCATTTGGTGTTGCATTATAGCCTAAATAGAGGCTAAGTAGCTGCATTTCAAGTAAAGATGATCAATAGTTTCAGCTTCTAAGTAACATAATTCACATAGGAGATCATTAGACCCTCTAAAGAGAGTAGTCAGTCTCATAAACTAAATTATAGAGATATTTAATAAGTGTGTGAGTACTTGTTAGAGAATAATTTTATTGAAGTAACTTCATATAAAAATTATATTTAGAACATTAGTGAAAATTCTTATCGTATGATTATGTAATTGATTCTTTTACTTGAAAATTTCAAAATATATCATGTAGGTTGTTATAAAGGATTTCCTAGATACCAAACTTATACTAAACTCAAGCCTACTCCTTTGCATAACAATATCACTTATGTCCGCTTAAGCAAGACTCGGCCTTTTTATGTGATTGTTGACCAACAAAACCTTGTTTTCAAATGCCTCATGACCCTCGTAATGTTTAACTCATATTCTTGTTAGAATACTATCGAAGCATTAAACTATTAAAGGCAACAATAAATACACAAAAGCATGGTAAAAATCAACCTTTATTACTTCCCCAAAAGTATAAAAAGGAATGTCATCTCGTAATGTGTTCCCTTCCCATCTATCTCCCCTCTAGTACAAGGCTTAAATAAGTTATTTATAGGCACTTTTGACTTTGCAATTTAGAATCTTAATTAAATTAAACTAACTCAATCACCTATATGCTTTTCAAATTACATCAAACTAACTAGTTGGATGACACCACCATCTAAATAAGACTCTATATGATAAGATTTAACTATATCATAATTAACAAGTTAAGAGATTAAATTTAACAAAAGGGATATATCCTTGTCCTTAACTAACAAGAGATTACATTTAATTAGAAAAGACGCATTAATATCTATGAAGTACTCTACTGTCTTCAAATGATCCTCACATATAGTCCTTTATTTTTTAAAACTGATGTATATCTAATATGATCTTATCCAATTTATCACTAAAGATCTCCCCTTGATCTTTATCTATTAATCATGACTCATCGGAGCCCAAAGCCTTTTATAGCACATTGGTTTAATCGAATGCTTTTATATGTCAAGTCCATTAGTCATACATAGTCTATCTATTTAAGTACATATTAAGCCCATAGAGCTCTCACTTGTCTCCCTTATACATGTAATGTCGCTAACCTTTAACCCAAGGTCCATATTATGCTACCTTTTGGTCTCATATTTGAATCTTGCATCTCATCGAAGATTTCTTCCAATATGTACCAATGCATGTCAAATCATTGATAATGCCTTTTTTTCTTGGCTATTCATAAGTCTTTACCTTGTTCTATTACTTTGAGTGTCAAACATTAGTTAAGGCTCACCAATGCCTATATAATTCCACAATTTACACTTAAAGGTGTACTAAAACACCCTCTTCAGAAGAACTCGATGTCCTCATCAAAATAATCAGTCGACATTCCTACAAATGTGGTTCCTTTAAAACTTCTTAATCATTGACACATCTTTCATATACTATATTCCCTCTCTATTGGGTTTATCCTTACTTTTGTTTAAATGCTCTTTCATAAGGCTCATTGCACCAAACAAAACATACTTATTGAGGTTAACTTCTTCCATTGAGTAATCCTCTCCTTCTCCTTATTCACTAGCAATCATATAATTCATTTGTTCCTTACCCACATATTTTTTGGGCATTAATGAGCAAAGTGAGGCCCTTCACAAATGACAAAAGCAATATCCCCTTTTTCTATTTATTGAACTTATATTGAGAAGATTCACATGCCTTCTCCTTGCCTTTCTCTAACCCATTTCGTGTCCCACAATTATTTTTACCCTCATTTCTAGTTCGAATTGATGATGGCATTTATAGATTCACCAAGGTATCTATAGCCACTATCACGCTTAGGAGGCTTTTCACGTTCTGCCTTTAAAGATCCATTTGTGCATAACATTGCAAGCTGCTTATGAAAATGAACAATTGGTCTTGCTCAAACATCTTCTACACATCCAACATTAAATATTTGAATTTCCTCACATACTTCTGCACCAAGCCATATTGCTTTAAACTTTTCAAAGCTTCTCTTACAAGTCATGAAGTGTTATTGAGGAGGAACTAATCCATTAGCTTTTTCTTCATTTTCTTTCAAGTTTTCGTAAGAGATCTACCCATACTAACATTGCTGGAGGTTATCATTTTCTACCATAGCTTTGCATCCTCTACCATATACATAGTCATGGTTGACACCTTCTTTAAATTAGAAACCTTTGTCGTTACAAAGTATTGCTCCATATCCCACAGAAAAATTTTGAACTATTTGGCACACCGCTTGCCATTGAAAACTTAGATCTCTTAAGCCTTCACCAAAGTTAGGATCATGATCTCCAGTCTATAATCCTCTTGTGCCTTCATCAAGTCCACTATTTAATGTTGCAACTATTAGATTTGTGTCTCCAAAATCTCGAATTGAGATGAATCTCGAATTGAGATGAATGGGAGGCGATCTCTTCCTCCCCTTAAGGAATTGGCCGTATGAGTGCCTCCACTCTATTGATAAGCTCTACTAAATTGCTACCACCCATCATATCAAAATGTCGCTCTAATACTAATTGTTACAAAGGTCTTTTAAGTACCAAAATTATACCGCAAGTTGCACCTATTCCTTTGCACTACAATCTCACTTAGGTCTGCTTAAGCAAGACTCAGCCTTCCCACATGATCATTTGAACTATTTAACTCACAGTCTTACAAAAATACTACAAAAGCACTAAACTATCAAAGGCAACAATAAACACAAAAGAGCTATAGTAAAAACTAACTTCGTTACTTCCCTAACAGTACACAAAGGAATGCTCTCTCTCAATGTGTTTGCTTCCCATCTTCCTCTCCTCTGTAACAAGGCTCAAATAAGCTATTTATTGGCACTTTGGGCTTTACAATTCAGAATCCTAATTGAACTAAACTAATTAAATCACCTATATCCTTATTATATTACATCACACTAACTAGTTGGATGAAATCTCCATCCAAATAGGACTCAATCTAATAAGATTTAGCTACATCACAACTAACAAGACAAGATGTTACATTTAATTAGGAATGATACATCCATATCCACGAAGAACTCCACTATCTTCAGATGATCCTCTATATGGTCTTTTAACTTTTAGACCTAATGTATATCCACTGTGCTCTTATCTGCCACATCATTTAAGATCTTCCTTTAGTCTCTATCCATTGATGATAAGTCATCCAATCCCAAAGCCTTTCATAGCACACTTGTCCAATCCAATTCTTACACATATCAACTTCATTAGTCATGGTCTATCTATTTCAGCACATATTAAGTCCTTAAAGCTCTCACATGTCTCGCTCATGCATGTGATCCAACTAACTTTTAACCCAAAGTCCAACTTAAGCTAACTTTTGGTCTCATATCAAATTTTGCATCTCTTCAAAGATTTTTGTCAATGTGTACTAATGCATGCCAACTCATCAACAATGCTTATTTTCATTACTTACTCACAAGTCTTTACCTTGTTTCATCATTCCGAGTGCTAAACATTGGTGAAGGCTCACCAATGCTCGCACGATTTCACAATTTAGACTTAGGGTTCTAACACAAGGATTATTATATTTTGATACTATCTATGTCCTATTCTAGTTAAGAGTAATTTAATTAGTAGTCATTAGATATAGCATAAACTATGTGTAGGTAATTGAATGATCAATATAGGATTCATCACTCAAAAATGAATAAATATAATTTTTCAATATTCCATTTAATATTGATTTGAAATATTCTTGACCAAAATGAAATGCACTTTTAGAATAGTTTTCAAATATAATTAATTGATATAATTACTAATAGTGGATAACTAACATTATTGGTTAAATAAGGTAAACGTTAATTATATGCTCTATGTTTAATTGGAATACTATGTAATAAAAGGATTAAATTATACAGAAAAATTAAGCATGAAAAGATTAGTCAAACTCACTTTAATATTCATAATATTTAGGTAATAATAATGTGTTGCTAGACGCCAATCTTAATCTATAGATATAAATTATTTAATTTGATAATTAAGATAAATTAAAGAAATTTAATTTATTTAATATTGATTACAATTTAAAAGTATAATTTATATCGACTATCATAATATTTCAAAACCTAACGAGATAATTATAAAGAACTATTGAAAACAAAAAATGTGCTTTAATTAATTTGCACATAGATTGTAAAGTTTGAAAATTTTTTTGATTATATATGAGGAATTTAATAAATAAGGACTAAAGAGATATTGAATATAAATTGGGTCTAGTTATAATTAGAATTAATTTTAATTAAAATTATAATTTTATTTTAATGAAATAACTAAAAGATCTTATAAATAGGTTCGGGGTTTTAAAGACCAATCATTTCCTACCTAACACTCTCTACACCACTTATAGAATTCTCTTAATTTGTTCATGAAGGCATTGTTAGAGGCTAAACACATGTGTTGCTACAGTAGTTATGATAAGTTAGTTTCAAAAAATGGTTTGAGAAAAATGACAAGAAAAATAATAAGCAACATAATAAGGTACAATTTACATTTATTATATTTTAGTACAATTTACATTTATTACATTTTATCCATTAATCATTTTTATAGAATAAAGTAATCTTGTCTATCGAGAAATCAAATAAAATTTTTTCATATTTATTCTAACTCCCCAATGCTAAGTGATGAATAGCCTACTCCATTTGAAATATGTCCCACTAAAAGAATGGTGACATGTTAGTCTACAATACAAAACAAACATATTTGACTATGAATAAAGAAAAATTTTGATCATAGGTTACATGGAACTACAAAACTATTAATTTTGAAATTATTATAACCTAATGTTATACCATTAAAAATTATGAAGTATAATTTATATTTCATCACTTATTTGTAAAATATATTTTTAATTAATATTAATATTAATATTAATTAATATTTTGATTTAATGAGGTGTTATATAACATTCTTTGGTCCAAATGGCTATGCCTTATTTTTCAAAACACTAGGTCACTCACAAGCAATTCAGTTGTGGAAGTTGTGTTGGAATTTTTTGAGAACAAGGAAGTGTTTTAGGAGATTAACAAATTTTACATTTATCTCATTCCCAAAAAGAATAACCCTAAGCCCTTATATGATTACAACCTTATGTTTTGTTTGTTTTATTGTAATACCATCTATAAGGTCATCTCAATGAAATTAGCTTAGATTTTAAATGTTATCTTGAAGCTCATCATTAATCTATATCAAATTGTATTTATACAAGGGAGGAATATTGAAGATAACATCCTCCTTGCTCATTAATTCTTCAAAGAATATAATGTCAAAACTTTCATTAAGAGCTGCTCCTTGAATATTAAATTTTTTAAAGCTTTTAATACCTTGGACTTGGTCTCTATCGTCAATAGTCTTTCAGTTTTTAGGTTTACAAATCTTTTTTAAAGTAAATGGAGAACCTACATTGATGTTTAAATGGGAAAAAGGTATTAAGAAAGGAGATCCATTATCCCCTTATTTATTAACATTTGCCTTAGAGATTTTTACCAAAGTTCTAAGTTGGAAGGGAGACTAGGTATTATTTATATTAATTATATGAACCATATACTTCTTTTAAAAAACTTTAGAGGCTATTCAATGATAAAATGGCAATTGGGGTTAAGTGAATACATAGTTATTACCTATCTAACATTAGTTTATAGGGTTTAATGTTAGCATAGGGCATTCATAAACCCTAAATCAGATGCTTCAAAAGATGGATATTTTTAGCTTGGCTTTCAAAAACCTAATAGGTGTTGATAATAACACATGGTTTTGGTAATAAAATTAGTACAATTTAAGGCCACTATATATTAGACTAGATTTAAATGCCCTAAAATTAAGGATACCATACAGTGTCAAGGTGAAAGAAATTATCAATGGGGACGAATGGAGGTGTTACTAAAAGACTTCACTTTAATTAAGGGTAGTTTACCTAATTATAAGGCTAATCCTTTTATAACGGACTTTATAGAAATACACTTACAAAAAATATTACTTAGAGCTATAAAGGATTCAAAACTATAAAGTTATATGGTCAAACTTAGCTTGATCTAAAACTAAGTTCCCTAAAGCCTGTCTAGATTAGCCTTTTTACTTTTCCATCTAATGTCATAAATTAATAGCTCATCTATTTCTCTAATGTCAATTCTTTTGGGCTCTATAGACTAGGACTCAGCAATAACTTCATTATTCATGTTAGGACAAAAAAATGGTCTAAAGTGGTTGAATAGGCAACCAACCAATTTAAATTGGTGGAGAAAGATTCCAAGCTCTTCAGAACTACCTTTATCTATTATATCTATACATTATGAAGGGAAAGAAATAATTGATTCCATAATAGGAAGGTTTCAAATAGGCCTACATTCATTGCAAAGACTATAAATTAGATTAAAATGGTGATGATGGCTACTCAAAAGCATAAAGAAGCAAGTTTATGCACTAGGCCTAGTCAGGACATGCTTGACAATAGGGGGACATTAAGATATCCGTTTATTGTTAGGTTATTTCACATCAGTGATTGTTACTAAGTAGTGTAGGTAGTGATGGAGTTTACCTCCTTGGCAATGTGGTTATTATTAGTTACACATTATGTAAAGCCTTTGGCTTCTTATTTTCTGATATTTCATTTAATTTTCAAAAAAGTGAAAGGACTTAAGTTCAAATTAGAAAAAAAAAATCAAAAGCACTATTTTGTTTCTATTAACCTTTTAGTTATTATAAGGAACTATTATAATTAAAATTTAATATTAAAATTTATATTTATATTTCTATTATAAGATAAAATTAAAATTTTATATTAATAATAAAGTTATAGTGAATGAAATATTTTATTAAAAGTTAAATCTTAACCTAAATAATGAATTTAATTTTGAACTATTCACATTATTTAACTAAATTAATATTAATAATTAACAAGTTTAGTGCCTAAAAATATTTTAGTTCTAGTTTAAATGAGAATAAAAACTAAAGTTGTTCCACTTATAAACAAGATAAAGATTTTGACTTTATTTTTTAGGAAGAATCAACATTTCTTATTGATAACTAGTAGCTCACAAAGTTAAGATATCATTAACTCACTTCTCATTTCGGGTTTGAAGATAGTAGATTTATATGAGTCTAGATTGTATGAGCTGGGTTATGATTAGTTTTATCCATTGTGCAAGTGAAACTTACTGGTTAGAACTCAAATGAGATGGTTTATAGATGAGGTCTAAAGAAATTTTAAAAAAATAGACTTTTAAATGAAGAAACTTGATTCATCCATATTGATCTTACACAAAGTACATGTATATATAAGAGATTGGTATTAATTGTTCTATATTATAATTTAGCCTAAATATATGCATATACAATTTTCAAATCCTAAACTTACATATGTAAAAAATTATCCATATATATCATAATTACACTAGGTAACTGATAAATAACTAATAATGACATATATATATATATATAGAATATTTTATAAAACTCTTTCTCAAGTTGGATTTAGATGGTTAACAGAACTAAGCTTGCTTAAAAGGTTGTGAAACTAAATGGATGGTAGACTAAACTTGATATCAAATGTATTGATGATCTACTTCAATACGCTTCATCTTTTCATGAAATACATGATTAGCAATAATATGCATGGCTATTTGATTGTCACAAAAAGTGTCATAAGAGTAATACAAATGTGACCTAATTTAGTAAGAAGACTTTTAAGCCATACAAGCTCACACGTTGTTGGGACCATAATATGATACTCAAATTCTACACTAGACTAAGTTACCATATGTTATCTTTTATTTTTCCATAAGACTAATTTACTATGAACAAACATATAATAACTTATAGTTGATTAATCAAAAGTATTTTTAGCCTACTAAGAATCGATATATCTGAAAAATATAGGTATACCTTTTTTGGTCATAGTTATCCCACGACATATACTTCACTTTAAATATCTTAACATGCAAAAATAATTAATAGTTGGTGTATGCATATATTAATTAACAAGACTTACAATAAAAGCAATGTCAAACTTTGTGATAGTTAAATAAACATGCTTTCTTATAACACTACAAGAAAAATAGATTTTGCGACAAAAAAACAGATGGAAAATAAAGCTTTTCCATCGAAAAACAAATTTGGTGACAGAAATTACTAACTGAAAGAAACATTAGAGAAATGGCCATTGGTAAATTTAGCAACGGAAGTTTGTGAGCCTATTGGTAACATTAGCGATGGAATTTTGGATATTTATTGGTAAATTAAGGAAAATTTACCAACAAATTTATAGTATGCTGATGGTAAATCATATGTCTATCGCTAATTACTGATGAAAATTTAACAATCCGTCACTAAATTTATCGACAAAAACATGAACTGTCTCTAAATTTTTACCATCGAAATGATATATTATGTCGATAACTTAGAGACGAATTTATTTATTTCGTTGGCAATAATGTACCAACGGACAGTATCATTCTATTGCTAATTAGAAACAGAATACTGTTATTCCATTAGGAAATCTAGCTTTGATAAATTTCTACTACCATTTCTTACTTCCTGCCCAAGTTTTTTTTTCATAATCTTATGATTTTTTTGTATATTTAATTTATGTAAGTAATATAACATTGATTGATAAATGTAAAGTAAACATTATCCTAATAGTTTATGTAATAAAAAATTAAAATGCACATGAATAAGTATCTTGAGAATAACTATAAATTAAGAATTTGTATAAATACTTAAGAGTAGCAAAACATCAAATACATTCACTTATTCATCTAAGCTATAAAGGTAGTGAAGGTGAATGCTCTGACTGCTGTGATGGGGTATTGTCCGTCCCCTTTAGTTGATCCATCCCATCATGGAGTTAGGCTATGTACTTCATTGACTATTGTAACTAAGTTGCCAGCCTCTCCATTATGCTCTCAAGATGGAGGGCTCTCTCATTTGATGCAGAATGCCTACTAGATCCAACTGTAGTGGATGTGGAGGATTGTGAATAACATATGTTCACAAATGAACCTACGGTAATCCCTACCACTCACTGCATTAAGATACACCTGACTCTCATCAACAGTTTTAGAGTTCTGAGACTGTCATTCAATTATTTTATTAAGTGATACATTTTAAGAATTAATATTAAAGTACATATGTTACATATATGAACTTGTCTACATCAGGTGTTGATGAAGGTCACACCATCATACTTCTTGGTGTGAGTGTGCAAAAAGAGCTGGCATGGTGTAAGCTTCCTACCCTTAGACTTTTTCTGCATCAGAATAAACTGTTATAAGTGAACTACAATTTACAAAAAATTTGACAAAATTTTCTCTATTTTCTGATATTTGCCCTCTGTTAGACAAAAAGATTTACTTCAATAACATAGCCATTAATGGCAGCAGACATTTATAACATTATTATTCTCCATAATCCATATATTTTCATTTTAAATTTCATATACCAAATTACTTTGGAGTTAAATTTCATACATCAAAGTACAAAAATCAAATTATCAATGTAAAGTTTTCATACTTACAAGTTGAAATACATGCTCTTGGTGGGTCAAAGATCCTCCAGTGTATATGGGTAAGCTCTCTCCATCTTGTCCTCTATGTCTATTGGCATAATTGAGCTTTGAAACAAATATTACCTGGGGTGATACACATTACTGCTGCTAATGACTCCATATTTCTTCAGATATATATAGTGGTCAGGTCGTACACCATTCTTGTGTATCGAATCAAAAAAGTCTCTATAATATGTACAAACTCACCTCTCCAATACGTTTTAAATTACAGCATCAAATTTTGGATCCCAAAAAAATTATTTCTTAAAAAAACATACAATAAGTACTTATAAATGATAATATTTATCTAATTAATGTATAAAATTTAGATAAAACAAACAAGATTAAAGAATATTCTTTGTATATCTCAAACTCCTGATAATAAAAATCCTTTATTGTCTGAGAGACATTCTTCCATATATAACCCTCAAGATCTATCCTCTCGTTGAACTTGGATGAGATATTTCTTGAGGACATTCTAGATAGAACCAACCTAAGATATGTGTTATTTTAGATCATTTTCAGATTAAAACCTATAACTTCAGTACAAAACTATGGTGTTATCATGCATTACAAAATTTTTAAATTTTTACTTACAAATTGTTGTCAATTGTGATGTTCGCTCTTCCATCAACTACCTTAACTTTAGGCTGCAGGTTACCTTCTTCATCTACAATGTTGACCCCTGATATCTCTGTTGGTATAGGGGTAGTGGATGGCATAAGCTGCTGGATGGTGTAATAGGGCTGCTGGATGATATAAAAGCAAGTACAAAAGGTGATGCCTCATTTAGATGTGCGGTAGCATCTATAGAATGTGATGCTTCACTTGGAAATAAATTGGCTTGTTTAAATCATCGCAACTTGAACCTTGGATGCAACATATTAGGTCTTCTCTTTGGTGGCATATTTTTAACCTTAAATTCACATTTTATTGAATTTTCCAGTAATAGAATAATATAAATTCAATATATAAAAATATATTGTTGATGTAATAATATATTTATTCATATAATATTCTATTACAAACACAAACTAATCGCTATTAGCACTTAATTGTAAATCAAAATCATCATCATCTTCTTTTTCCAAATAATTAGAATCAAACTCAGGCTCCACTTCAGATCTCTCGCCCTCCTCATCCTCTCGAGATGAAATTTCAATGTATTCATTATTTGGATCACTCAAAGGTTCATTCTCATCATTTGTTACACATGCATTTATTTCATAAACATCTTCCTGAAAAGCTTCACTTTCAATTCTCTTATTTTCTCCTTTTCCATGTAATTCAAAAGCACCTCTAAGTTTTACTTTACAAAAGGCTAACCAATCTGATTTATCTCATCATGAGTTAGAAAAAGGGACATAATACACCTGGATCGCTTGCATCACCAACACAAAAGGTTCAAATTGTCTAAATCTTCTTCGCTAGTTGATTTCAACTAGATTGTATTGATTGTGCATTTTTGTGCCAACATTAGGAGTTAGATCAAACCATTCACACTTAAATATCACACTTCATTTTTTTGGCAATACAGGTACTCAATTTAAGCATCTCAATAATTTTACCATAGTAGTCCATAAATTCTCCCTTTATGCAAACACCACTATTTGTTGTTGTCATGTTATGACCATGATATTCTATATGAAATTTGTATCTATTAATAAAATACATAAAATATGATTTAGTAGTTTGCAAAAGTCCTTTTGCAAGATCGTATATGAACTTGTTTTCTATTAGATTTCCTGAGGTATACACAAAAAACAATTTATCATATTAAATAGTATAATGTCATCTAATAACTTTAATATGATAATTTAACCATTTCAATTGTTACAAGTGAAACACACAAATTTCTCGAACCATTAAGGAAAGTGTCTTTCAACTTCTTTATTGATATCATTCTATGTTGTTTCGAGCATTAGCTCATGTAACCATTGCTTGTATAATCTAATTATTATGTATTTTAGTTATGAACAACAGCAACTTCAAAAATTCAAATAATCTATTTCAAATTCAACTTAAACTTACTGCATGAAATGTTGAACCTCTTGACAATTCAATAAAATTTAAATATGGGCAGCCTTTATTTCTTCTGTTATTAACATTCTTCTTGTTGAACATCCATATGTTTGTCTTGGATATGTGAAAATGAATAAGTTACCATCAATATCATCTGCTTCTCCCCCACTCTCATTACGAGGAAATTTTCTTTCCATTATGTGCACATACGGCTAAAAATAATGTGAACAAAATGTAATTGCTTCCTCTACTAAATGGGCATTACATATCGAACCTTCAAATCTAACCTTGTTTTTGACATTTTTCATTAAGTGATGCAACTACCTACATTACAAATAGGGTTATGTAAATTTTGTGATTAAAACAAGCTATAACTTTTATTTAAATATTAATAATAATTACCTCTCAAATGGATACATCCACGGATATTGAATTGGACTAGCAAGTTTAGCCTCATGTGCTAAATGTATAGGTAGATGCTCCATACAATCAAAGAAGCTTGTACTTCCTCATATTTCAGCCAACTTTCCATTTTGTTTTCATTTCAGCCAACTTTACTCCAGATGATGTTAAGCTTTTGAAAAACAAACTTAATTCTGTTATAGCCTCCCAAACTTTATTCGGTAGCAACTCTCGAAATGCAATTAGAATTAGCCTTTGCATAAACACATGACAATCATAACTTTTCATCCTAAATAATTTGTACTTCCTCATGTCCGCACACCTTGCCAATTCAAAACGTAACTATAACACCAACATACCCCCTAAGAGGATATTAGGATGTCACCCTTTATATATCTAAACAAAGCAAGACATTTCAAAAATTTCTTAAAAACAAGGCAACAAGCTTTACATTCATCGACTTTTGACATAATTAAACATAATACATTGTACACATTTTACTTATCATAAACATGCTCTAAATCCAAATCCATCATGTATAAAAGTTATTACAAACCATTTACACCCAAATACAAATATGTCTTATACATTGATTACAACTTAAAAACAACACAAACAAACATTTTTCAAATAACATAACATCCTTCATTAGCCAATATGGTTGTCCCAGCCTTAGATCTTCTTAGCAGAACCTGCATAGAGGAAAAACCACTGTGCTAAGCATACAACTTAGTGAGGAAATAACTAAACAAGATATGAAATGGTGACTATTTCTAACAGTTGTCTAGCATTCACATATACTGAATCAGATTATATCATAAGCAATCCTTAATTATTCAAATTAAAGAGTGATCAGACCATTAAAAGCCTCAGAACATAATATAATTCATCATAATAGAATATACATGCATTAGAGCAAATCATATAAATATAAGAACAAAATATCATTACTTTTGAATAGAACTTAAAAGTCTCAAAACATGATATAATTATGTTAGTATAGAATAGAACTTGTAGCATATCAGAATTTATCTTTTATCAAATCAAAACTTAGTTTGTTGCATAATTGGACATATATCAAAACATAAAAGAAATTAACCTGCTCGTCCTTTATACAGAAGTGGGTAACGGGACCAGAACAGAAGATACCTATGATTGGTATCACATAACAGAAGAGACTTATGTCTCAGTAGCAAAAGACACTGTTGTGTTAAATATTAGAACACACCGTAGTTTCAAGTATAGAAGACATCTTAGTGTTACAAAAGTAATTGTAGACCCTTCTAGGCATGCCTATTTACCCACGACTAGGACTTGGCAGTTTTTAAAACAAAACATTTTGGATTTCAGAATCACATATAGATGATATAGTGCATTGTTGGAGTTATATAAATACAGTGCCCTAGCAAGCAAGTGTATTTACATGTAACTTAATTTTCTTCCAGTTACAGTTTTGTAATGAAAATATTTATTATTAATGAAAC
>JANVCQ010000004.1:28466419-28494049 GCA_025531925.1 Erythroxylum plowmanianum
TAGAATCAATTCTGCACTGGTTCCTTGAGAGTCGACCCGAGGTTGCATCCTGTATTGCAATTCTTGGTATAAATTGATTTTGACCGGTTTCCAAGGATCAATCTTAGGATTGAATGATAAGCCGCGATCAGTCTGTCAGTAAATTTACCTACGGACAATTTATATAACCATCAGTGAATATACCAATGGTTGTTTATTCAGTCAACCGTCTGTAAATTTCAGACAGTCAAGTTTTTTCGTCGACAAATTTACAAACAGTATTGGTTATTTCTTCAGTAATTTTATTACAACATTACCAACGGTTATGATTGTTTGACCAGTGCGTATACCGACAATTTTTCTGTGGCAAATCGTGTTGGAAAAGTTGGCAATGGTCTATCAATATTACCAATAGTTTATTGTATTTCGTCGGTAAATATAATTGATTTTACCGACGTACTTATGTTTTCTGTCAGTAAATATTTAAAAGAAATTTTAAAATCCCAATATTAAATTTTATTTAATGATCTTATAGTTAATGTATAATTTAAACAATTATGAATTATCTATGCATAATATTTTGATTTGTTTATTGAAAGCTGATTGATGATATAAAGTTAAAATTATCTTAATTGATAATAAAAATATTAACTCTACATAATAAGTATTTGTGATTCAAATGAAATGACTACAAGTACAATATTGATTTGATGACCGCGGATGCTCTAATTACTGCGATGAGGTGCTACCCCTCCCCTTTAACTCATCCATCTCATTACGGAGCTAAGCTATGTACTCCATCAACTATTGCAACTGAGTTGCCAACGTCTACACTGTGCTCCAAAGCTCATTAACTTCATTGGTTGTTGACCGCCTACTAGATGTTGTTGTACTGGATGTGGAGGATTGTGAATAACATATGTTTGCAAATGAACCTAAGCTGAATATCCTTCCACGACGGTCCCCACCACCCATTACATGAAGATAAGTTTGAGTCTCATCAACATCTTTAGACTGTTAAGACTGTCGTTGAATATTTTCTTGTATTTGGTCCTATCAGAAGGCAATGTTTATATTAGCAAGTGATAATTATTGCATTAATATTAAACCATAAATTTTGCATGCATTTAATTCTCTCCATTGGGTGTTGATGAATCTCACACCATCATGCTTCTTAGTATGAGTGTGCAAAAAGAGCTGATAGGGTGTAGGTCTTATGCCCATTAACTTTTCCTGCATAAGAATAAAATGTTATAAGTGAACTAGAATTTATAAAAATTTTAGCAGAATTTTCTCTATTTTGATTATATTTACCCTCTGTTGAACAAAAAAATTAACTTAACAACACAGCTATATATGGCACCAGACATTTATAACATTATCATTCTCCATAATACATATATTTTCATTCTAAAATTCACACATCAATTTAAATTGAAATACAACAAAGTGAAAAAAAATTAGAATATAAATGTGAAGTGTAAATACTTACAAGTCTCTCTGCATGCTTGTGGTGAGTAATAGATCCTCCCGTATGTACGAGAAGACTCTTTCCCCTTCTACGTCTGTTGGTAGAATTATGCCCTGAAATGGACATTGCCTCAGGTGTTATCCAATACTGCTGCCAACGACTCTATATTTGTTCAAAAATATAAGGTGATCGTACACCAGCCTTGTGTATTGCACCAACAAAGTCTTGATAACGTGTACATGCTCGTCTCTCCCATACTTTATTAATGACCGTGTCAAATTTATAATCCAAAAAAAATTCTTTCTAAAACAAAAGCAAAAAAATCAATAAATACTTATAATGTAATAATATTTATCTAATTAATGTATAAAAATCAATTTAAAAAGAAATTAATATATTTTATTATACCTCAAACTCCTAATAGTAGAATTCCTTTGTAGCCTAAGAGATATTCTTTCATAAATAACCCTCAAGATCAATCTTCTCCTTAAATTGGAATGTCATGTTTCTTGAGTACAATCCAGGCGGAATCAACCTAATATAAAAAAAATAATTTTATACCATTTTTAAAATTTAAACCCATAACTTAATTATAAATATATAGTGTTTCATGTGTTTTCACTTACAAATTATTGACAATTATGATGTAAGTTCTTCCATCAGGTCCCTCAGCTCTAAGCTGGTGGCCACCTCCTTCATCTGCATTGTTTACCCGTAATATCTCTATGGCTATAAAGGTAGTGGATGATGTAGGGGAGGTGGATGGTGTAGCAATAGGTATAGAAGGTGATGCCTCATCTGTAAATGTAGTAGTTGGAGGAGGAGGAGGTGATTCAGTTCCAGCTGTAGAATGTGATGGTTCACTTAGATAGTAAGTACCTTCGAATCATTGTCTGTACCTTGGTCGCATTATATCATGTTTTCTCTTTTATGGCATATTTCAATCTGAAATTCATATTTGATTGAATTTTATAGAAATATAAGAATTTGAATTCAATATTTTACATAATATATTGAAAAAGAAATAATTGATTTGTTGAATATAATATTCAATTACAAACACAAATTAATCGCTATCATCACTTAATTGTAAATTAAAATCATCTTCTTTTCTGAAGAATAAGAATCAAACTCAGGCTCCTCTTTAGATCTCTGGCCCTCGTCATCCTCTCTAGATGAAATTTCAACATATTCATTAGATGGATCATTCAAAGGTTCATTATCATCATATGTGACTGATGCATTTATTTCATAAACATCTTCCTGAAATGCTCACTTTCAATTCTCTGTTTTCCTTTTCCATGTAATTCAAAAATACCTCTATGTTTAACTTTGCAAATGGCCAACTAGTCTGACTTATCTCGTTGTAAGTTAGGAAAAGGGACATAATACACTTGAATCACTTGCGTTGTCAACACAAAAGGTTCAAATTGTCTTAATCTTCTTTACTTGTTGATTTCAAATAGATTATATCGGCTATGCACTTTTGTACCAACATTTGGAGTTAGATCAAACCAGTCACACTTAAATATCATACTTCACTTTATTGGCAATGTAGGGTACTCAATTTCAAGCATCTCAATAATTTGACCATAATAATCCATTAATTCTCCCTGTATGCAAACTCCACTATTTATTGTTGCTATGCTATGACCATGATATTCTGTATGATATTTGTATCCATTAATAAAATACATCGAATATGATTTAACAGTTTGCAGAGGTCCCTTCGCAAGATCACATATGAACTTGTTCTCTATTGAATTTTCTAAGGCCTACACACACAAAAATATCATATCAAACAGTATAATGTCATTTGAACACTTAAATCTTATAATTCAATCATTTCAATATTTGTAAGTGAAAACGTACATATTTCTCAAACCATTGAGGAAAGTGTCTTCTAACTTCTTTATTGATATCATCCTGTGTTTTATCGGGCATTAGCTCGCGTAACAATTTCTCGTATAATCTAAAAATATTATTATGTATTTCAATTATGAATAACACTAAATTTCAAAACCCAAATGATCAATTTCAACTTACTGCACGAAAGGTTGAACCTTTTGACAGTTCAATAAAATGTAACCATAGGCAACCTCAATTTCTTCCTTTGTTAACATTCTTCGTGTTGAACATTAATACGTTCGTCCAAGATATGTGAAAATGAATAAGTTGCCATCAACATCATTTGTTCCTCCCTCATCGTCATCACTTTTCTTTCTCTTGTGTGAATATGCGACTCAAAATAATGTTAAAAATGTACTAGTTTCCTCCACTAAATAAGCATTACATATTGCACCTTCAACTCTAGCCTTGTTTTTCACATTTTTCTTCAAGTGATGCAAAAACCTATATTAGCATATATGGTTATTACAATTTAGTTGTTAAAACATGTTATTACTTCAATTACAATCATTTTTGTTGAATTACCTCTTAAATAGATACATCCATCGATATTAAACTAGACCGACTAGTTTTACCTCATATGCTAAATGCACATGTAGATGCTCCATACAATCAAAGAAGCTTGGAGGAAAAATCCCTTCTAACTTACACAAAATTATTGAAATTTCCTTTTCTAATTTTTCCATTTCAACCAACTTGATTTCAGATGATGTTAAACTTTTGAAAAACAAACCTAATTCTATTATTACTTCCCAAACCTTATTCGGTAGCAACTCCTAAAATGCAATTGGAGTTAGCCTTTGCATAAACACATAACAATCATGACTTTTCATCCCAAATAATTTGTACTTCCTCATGTCCACACGCCTTGCCAAGTTTGAAACATAACCATCGGAAAACTTTAGACTTTTCAATCATTCACATAATATTTCTTTTTTGTTTTTTGTCCAAAGTGTAACATGCTTTCAAATATTTACCGGTGTGAAGATCTTTATATAACTAATTCCTTCTACAAAAAAGTTGCAAATCAGCTCATAATTTTGCATTGTCTTTCATCCTCCCTTCTTTATTGTGATATTGAACAAATTGTCAAAAATATTTTTTCAATATGCATCACATTTAGATTACGACGTATTAAATTAGCTTTCCAATATGGAAAATCCCAAAAGATGTTTCGTTTTCTCTAACCAAATTTTTTACTAATGCTTGTATTAACTTTAACAGCTTCAAATTTTGTAACTTTTAATAAGCCTAATTCCTTAATCTCCTGCAAAATCTCTTCACCAGCTTTGTAAGGGGGAAAAGGTGTTTTACCATCCTATTCTTAATGAAATTTTGTTTATTGTGTCTAAATGGATGATCTGGAGGAAGAAATTTCCTGTGGTTGTCAAACTAACATGTTTTGCCCCCATTTGGAAGATAAAATGCATCAGAATCATTGCCACAATAAGGAAAAGCCAATTTTCCTACTATGCTCCATCCAGAAAACATGGCATACGCTGAAATATCACTAATGGCCCACATCAAAGCCGCTCTCACCATAAAATTTTGTTTCAGAGATACATCATATGTCTCAACACCATATTCCTAAAGATGATGCAATTCAGATATCAATGGTTGTAAGAATACATCAATTTTATGCTTTGGATTTGTAGGCCCTAGCATAATCACTGTCAAGAACATATATGCGTCTTTCATATACATCCATAGAGGCAAATTATAAAGAGTAATTATGATTGGTCATGATGAATATTGATGGCTGGATTGACCAAAAGGTTGGAATCCATCTGTCGACAATCCCAACCTATCATTTTGATTTTTAGCTGCAAACTCATAATGAGCGTCATTGAAATATTTCCACGCCATTACATCTGATGGATAACTCATTATTCCATCTTTGTGCTTATGTTCATTATGCCATCTCATGGGAGATGCAGTAACATCATAAACATATAGTCTTTGAAGTCTCGGAGTTAGCGGGAAATAATACATCCGCTTCTAAGGTACTAATTTTTATTTCATATAACACTTTCTAGGCTTGAACCTAGATTGACCACGAAATTTACATTCTTGTAATTTCACATCATCTCCCTAATACAATATACATCCCAATTTACAACAATCAATCTTTTCAATAGGCAAACTAAGACCCTTAATAAGTTTCTTCATATTGTAAAAACTATCAATCAATGTATGATCAGGAGGCATCCAAGAATTTTATCAAAACTACAATAAAAAAATATGTTCTTTAAACTTTATGTTCAATATTCGAGCAATTGAAGACAATTGAGTCATTGTCTCATAATTTGGCCATAATTCTTGGTCAACTGAGTGTAGTAAGTCAAAAAAACTGTTTTGCATGTGGGTTTGGTTCTTCTTCAAGATTTTCTATATTTTCCTTAAAGGTAAAATCGGCTGCATCATAAACCATTTGCATGTAAGGATTTTCATTTGCATCCACATTATTTTTTCTAAATCCAATCCCCCTTCAAACTCATTTAAGTTCACTGACGATTATACTTCATTATCCCTTGAGGTGTTACAAATCAATGGTTCCCCATGTCGTGTCCACTCAAAATAATTTGGGACAAACCCCTTTCTTAGCAAATGCACATTCGCTTCATCACTAGAAAGGAAATGAATGTGTTTGCACTTTTTACATGGACATCTGATTTTTGTGTCATCCATATATGTAGGTTGGGAACATGCATAATAAATAAAAGCTTCAACTCTCTCAACAAACTTAGGGTTAATGAAACCATCAGCTGTTAATTATCTATATATCAATGATCTATCAACATTACTCATTTCTGCAAGGCTGTTAATTTCGAACAATGATTCCATAGTTAGTATCCTTTATGTTCCCTAAAGTTTACAGAACATCTAAACTTTACATAACATTCCTTAAGTATCAACCAATTGAATTAATCCCCAAAGTTTACACCTATGAATAAAGAAAACAAGTTCTTATTATAACTCCTAGGCTCATGGTATTTTTCACCAATAAGCCTTACGGGAGCTGCAACACGAATTATGGGTTAAGGTTTATGGGTTAAGATCAAAATTATATATTAACTGAAGATCTATTTTTCTGTTTTTAATCATATATGTTAGAAGAGATTTCAAAGACGCACTTAAGGACGTGAAAAGGAAAAGCAACAGCTGCTTGATTTAGTACGAGAACATAAAATGAATTACTTAATTTTATAAAGTTGGAATTTTTAATTGAATGGTTTAGATATTGTTATTGAAATTTAAAATTAAGGTTAGAAGTTTGATATTTAACCTAAATTAATTATGTACTAGTAACAAATATAATAACTAAAGATAAAAACTGAATTCTTTAATTAATAAAACATATACAAATTATCTAATTTGTTTAGAAGAAAATTATTATTATATTAAAAAAGATGTGTGTAAAGATTCGCACATGAAAACTAAAGAGAACCTAATCATTTTAGAGAGCACAAATGAAATAACCCATTGACAAAATTCAGATATTTGGAATTATAAGTCAAACCCATCCTATATTAATTCATTTCTAAACTGAAGTTCATACCATAAGCAAGTTTCGGTTGGTGCAGGCCATTTACATTAAAAATGCAGGAAGTTCAAATGGGAGGTTTGAACCACAAACAAATACCCAAATTAAATGAAGTACATGAAAACCTAGTAAATAACAAAACTCACTTACCTCAACCAATATGTAGAAGAAGTCATTGAAGTACATGAAGGAAGAAGATGACAGAGCTAGAGTGAGCTGACGGCCAAAGAAGATAACTAAAACAAAGCAAAGAAGACAATGAATTTCAAAGCAGTACTCAAGTTTATATAAATTCATGTTCAAAAGTCTTAGTTATAGCATTTGATTATCACCATGTCATGGAAGAAAATCCAATCATTTGCCTTTTAAAACATAAAAAGGATAACAAAAGTTCTCTTTTCAATGAAGACAAAAGATGCAAAATGACTATGCTGCAAAATATAGAAACATATACAAAGTCAATTAAAATGTGTGGAAAATTATTGTTGACATTGTTAATTAGCAAAGGAAATGAATGTCAAAGTTGAATACCTACTGAAGATTCTCTTCAATCTGCTTGAAAATAGAAATATTTCTAACAAATGAGTTCCTACAACTAAGCAATAATTAATAAGATCTTAGCTAGGAACATTAAGCATTTGAAAGAGATTTTAAATTAACTGGATAAACTTGAAAATATTACTTTTTCACATTTTCCTCTCAATTCCTTTAAATAGCATCTTAACAATCTAGAGGTAACAATATATACATATATAACATACTTATTACTGAATAAACAACAAAAAAATGAAAATTTGTGCCCATGGAGGAACCTGAAACTTTCAATATGAAGCATAATCAAGCAAGGCCAACAAAACAAGAAAAAAAAGTATAATCTAAGCTTCAATAACGTCTTACGGATTCCTATCAAACCAAAAACAGAAAAAAAAAATCTATTAAACAAAGTACATGGACAAGGTTATTGTTTGAGGAACCTATCCACACAAAATCTGAAAGACATCCAAACGAAAAAATTATGATAGACTAAAAACATTAGTGAAACTAAAAGTCTAAAATGATGCCATTGAGACATAGTAACCTTTCATAAATATTATAGCAAGAATCAAAACATAATAAATGGTGAAAATGAGGAATGGAGGAGAGTAAGACAATAAATGGAAGCTGAAGTATTTATGGTGAGTAGGTCCAATCATAATTTGAAGTGGAAAATGAGATTTCTTCCATCTATAACTCATTATCTAGTTAGCAGGAAAACCACATTGCATGTGTGAATGGTATAATTATAAGCATGCTTGCATTTGACGAGTTTAGTGATTATGACGTGGATTAGTGGGATTAACAAAAGATCACCCTTAAATGATATGTTGTATATCTTAAATTTCCCACGTTTTATTAAAAAAATGAAGAGATAAAAGGCAATATAATGGTCAATATTTCCCTCATTTTCAAATTAAAGAGTCAAAATGGAGTGTTTGAAGTGATTTTGTATTAGTACTTTGAGGCAAAAATTATATCATAAATATAAGATTTCTTCTCTAAGAGGTTATACTATACATAACATGTAAAATTCTTAATGAAATTAATATAATACTTGAGATCATGAATAAGGTGAATGAAAGAGGTTTAAACATCAAAAAACAATAATTGTAAAGGATGAAAAGAAATAAATTTAGATGTAAAAAAAGAAAAAGATTGTATCTTGATATTCTTTACTTGAATATTGAGTTTTTCTCCAAGTTTATACTTGTATTCCAATTCACTTTAATTTGGCAACCTTTTTCTTTTTCTAGTACAAAACCTTATAACTTTTACAAATTTTAATGCTAACACAGGATCAACAAGGGTTTGTGTTGCCTTTTCGTGTTGTTTACTATGCTACTAGTAAATAATCAATGTTGCAACAACTAACAACTTTGAACCAAAACTAAAGGTTGACTTAAGGACCAAAAAAATATCTAAATTAAAAAAGGTTTTTATAGCCACCATTGCAAACTCTTAATGTCATTGATCATATGGAATGTGAGAGGGCTTAACTGATCTAAAATTCAATAGCTAATATAAGATTTTATTAGTAGCAAAAAACTTTGCCTTATAGGCCTCTTCATAAAAAATAAAAGCTAATCCTTATAATAAAGGATTATGGTGTTTTAGGAAGAATTAGAGATTAACATTGAACCACCATTAAGACGATGTTTATGGGTTAACCACAATAGTTTATACCATAATAAAGTTAGCATTCTTCAAACGACATCCACTGACCAACTTATACACATATCCTTAAACTTCACTCATTGTTCAACCATTATCAACTTCACATTTGTATATATAGTAAATCATGCCTTTTAAAGAACCTCACTTCGGAAATACCTAATAGAAAATTAACTTTTATATGATTTCCCCTTTGATGATCCTAATTGATTTCAATAATACTATATACTCACAATATTTTGAGGAATGGGATGCATGCTACAAGCACTTAAGTTTTAAGTTTAAGGGTTATGTCAAAATAAAGTGCATTAACCTTAATTGTAGTTCAAATCACTATATATGGTCTAGCAAGCAGAGTGGCAAATGGCTAATTAGAATGAAACTATATAGACCATTAATCAATACCTAATGGATGATTGAATTTCCTCTTAATGATGCTTACTTTGGAAACAATATTTCTTTTGATCACTCTTTAATCGAAATCCATAACCTACGTATTCACAAGATCATAAACTCTCCATTTAGATTTAATAAATATTTGATTAGTCTAGTAAGATTTGAGGAAGTAGTTGCCAAAGGCATGTCTTTCCAAGTTTAGGGATTTGAAGTTAATAAATGCTTAAGGAAATTGCAATCAGTGCAAGGAGCTTAAAGTCCTCAACAAAAATCACTTTAACAATACAATGGTCGCAATCCAAACTCAAGCGAACAACTACATAAAATACAAGGTGATCTTTAACACAAAAAAATAAATAAATCCACTAAGAGAAACAAGCTTTACTTGAGTATTCATAAGAACTAGAGCCAAATAACTCTCTCATTAAACAAAATTCAATGATCCAATGGCCGAGATATGGGGATAATTAAGTACACCACCTACTCCTTTAACGTAACTCTTATTATAAGGAACCAAACCAAGATATCCTCACTATTATATCAAGACGGGAGCATAATTTGGAAGTAACAGGAGATCAATTAAAAAGATCCAAGATAATTTTAAATATCACCAATAAAACTAATGATGTTTATTCATCAATGCAGCAATGTGGCTAGCATCTATAGTCCAACAATGGCCCTTTATTTCTTGACCTCGATACGAAATCCCAAGTACAATGACCAAAGAACTTGCCTAAATTAGAAGACAAGTCCAAATTTTGTCATACTCCCAATTTACTAACCAGTCTTATTCAAAAGCCCAAATCAAGGGTAAAACCAAATCCAAATCTAAATTTAGGTAAAATCCCATCAAAATTCAATATAACCGAATACTATGAAGCTAAAAACCATTAGTCCATTTTCTTGTTCAACTTAGGATGTTGTAGTTTTACTCAAAAAGTTTGTAAATTGTCCACTGTTTGAGGAACCTATCCACACAAAATTTGTAAGACATCCAAACGAAAAAATATTGATAGAATAATAACCCAAACTGATAATTACCTATACAATCAAACCACAAACACAGTTTGCAAATGATGAAAGCAGTACACAAAATAGTACAAAACAAAACCCACTTACCTCAGTCGATGAATAGATGAAGACGCAGAAGGAAGAAGGGAACAAAAGCACGGGAAGGAATAAGGGAACCAAAGCATGACAAAGATGCAGAATGAAAACGTAGAAGGGAACCAAAGCACTTAAAGGAAGAAGATGGATGCAGAAGGAAGAAAATGGACAGAGAGAAGGGAATTGAAGCCTGCACATGGCGACAAAGAACTGGCAGCAATAGAGAAAACAAAAGAGAGGAAAAAATCAACATCGACTGGGGGGTGGGTTTCGCGAGTAAGTTAGACATTTAACGAATACATCATCGTTTGGTAACAACGTCGTTTTCGATTTATCAAAAATGTTGAAGACAACGCTAACGGTGGCATTTAAATTTTAATTTTGCTTATAGAATAACTCTTCTGTCGGTAAATCACCTATAAAATCTAGTTCTGTCAGTACACTACGATTCTTATTTTTGTCGGGAAGCATTCTGGACAAATTTACCGACAGAAATGACTATTCCATCACTATATCCTGTTGGAAATTTTGTTGGGATACTTTCCCTACATTTTTACCAACGGAAAAATTGTCCATCGCCAATTGCAAAGTTTTTGCAATTTTACTAATGGGAATTGATTTTCGTTGTTGATTGCCTATGGAATTTTTACCATCGATAATATTCCGTTGGTAATTTGTAATTTTTTTGTAGTGAAAGTAAGGAGGATTAAACATCATAACCTCAAAGCTGATGAACCAAGCCTGCTTACTAAAAAGGTATGGAGGCTGATTCAAAACAAACAATCCTTATAAGCTAGATGGGTTAATGATTATTACATCAAAGGCAAATTCCTTTGAAATTTCAAAATTCCTAAAAATACCTCAGCACTAATAAAATTCACTGGTAAAATTAGGGACCTTTTAAAAGTGCAATGTGAATATTAGGTTAATAATGGGAGTTCCTTCAACTTTTGGTTTAATACTTGGTCTCCGTATGGCACCCTCTATCACTAAGCTAAACTAGAGACCTTCAAAAGCATTATAAAGTAGGATGCTAAAGGAGACTGTGGGCTAAGTAAAGCAATGCTCAAATTATGATTTCTCTTAAAGTGTGGCTCGAGTTCTATCTAATCTTAACTCGGGAAGAGATGAAGATAAAATCAAATGGAAGATGGAGGCATTGGGCACTTTTTAAATTGCTCAGCTAAGCTAATATACTCCGAAGAGCAACCTCAAGTTAAATGGAATCAGGTATTATGGTGCAAGAACTACAATTCTAAGCATTCACATACATTAGGGAAAGCTTTCAAACTAAAGCTATCCACTTTAGACAGGATAGCTAGATTTTTCCATATCCCCGAATCGATGTACACTATGTAGGAAGGAAGGTGAATCTCATAACCAGCTCTTTCCTATGTCCCTAAAAAGATTTGGAGATCCATAATGGTGATGTGTAGTATAGAGAATCTGCCTTCATCTTAGCCAACTATAACATAATGGAGCAAACTAACCTACATACATGAAGGAGATAAATGGATAATACATATAACATTAGCTTAGCTTGTTGATGGTATCTAGATTGAGAGAAACAACAAGGTATTCAAATCCTCATGCAAATTGTTCAGGAGATTGTATGAACCAATATAAACAAAATTAGGCTTCATATCAACCTCTACGAAAGAAGCACAAGATCAGCAATAACGCGTTACACAATTGGAACATAAATCATTGAACTCATGTGACTTGCTACCTGCTCATTACCAATTTCTCTTCATTGAATTTCTAAGTTAACTCCTTCTTTCACGAGTAAGATCACTCAAAGCTTATACAAAAACATAAGGGAATGTAGGAAACTAAAACATCATAGAACAAGAGGAAGAATGTGAAGAATTCTAAACTTTTCTAATCATGGCACCAACCTTGGCATGGAATAAGAGATGATGCTCATGCATGGGCTACGCATGGCCTTTAGACATTTTACTGCCCATTTTGCTGATGTATTAAACAACTAACTTAAGTTATTTGCCTAGCTTATCATATACTTGATATTTGTAAGATAGCAACTGATGTACTTTTGACATTCTTCGTTAATTTATAATTTTATTTCTTCCAAAAAAAATGCATATTCTAAACTTATGTATATACATGAATTACTTATACCTATCATTATTAACTTAGATAACAAATAAACAACTAATAATGATATACATACATATAATATTTTCTAGCAAAGACTGTCTTTATTATGCATTTCTAAGTTATTTATTTGTATGCATTAAATGAAGCTATGCTATTTAGTGTACTAAAATTGCTACCGACATATGTGATTTCTTAAAAATAAAAGAACATGAACCAAAATATTGTACCATAAATTTGTAAATGATATTTATTCCAAAATATTGTACCATAAATTTGTAAATGATATTTATTGTTTCCTACATGGAAGAATGCATTGTTGCTTTTACTTCTCATTCCAAAACCCCACTAAACGGGGTCTCGGTTGTAATTATTAGTTTCAGGAAGAGAAAAAATTATCAGTTTCCTTTTGAAAACTGAAATCTTTTTCTTTGAAAGTAATAACGCTATGAAACTTGGCTAGATTGAAATTCGGTGGTGCTGAATAGAATAGTGATGTAGACTATTCTTAGTGGGATTTAAGTACACACATCTAGAAAAGATTTGAAAAGTCTTGTTGCTTAAGGAACCAACACCGAGAAAACTGTACTTCAGTTTTTTTATGTAATCAAATGGAAAGAAAGCCACTTGAGTAATTTGTTTCAATTGGCTTGTGAAGGAACTTAAGTTCTGGTCACGAATGAACTAACTCAAAATATACTTTAAAAAAACAAAAGAAAAACAACTATAATTTAGAAGCTTGTAGGAAATCATCTTGAAGTAACTATATGTTGACTAATTGACTGATCTTCTGCACGTTTCATTGCAGTAAATCCCTGATCCCTACTTATCACAACAAGTCTTATTTCCACTAGAATTCGCTTTAATTACTAATTAAAAAAGAAAATGATTTGTAATAAATTATTGGTAATTATTTGAAGTCAAATTTACTATAACTAAAAAAATTAATAATTTAATAAAATTAGTCATAAATAATTACCATTATTTTATCACAAAATTGAGTCTTAAGAACGTTTTTCAAAAAGTAGCGTAGACTTCTGTTAATGAACTCATCCAATCCCAACCCCAACCCCAACGTATCTGACACTGTGATCGTTCGGCCATTAATAGTTAAAGACTTGAGGCCCATTTTCCCGAGGAGGTAGGTCATTTTCCATTTCACTTTGTCGGTTACTTCATGACTTTTCATTGTTGATCTCTCTCTCTCTCTCTCTCTCCAAATTTATCAAATAATGATTCTAAGGGTTTTTAATTTGACTCATTCCAATTTTTGAAAAAACAATGTTTCTCTCAAGTTCCTATGATATTATTCCAATTAATTAATTATTTTCTTAAATTATTGGAAGAAATCAAATAAAACTTCACTAGTATTTTTAAGATCGGCGATATGTGAACAATACATATCTCCTTCTAATCATATCTGCTGATAATTATATCATTATCATGTACTATGAGTTTGATCCAATAATTAAATAAGCTACCTCAGTATTTTGAACTCACATTGTATTGGAAGAAATTTTTTATTTCCTTTAATTCTTAAATCAATATAAGCTTCTTTTCTTTAAAAAAAGGTCCTTAAATTTAACTGAAATATAAAATATAATTAAAGTGTTCGAAGAAATATTCTGTTACATGCTTAAATTTATAAATTATGATCCAAGAAATACAATCAAATGATGATTTTTTTCGTAGACAATATAATAATAACAATAATAATCCTTGACTAGTTAATTTGAAGTCTGGACTCTGACCCCACACATTTTCTCCATCAACCCAAAAGCTGAATTTGTTGACTGGACTTATATTAGACTAAGGCTCGCTACTGTTATGAGGTTAGGCTGGCGAAAATGTCAACAGGATGGCCATAACACGATTCATAGCATTCACATTGATTTCAAATTGATTACCCGTCAATTTTTTAAAATAATTTTTTAAAAATTAAGAATATACATCAATGTAATTTTTAATTAAATTTAGACTTAAAACAAATTTAAACTTATCTTAAATTTAATTTTTATTTAAAAAAATTCGAAGGCGGTGTTTATTACATGTTTGTGCTAATTCAGGCTATATCATTTTGTGTTGTTTGGCAATGACATGCAATGTTATCCTGGAGAATGGCCAATATCAATAGTTGTTAGAGTAACAGTGGATAATGTTGTGAATATTTAATTCGGGATTTGATTCTAATAGATATCAATTAATATCAAATATCGATTTAAGTAATTTTTAAATTTCATAAAATGATTAAATAATTCATTAATATATTAAACTATTTAATTTTAAATTTTATTTCAAATCTATTTTAAAAATTATAATAAAATAAATCAAACTAGTCAACAAGCATTTGTATTCTTAAGTTAAATTTTCAATTCCTTTCATTACATTTTATTATAAGTTTATTACCCTGTTCATTCTAGGCACAGTTGTTTATTTCTGATGCTTTATTTTTTTATTTTTATTTTTTGAAACTAACGAATTCATTAAAGCAAAGCGAGAAATCAAAACTGAAGAAACAACTAAACCCAAAGCCAATAGGCTTAACCCTATACACCCAGACCTAAGCTTCTTCAGAATCGACTACAAAAGCGGAAGAATCAGAACTAATAACAGAAACAATGCAACTAGGAATGTTATCCCAAACGAAGCGGTTTGCATATAATAAAGCGACCCTTGCTAACGAATGAGCAGCTTTATTAGCACTCCGCGAAGTCCAACGAGCGGACAAATGTTGGAAGTGAGACGTAAGAGACAAGCACTCAGCAAACACTACACCAACTTCTAACAAATTACTAGAAGGCTCATGAAGATTATTAATCACTTCTAAACAGTCTGACTCTAGAATAACTTTGTCAAGATTTGAGCTCTTGAGCCAAGCCAACGCTTCTTTGAAGGAAATTGCTTCAGCCATCAAAGCATCCACACAATCGGGAATATGACCTGAAAAAGCTTTCACAAACCGACCCTGGTCATCTCTGAGAACAACCCCAAAACCTGAACTATTATCCCTCCTTAAGACCTAAGCATCAACAGCATCAACATTACACTTCAACCATCCCAGCTCAGGTTTGCGCCAAGAGTGAGCACGAGGAAAATTGTGACAGTTCGTAGGAATCTGATTAAAGCATGTTTAGCCTCTTGCCAATCCTTAAGAAAACCATCCGCAAAACTCACAACAACATTAGGAGGGGTAGCCTTTTGTTCCCAACACAACAGATTACGGTGGAACCAAATGCTCCAGCAAATAACTAAGATTCGACAACCAGTTTTAGATAACTTTCCAGCTAAAACTGAAGAGATGCATGATTTAATATCATCACCTTGTAAGCAAATACCTGCAGAAGTCCAAACGCGTCTGGCATACGGGCAAGAAAGCAGCAGATGATGCACATTTTCCATCAGGCCGCATCTATTGCAAGAAACATCCAAAGAAACACCTCTGTCATAGAGTCTCTGTTTACAGGGGATAAAATCACGCAGCAACCTCCAGTGAAAATCCTTGATCTTCGGGGGGATCTGAGCATTCCAGATAGAATTCCAAGGCCCTCCAACCACATAAGAAGACAGTTGAGAATGGTGGTCGGTGGCCACTCTATAGCCAGATTTAACGCTATACACCCCATTCTTTGTATATTGCCAGCAAAAATAATCAGCCTCTAGCAAAGGGGAAATAGGTATTTTAAGAACGTAAGAAGCTTCTTCTGGGGCTAAAATCCCGGTGACAAACAAACCATCCCAGCCTGATTTCGCAGAGTTAAACAGATCACTAACCTTCAAATCTTCCATGCCGCTTAATGGAGATTTATTTCTGATGCTTTATTTGAAACTTCGAGTTTCATATTATTCTTCGTAACTTGTAGTTATGTCATAACATTAATATGGACATTTATGGATTTACTGTCTCCAATTTCACACTAGTTATTTTCTACTGGTTGCTTTAATTTTGTTTATTTATGAGAATTTATGTTCATCTATTTCTTTATTCATACCAAATAATATCTCAATAAAATTCAATAGATCAAACTAGACAGAATTTGTCACTTGCTTCCGTATCTTTCTTTAGTTTTCATTTGTTGTTGTATAGTCCCCCCTTTTACGAGTAAGTAACATTGGATAGATCAGATCATTGAAAATGTTTATTAACTTTACTAACAAAAATTATTTAACTCACTTGAATAATATTTTAATATAAAAAATTATCCGAACTTCCTAAACAAAAGCCCACCGTTCACTTGAAATTTATGGAGGCGAAGGGGTGTACAGTTATATTTATGGAAAGGAAATGACGCTTCTCTCATATCCAAGCTCCAACACAACACGAAGTCTTCTTTTTGCTTCTCATTTTTGTTTCTCGACGGGGTAAGGTGCCAAGAAGATAAGTGGTAAGAAGATAAAGCGATAATGAGCACCAGATGAGCAGGTCATTCCTAACGATTTTTACTCCCCGAATGAAGTAACAAAAGGCCCTGACAATATACAAATATATATTGTTTAAAAAAAATACAAAATTCAATGCTCTTATTAGCTTTCTTCGATTAAAATGTTATTTATTTTATTATCATAATTATCTTAATTTTTATAATCATTATTTAACAGAGCGCTTGGTTGCCTATTTACACTTAAATTTTTTAAATTAAATGCATTTGATACATGTTTATACTTAAATTGCTAACATTCTCATTAATATAAATCTTATCATAATTCTTATTGAAAGAGACTATTTTTTAACAAATTTATCGATAACTTATTTATAGGATATTAACTATGCTACTCATTTTCATCTTCTTTTTCTTTTTTCTTTTCCACTTCTAGACAAATATTTTTTAGGTAACATATATAAAATAATTATAACATGAATGAACTAGAAAAAGAAAAAGAACCACACATATATAGAACTATAAAAAGTAGGTGGACATAACAAAATAACAATAACTAGACCATTTATTCAAAACATATATCAATGATATTATATATTTGGGGCAAAAAAATAATGAGCCAAATTTAGTATCCTATATTAAAAATTAAAAAATAAAGAGTAAACTTCTATAATAAAAGCTATCATACTCAAAATTCAAACTTCTATAATAAAAGCTATCATACTCAAAATTCAATTTTGATTTTTAAAGTAATTCTAAAATATAAAAAAATAACAATGATCCACTTTTCACCATATAGGATAGAGAGTAACAACAATATCCACATCATATAAATAGTGAAACCAAATTTCAATAATAATTTACAAAATTAAATTTATAAATATAAAATCGCTCAAACTCGTAAATAGAATATGCTAATTATAACTTAATAAATGAAAGAAATATAAATTGCAATTGAAGAAGAAAATAAGGTATAAGAACTATCAAGTATGATATATGTGAAATGAAAGAGAGAAGGTTTACCGAATAAACCTCAATTTCGAATTGAAATTGTACCTAAAATTACAATTGATAAATATCATATATAATCAAATTGACAAATTTTAATTTACCTGGATTAAACAGCAATTGAAATAAGAAATAAAAGAACGATAAATTATACCCAAAACTTAATCTAATTTTCAATTTAAAAATAGAAAATTCAACTCAAATTGAAAATTTTATTATACTCATAATCAAATTGCAAATTTTTACTTAGTCTTTAGATCAAAAGAGCTATTGAGAAAATCTAAAATATAAAGTAAGAAAATTACAAAAAATGAGACTTGAGAGAATAAATGAGATGTGTTTCTTACTTAGATGGGAATCATGTTGATGTAGGTTCCTTATTAACTCCTCGTCCTGATTTTGCTTGGTGAAAGGATCTTCTCCATTGAGCTTCCCCTAGAGACCAAACTTGGATTACCAGCTTCTTCTTCATTAATGCTTGAGTTTAATGGATGTGTTCTAGATTTCACATTAGTTGAGTTAGATAAGTCATATGAGACTGAGTTTTCTAATTGATTAGGTACTCTTGCTGGTCAGTCTTGGTGAGCATTAGGTGCAGATTCACAAAGTTCAGAATTTTGACTATCTTCCCCACCTCCTATTAGTTTCTAGTATTGACTTATAACAAAAAAAATTCTAATGGGCCTCCATTGTTTAGTTTGAGATTAGAGCTTCCAACTATAAGAAAGTAGGATATCATATTGAACTAGATCCCTAGCTTCATCAAGTTTCATTATTGGTAAGGTCTTTAGTAGTCCTTTTCTTACCTCAACACAAATGCAAGCATACCCCAACCTATCCAAGTTAGGAATAAAAGAATCCGTGCAAAGGGGCTTTCCTAGGGAGTTGGCCAAGTATCTTAGGCCCTCAACTGCCTAGTATTTCAATGGAACTGAGTGGAAATTAATCCATAGAGGGATGACTTCAATTCTCCTCCTGTCCTGCTCTAAGTCAGGCATTCACTTTGTAGGAACATGGGTTGTACTCCTATATGCCATAAACCTAGTTCCATGATTGTAACTAGGTCGATACCCTTTGCAAACATAAAGATAAAAGCCTTATTTTCAACTAACAGGATTTTCACCAATCCAAGCTTACTTTACTTAGTTGAAGCCTAATTTGTAGTTATGGTAAAGTAGGTATCTTTCCCAGGAAGTAACCATTAATGAGGATGACTAGGAAGCAAGGGTGGGGTGATTAGTGATGTCATTCACCAAAGGGGAATTGATATGGGTAAATGATATTGGTTTTCCCCATACTAGTTTTAGAACTTGTAAGTGATTCTGTACCATTAACACCTGTGACTTAGTATGTCCCTTGATCTAAATAGGGATAAAGGAACTAAAATCCTTGGAGTGGAATCACAAAGGATTTATCTACCAACCTAAGGAGGGCAGAAATATTTTCTCTAACAAGCTCATCTCTCCTACATATATGTCCACTAGACCCTTGGATGAAGAGGTTGAGGCTCTACCTAAGTTATATGGCACTGGGGATTCCTTTATAAGGCAAAACCTCTAATTGGGAAGAAGGAAAGAGGTATATGTCAGAATCGTTCCAAAAACATAAATTTGAATTGGGTTTAATGAGAGTATAATAGTAAATCAGTTAAAGAGAAGACAGAAAGTATTTCTCATAATATGTTCTCTTTCTTATAATTTTTATTTCTTATTTATTATATATCGATTTTTAAGGGTTTAATAGTGATTAAAAGTCTAAACCTTAAACTTCCCTTTTACTAGTTTGATGTCTGATTCAATTTTTAAAACATTAATTTTTAATATCTAGTGGCGGGTTGGAATCTTCATCTGTAAGATAATTTTGAGCTCAATTCCAATTACTTTTGAGGTATCTTTGGCTTTCAGTGATTATCAACTTGTTGTTGCAATTCTAAGATTCTTAAGAACACTTAGATCACTAAATATATCCTGAATTATTTGTGAGATGAGTTCTAGCATAACTGTGTAAATGCCAGATAAATAACTTCCCAACTTTGTATCATAATATAAGAAGTGTATTTGCTAATGCAAAAATATAGTTGTATTTAATGATTGATCGTTTTTTTCCAATTAATATGCCTTTTGTACATGATACTCAAATAAGAGTAGAAATTTCCCATGTTTTGGTCAGTGTTGATTCTTTATGGTTCTTTTTTTTATCTCCCTACTTCGTCTCGTACTCTCCAAGGCAACCTTCATTTTCTTGAAATATTTTAGGACTTCTATTCATAAACAATGAACATGTTTTCTTCCTAACAAGGCAAGCATTAGCTCTATATTTACAATTCAAATTTGTCGAGATTTGTCCAAAAGTTTGCGTGTATAATGCCATCATCAAATAGTTTCTGTCAAAAATGGTAGGCACCAAAGTTGAAAAAAAAAAGTCAAGGATAGTTGGCCAAATGGCCAGCCATCCCACACGTCTCCTGCCTATTGATGAAGAGAGCAAATCATCCTATTAGTAGAGAAAAGAAACGAGAGTAAATGAAAAAAGCGACAAAATATTTTGTATATTTTGTGAGTCTAGTTTTTCTCCTTGTAATTCTCCAGTTTTTTAGTAGTAAAATTCTTTTATCCTTGCCCATGATTTTACCCTAATTTAGGGTTTTTCACATAAAATATATGTGTCTATTTTATTTTCAATATCTTTAGTTTCGTTTTAGTTGTGACCCTACTCTGTCCAAGTCCTAATTATTCCTAACAAGTGATATCAGAGCTAGCCTTGGGTGTGTATCTCTACTTATTGTATGCTCTGTGGTTGCCACCAAGATTGGATCCTCCACATCACAAGATAAGTTAGAATATTATTCACCCTATCAAAGGCACTATTCATAAAGCGGTAATGATAGAAGTAATGGTGGCAAACTATGACATTGAAAAATTCAACGGGAGCAATTTCTCACTGTGGAAGCTGAAAATAAAGGCAATCTTGAGGAAAGATAATTGTCTGCGGCCATTAGTGAACAGTCAGCTGTAGTCACAGATGAAAAGTGAAACGAGATAGATGAGAATATTGTAGCTAATCTTCACCTAGCTTTAGCTTATGGAGTATTATCCAACATAGAGGAAAAAAAGACTGCGAAGGAAGTATGGGATCACCTCACAAAATTGTATGAGACCAAATCACTCCACAACAAAATTTTTCCATGGCGGAATCCACTTCAGTGACGAAGCACTTAAATATTTTAAATACTCTATTTTCCCATCTCACATCATTGGGGCACACAATAAAGATAAGTGAATGTGCAAAACTTTTACTCCAAAATCTAACAGATTTATATGATCAACTTGTCATAAATTTAACAAATAACACAGACATACTTAAATATTTTAAATATCTATTTTCCTAACTCACATCATTGGGGCACACAATAGAGGTAAGTGAATGTGCGAAACTTCTACTCCAAAGTCTACCAAATTTGTATGATCAAATTGTCATAAGTTTAACAAACAACATAGACACTCTAGTCTTCGACAATATTGCAGTTGCTATTCTGGAAGAAGATAGCAGATGCAAAAGTAAGGAAGACAGGCTGGTAAATTCACAATAAGCGGAGGCCTTGGCAGTGATGAGAGGTAGATTAGTGGAACATGGTTTAGGTGGGAGTTACAATCATGGTAAATCAAAATCTAGGGGTAAGAAGAACTATAAATGTTACAATTGTGGCAAAAAGGTTCACCTAAAAAAGGATTGTTGGAATCTAAACAAGAAAGATTCTGTTTCAAGCACTTAAGATGATGGAAGTACAATAGTTTATGAAGCAGCAATGACTATTGGAGGAAAGAGAAGATTTGCTGATGTCTGGTTGTTGGATTCAGCAACTACTTTTCATATGACCTCTCAAAGACAATGGTTCCATCGGTATGAATCTATTTCTGGAGGATCTGTATAAAACTGTAATGATCAAGCTCTTTAGATCATTGGTATCGGCACGATCAAGTTAAAGTTGCATGATGGTACAATTTTGACTATTGAAAAAGTGCGACATGTGGAGGGCCTGAAGAAGAATTTGTTGTCTATAGGACAATTGGATGATCTCTGTTTTAGATTTCAGATTCAAAATAGGATCAGGAAAGTGATTAAAGGAGCACTGGTATTTATGAAAGCAGAGAAGATTGTTGCAAATTTGTACATACTAAAGGGATTAACTTTGCAAGAAGGAGAGGCATCCGTTGCAGCGAATAGTCAAGATGAAAAATCTACAATTACATGGCATAAAAACCTTAGACATGTGTCAGAACAAGGAATGAAGATACTTGTAAAGAAGAATCTACTTCCAAGTCTTACAAAGGTTTCACTACCCTTTTGTGAGCATTGTATTATGAGTAAGTTGCATCGATCAAAATTTAACACATTAAAGTTCAGAAGCAAAGAAATTCTAGAATTGATTCACTTTGATGTATGACAAGTACCAATTACATCCCTAAAAGGAGTAAATTTCTTTGTATCATCATAGATGATTATTCAACGAGATGTTGGGTATTTCCTATCAAGAGAAAAGCATATGTGTTTTCAATCTTTAAATTTCATAAAGCACGGATGGAACTCGAATCTGGTAAGAAGATCAAGTGCTTGTGGTCAAATAATGGAGGAGAATATACTGGTAAAGAATTTGATGAATTTTGCAAGCAAGAAAGCATCAAAAGGTGGTTCATGACGGCATACACTCCTCAACAAAATGGAGTAGTAGAGTAGATGAATAGAACTATGTTGGAAAGAACAAGAGCAATGTTGAGAACTGCAAGCTTAGATAAGAAATTTTAGGCAAAAGTAGTCAATACTGCCTATTATGCAGTGAATCGAGCTCCATCAACTGTAATTGAGTTGAAGAAGTCAATGAAGATGTAGGCTGGTAAACTAGTGGATTATTCCAACCTCCATATATTTGGAAGCCCTACTTATGTGATGTTCAATACCCAAGAAACTACAAAGTTGGATCCAAAATCTAGAAGATGCATTTTCTTAGGGTAAGCTGAAGGTGTGAAGGGGTATCGTCTGTAGGATCTCACTACCCACAAGATTATTATTAATAGGAATTTTATCTTCCATAAAGATAACATTCCTACTGATAACAATCTTAAACATAATGATCAAGGGAAAGCAAAAAATGTTGGCACTATACAAAAGAATCGGGAAATTACAACAATACAAATGGTTAGGGAAGTTGATCAAAATGATTCTTCTGAAGCTACACTAGAGCACGAGGAGCAAGAATCAGTTGAATATGATGTTCCAGATATTCGGAGATCAACTAGCATAAGAAAAGCACCAAGTTGGCACTTAGACTATATTATAGAGGGCAATATTACATACTGTCTTTTAATTAAGGACAGGGAGGCATCAACTCTTCAAGAAGTAATGAATAATTCAGATGCATCTCAATGTATGATAGCAATGCAAGAAGAAACTGAAGCACTTCATAAGAATAAGACATGGGAGCCAGTGTCATTACTGTAAGGAAGAAAGCCTATTGGCAATAAATGGGTTTACAAGATCAAGCAAAGTGGTGATGATCAAGTGGAGCGTTATCATGCTGGATTGGTGGCAAAAGGATATGCTTAGAAAGAAGATATTGATTTTAGCGAAATATTTTCTCCTATGGTTCGATTCACTACAGTTCGAGTAGTTCTAGCAACGTGTGCTATATTTGACTTGCATCTTAAGCAGTTAGATGTGAAAATTGCATTTCTTTATAAAGATCTTGAAGAACAAATTTATATGCTCCACCAAAAGATTTTGAAGAAAAATGGAAAGAGAACTTAGTTTGTAGGTTGAACAAATCTCTGTATAGTTTAAAGCAAGAGGTGTTGGTATAAGAGATTTGATCCCTTCATCATGAGCCTTGGATACAGCAGACCGAATGCAGACTTTTATGTATATTTCAAGAGGTTTGAGAAAGATTATTTTATAGTCTTGCTATTGTATGTAAATGGCATGTTAGTAGTAGGGCCCAATAATGATTGTATCAAAGAATTGAAGGCACTGTTGACTAAGGAATTTGAAATGAAGGACTTAAGACCAACAAATAAGATTTTAGGAATGAAAATTCACCGAGACAAAAATAATAGGAAGATTTGGCTTTCTCATAAGAATTATTTGAAGAAGATTTTGCGGCTATTCAACATGTAAAATTGTAAGTCAATTATACCCCTCTTCTTATTAATTTCAAGTTATCCTCAAATATAAGTCCTAGCAATGAAGAAGAGAGGATGGAGATGTCTTGAGTAACGTATGCATCAGTAGTGGGTAACCTAATCTTTGCTATGATTTGTACAAGACCAGATATTGCATATGCAGTAGGAGTGGCTAGTCGATACATGGTGAATCCTAGTCGAGAGCATTGGAATACAGTTAAGAGAATTCTCATATATATTGAGGAAACCTCAGATGTTGTATTATGTTATGAAGGATCAAATTTTACTGTCAGATGATATATTGATGCTAATTATGCAGGTGATCCTAATAAAAGTAAATCCACTACTAGATATGTGTTCACATTAACAGGAGGGGTTGTGAACTAGGTTTCAAAATTGCAGTCAATTGTAGCTACGTCAACAACAGAAACAGAATATGTAGCAGCTATACAAGCCAGTAAAGAAACATTATAGTTGAAGATGTTGTTGGAAGAACTTGGGTATAAACAAGAGAATATTACTCTGTATTATGACAATCAAAGTGCTTTGCATCTTACAAAGAATCTAACATTTCATTCAAAGATAAAGCACATTTGAGCCCAATACAACTTCGTTTATGAGAAAGTTGAAGAAGAAACAGTGGATATACAAATGATTCATACCATGGACAACCTAGCGGATTTTATAACAAAAGCAATCAACGTTGATAAATTTATTTGATGTCGATCCTCATGTGACCTATCAGAGATGTAAGCAACGTAAAAAGGCAAGATAGAAAGAATAGTGTGAAGATCTGATTGACTCTCAATCAAATTTTCAAGTGAGAGAATTGTCAAAAATGATAGGCATCATTTTTAGTGCCTACCAAAATTGAAAAAAAGAGTCGAAGATAGCTGGTCAAATGGTCAGCTATCCCACACGTCTCCTGTCTATTGATGAAGGGAACAAATCATCCTATTAGTAGAGGGAAAAAAAACAAGAGTGAGTAAAAAGAGAGACAAAATATTTTGTATATTTTGTGAGCCTAATTTTTCTCCTTGTAATTCTCCAATTTTTTAATAGTAAAATTTTTCTCTCTTTGTTTGTGATTTTTACCTTAATTTAGGAATTTTTCACGTAAATTTGTATGTTGATTTTATTTTCAATATTTTTATTTTCGTTTTAACTACAACCTTACCCTGTCCAATTGGTAATTGTTTCTAAGAGTTTCTTCTCTTAATTCTAATTCGTTACTGTTCTATTTTCTTTTGAGCTTTCCTGTCTTACGAACTTATTGCCCATCAAAGTCTAACGGGGATGCGATACTGGCTTCAAGGAGAGTTTATTTTGAAAGGAAAAAGGCAAATGCAACTTTATTCCGACTTCACTTTCCAAAAACCAATTTAAACTTAGACAATCAGCTCTCCAGATCTCTCATAAAGATTGAAGGCCCCAAGGCCAGTGTCCACACAAAACACGACTCAGTAACGGAAAGTCTTTAGGGTAACTTAATTGGCAGAGGCTTGTTAATGTCCTGTCTTCGTTTGGTGACACCAAAACTGAGTTATTATCAGTTAGTGGGTCCTCATGGGTAGGCCCAAAATACCCACATCAGTTGGTCCAACCATAATTAGATCTAAGGTGACAAGCCTCACACTAGCTTGCCGGGTTTCGTAAGCAAGTCAGGATTGTTGTTGAACTACTTAATCACCTCACCTTCTTCAGTGGATCAGGGGACAAAGGACAAACATTAACTCTGATGCTTAAAGTTTGAATCATTTATTAAGAGGACTGAAATCTCCTATCTCTACTTAGCTACTTGAATTGAAGAGCCATGTTGTCAGCTTAATTGTGTAAAATAAATCATTCAACTAAAAAATATGCATAAGAAATATTTCAGATTCAAGAAGAGGTTACATATAACTCTAACGTAACTCAATAAGTGTAGAGAAAACAGACCTTCATCATGATCAAGGCTATGATATCTGCCAATAAATTATTCTAACAATATTTTTGTTGTAGCAGTTGTTAATGATAATATCAACTAAGGGTTGCAATACACAGCTAGCTGGAAGCCCTTTGCAGCCAAATATAAGGTAAATGTGTGGTACTTGGATTTTCAACGCAATCAAGTCATTATTATACCCTAAAGTTTCACAATGAAGTGAAATTTGGGGGTCTGATAGTACGCAGCTTTATTTTTAAATTGTAGAGAGGTTGTTTCCAGTAAATCTACATGCAGATGTGACAAAATAATAGTGATGCAGATTAAAAAAGTAAATACATTAAAACTGACAATATGTATATATATATATATCTGATGATAATCATAATTTACTATTACTTTTTACCTTGGAATTGATCAGCTTTTTTCGTTGCTAATTACTCTATGAGTTTTTACTTAGTGGTCCTGAGAATACGGTAATCTTTTGATTTTATATGTCCATCGCAAAAATCTGTCCTTCCTATACCTGAAAAAAAAAAACAGAGAGAGAACACTGATTCACGTGGTCAACCGTCTGACGCTTCCAGTTAAATGAACACTGATTAGGTACTTAGATTTTCAACGCAACAAGTATGTTGCATAAACAAAAGATTTTATTTTCTACTTATTCACGTGGTCAGCCATCTTACATTCCTTTGTAGTTAAACGAACACTGGTTAATAAAAGCCCATAAATTAATTGTGTAACAGAATAAATTATCATCCGCGCTTTCTCTGAGTGCGTTTACGCTGGAAAGTGAAAGCTGATTACACGTTTGGTTGAGTGAAATAATTATCTTAATTTTTTGTTTGATTAAAAAATAATATACAGAATAATTAATTATAAGTTTAGTTATTTCTGTTTTTCTCGTGTCTTTACCTATTCCGTGAAACGTGTAATAGGTAAAGACAATCTTTCTTTTTCTTATTATTATTATTATTAATTTTCTTCTTTTTCTTGTTATCATTATTATTATTGTTGTTGTTGTTATTATTAATTTTCTTCTTCTTATTATTATTATTATTTATTAATTTTCTTCTTCTTCTTTTTCTTATTATTATTATAAGAAAATTAATAATAATAATAATAACAAAATAATAATAATAATAATAATAATAATAATAATAATTGTTATAAAAGATAGAAATAATATGGTGTACCACTAATTGATAATACACCACTTAATTGTTAATACACCAAATACACCACTTAATTGTTAGTACACCAAATACACCACTTAATTGTTAGTGTACCACTTCTATATGATAGTATTTTATTAGAAATTTTGTACTATAAATAGAAGGATTCACTTGATGTAATATTACACCAATTTATAAGAAGACTTCTCCTCTCCTAGTTTCGGTTTTATAACACGTTATCAG
>JANVCQ010000004.1:28508829-28524933 GCA_025531925.1 Erythroxylum plowmanianum
TGCAATCTTCGACTTCGACTTATTTTTATAGCCTTCGTCTGTAACTGCTTCTTGAATCTTGCTTCTTGAATCTTGAATCTTGAATCTTGCTTCTTGAAAGAAACGGTTATTCAGTTGAGTTCTGTAACTAACTCGAACTGAATATTGATTCGGACATGATTTGCTTCCGTCTGCTTTTGACTTCCGTCTGCTTTTCTCTTCTTCGTCTGCTTTTCTATTTTCTCTGTCTGCTTTTCTGCTTCGTCTGCTTTTCTATTTTCTCCGTCTGCTTTTCTACTTCGTCTGCTTTTCTATTTTCTCCGTCTGCTTTTCTATTTTCTCCGTCTGTTTTTCTGCTTCGTCTGCTTTTCTATTTTCTCCGTTTGTTTTTCTATTTTCTCCGTCTGCTTTTCTACTTAGTCTGCTTTTCTATTTTCTCCGTCTGCTTTTCTACTTGTCCGTCTGTTTTTCTCTTCTTCGTCTATTTTCTCATTCTCCGTATGTTTTTTTCTTTCTTGTCTGTTTTTCTACTTTGTCCGTCTGTTTTTCTCTTCTTCGTCTGTTTTCTCATTCTCTGTCTGTTTTCTGCTTCGTCTGCTTTTCTTCTGATTATTTGTTCTTCATCAAAATCATATATGTGAAGTCATTTTGACTTAACATAAAGATCATAGTTAGAGCCATCCAAGATGATATTAATAGGGTTGGGAGTGTATTGGAGAAGTTTAGAGGCATCCTTAGTGAAAAGAAGACGATAAAATAAGAGAAAACCTAATTATAGAGGTATAATTGGTTATTTTGACCTCAGAATTGGATTCAGAGTATTAAAAAACCTTCAGAACTAGTTTGGTTTGCAAAGAACTCAAATTAAAATTTACTAAATAAAGTGGTCAAAGTATCGATTAGCTTCTTTTTAAACCAAACCAAACCGATGGGTTTGAACTGAACAAAGGAGGAGACGACACGTGCATAAATAAGATAATGACATGTGAATAGATGGCGTGGAAATGACCTACTAATGATGTGACAGTGACATGCTAGGTGTTGTGTCAAATAACGTGTTAGATGGTTGTGTTTTTGGATTATATGGTAGATGTTGTGGCATTGACTTTTCAGATGATGTGACACTGACATGTGTTTCCCTTCCTATAACTAAATGGCGACATTTTGTCTGGAAGCTAATCGACGTTGTTTAGGTCATCTTCTTCCTATAAACACCTGCAACTAAGATTTTGACAATGCGTGAGGGCTCATAGGTCATCTTCTTCCTATAAACACCTGCAATTAAGATTTTGACAATGCGTGAGGGCTCATAGAGTGGCGTCTAGAGATGATTTTTACACCATTGTGATCTACTCAAGAAGATAATAATTTGGTATATAAGAAATTATTTTTGGAGCAAATTTAGAAACCCATAATATAAAGTAGAATGCTGAGAGAAAGAATGGAGAGGGCTCGAGAATTTTGAAATAAAGAATGAAGAAGAAATGTAGAAATGCTCTCTATATTTTTGTGTGTTAATAATATGATGTACATCCACCTATTTATACACTTTAGGTGTCTTTAACTAAAGTAAAAAATCAACTCAATAATACATAGCATTAATGTACATGATTTTAGGATAAAATAAAGGCTAATTACAGTGGATAGTTGATTAAATAAAGACTACATGAATATATGTTAATATACGTTAATAATCGAAAGGAGTCTCATCATCACCATCATTTAAATTTGTTACACCAAATGAGATATCATAACTTTCTCATCCAAGATTATCTTTCAAGTTACTCTCATCTATCAAACTCAATTTCTCAAAAACTCAATATGCTAAAAGATCAATATATCAAGACAAATTGGATCTACACAACTACTTGTTCTATTAAGAGTCATAATAAACAAAAAATAAATTATTAATAAATTATATTCAACTTAAAAAATGATAATAGCATACATTTTCCAAAGCTTTAAATTGTATAAAAAAGACCAAGTCATTTAATCTTTTGTGTTCCAATTTATTGTTTTTCATAGAATAGATGAATTAAAATGTGTTCTAATTCTTTTTACACCATGTTTCACTCACACATTGATTTGGAATTTGAATTGCAAACATTTGCAATTTTAGAACATCAATTCTAAATTGGTCCCACTAAGCAACTTTAAGATAATAAAAGTAGCATTATAAATAAAATAAAGTAATGATATTTTCAACAAGTAACAAAAGTGAAAAAATGTACATTAAGTTTATCTCTTTGATGAATAATAATAGACATTCCAAAATCACCAAAAGCATCTTTATAAATCTCCATTGATGAGCTTAAGAGATCTTACATCATCTAATGGGAAATAATAGTTATAATAGTGAATAACATACTCCCATTAACTTTAACTTTCTTTGTAAAACTTGGTCTAAAATAGACATTATGATTCAAAAATACTCCAATTGCAAATATCAGAGAGTAAAGTTGTCTTTTCTCATAACTTAATGATAATAGTAAAATAAGGTGTGTAGAAAGAAATCATATTTTTCATCTTAACCTTGATTGCTTTCTTAGTCGTCTTCATTATATTATAAAAACAACTCATTGTTGCTTTCTCATCACTATCAACCAGGCAAAGTAATATTACCAAAGACTCACAAACTCGGATGATAAATTGATATTGGGACTAAAATTTATTATCTTCAAGTATAATCTTGAGATACTAGAATTAGACCTAACATGCTGAGATGCAATCCACTTATTACTTGTAAACATTCATGTTAACTCTTTCTTCATAAAAAAAAACATTAAAGTGAAAAGAAATTAATTGCAAATCTTGTAATAGCACGATGACACAAATTTTTACCATTTGTTAAATTATTTCTCATTAAATTCATGACACATGCATGATTGTAGATGAACTTGGTCACCCTTTTTGCTTTATGTATAGTGTCATCAATAATAGGAAAATAACTATCATCTCCTATATTTTTTAACATCAAGTTAATACAATATACAGCACAAAGAGTCCAATAAAAAGAATTGTACGTGCTTTGCAATCTTCTTCTAATTGCTTTATAAGTATAATCATTCTTAATAATGAACTGAACAATATTTTCTGGCCCACCTTCATTCAAGAATTCATCAAATATTCTGAAATAGAGTGTCGACATTTCTAACAAGTCAAGATGTATCAATAAACTTTAGAAACATTATCCTTTTTACAGAATACACCAAAAAATTAATAGTAGGTTCCTGTCTTCTATTTGCCCCACTATGACACATAAGTGAATATCTATAAGTAGCCCAAGTCATTCTGCTTTTATCTAAATAACTTTTTATTTCATAAGCAGAGCTACTCAGAAGTTTACCTCTGTAATCATAAATTGAAGGAGCTTTGTATCTTGAAACATAAGAGACAATAACATCTACTATAGGCTGATAATAATAAGACTAGGCTCCATTAAATGCTATACCTAAATTATTCCACCATTTAGCCATTGTCATGTCTAAATTATGAGCCACTTCTCTAGATTGTAAGGCATTATGGATTGAAGATTGAGTTTCAAGAGTTGTTTGTGGTGTAAAAAAAAATTAAACAATTGTTTTTTTTCTTTTCTTAACATCTGGTATAACATTCTCTTCTTATTGGGTAGGAATACTACTACCTTTAACATCCCCACTATCATCTTGGCCACCAACAAAAGAACTTTCACTACCAATTTTGTAGTTCAATCTTTGCCTTTTTTGCTTTTTCATGCTAATACCCTTCATGTAAAGTCTTCATTTGCAATTTCACATCATGGATCACTATTTTACGTGGCTCCACAACACTTTAAACCTTAGTTGAATGCTTTTCTAATATGATGATTCCTCCATTTTTACATGCTTGCTATAATACAAAAAAATGTTATAATTATTCATTCTGGGAACTAATCCAGCATGAGCCTAAGCTGAATCATTAAATCTTCATGAAGTGGCAAAATTATCATGTGTACTTGAATTTCTTCTATTTATTTTAAAAATAAATGAAGACATATATCAAAATTAACTTAATAACTTCATATTAAAATAAAGTTGTATGAAAAACATGAAGAAATAGATCAATAATAATTTCTTAATAACTCATGTTTCTTTTTAAACCCAAATATCAAATATATACATTGATTGTTTCATTTTCACAACTATAAATCATTTTGTGTGATTATATAATTCAAACATAAGGTCACCAACTATAAATGAATTTGTGCAATTATATAATTCAAAAATAAACTCATAACTGTGACCTATTTTGTATGATTATATAATTCAATTATAAACTTACCAGTCACAACTATAACTCATTTTGTGTTATTACATAATTTGACTATAAACTCACATATATATTCAATTTGTGTAATCATATAATTCAACCATAAAGTTACAAAGATAACTCATTTTGTGTGACTACATAATTTAAATATAAGCTTACAACCATAACCTATTTTATATAATTATGTGATTAAAACATAAACTTTTAACTATAATTTATTTTATATGATTATTGATTAGTTGATTAAATAATTCAATCATAGACATAAACTCACAACTATAACTCAATTTATATAATTATTAATCATATAATTCAACTATAAATTAACTAATCTATTTTGATGATTACAAATTTCAACTTATAATTAAGACTAACATTTCATTCAAATTTTAAGGTACCTCAATTTCAGACAAGCATAACATCAAATTCATAACCCAATTCTGAATTTTAGATAACAAATGAATAATCTCAAATTCATAATCCAATTTAAAATTTCGGTTTCTAATCATCATATAAACACAACCAATTCCAATTTCCAAACAATACTCTGTTAATTTTTATGAATGTCACAAGTTTAATCTTCCACAATCACAATTCACAAGCCACGTAGGACAAGTGCACAAGACCATAATACAAGCAATCACATTATCAATTTATCAATTATTAATACGATTCTAGTGGATTATTGCTTGTAAAATGCAACCTTGGCTTTATCTTTATCATAAGCACAAGTTCACAACGCTAAAGTTTTATAACACATCACAACATAAGGCGATGGTGGAGGACCAAAGGTGGAGCTTGGAGGGCAATCTGTGATGGGACATAGGGTATGTGCGGTGTGATGTAGCGATTGTGACTAATACGAGTAGAAATGTACGTCGAGAGACTTAGGACTGTGACAAGTCGATACTTGCAATAGGCATCGAGACTTGGGATTGCAATGAGTTGCAAGAGATTAGCGGCAACAATGGCGACTGATGACAACGACAACAAGGTGAAAGGATGGTGAGGTGACAGAGACTACGTTGAGACGATTGAATGAGAATGAGAGTGATGTGAAGCCGATTGGAGTGGAGTAGAGAGATGAGGGAGAGGGAGACTAACACTAAGGAGATAATGGAGAAGTAGAAGAACACGAGATTTAGTGTTTTTAGGCTAACATTTTTTTGCGTTTTATTTCTCAAGTTTTTTGGTTTTTGCAAAATTAATTGATATTTAGCTAATATTTCAGTTAACCATTGGTACTAATCCAAAGGTTAATATAAGTTGATACGACTAACTAATAGCTCAACTGGTCCTTAGGAAGGTTGTTAAGTGTCAAGAGTCTCAGGTTTGAGCCTCGATAGTGACAGTGTGAAAGTTTCATCCAATATGATGACTCCTTATACATTAAGTCGCCTTTCTGAAAAATTAAATAAGATTAAACTATAATTTACCCTCCGCTCTATCGAGTCCGAGTGCGAAGGCGCTTGGAGTAGGTGATTCTACCGTTTGAGTGTCAAGCACTGCTAAACAACCAATATGATATAGATATTCGTAACTTTGCTGAGGACTGAGAACACTCGACACTCTCTCTGCTCCGCTGTCTGTAAGCAAAACATTACGTAATTAGTTTGTTTTTTGTTTTATTTCCTTTTTATAGTTGTTTAACAATGAAAATGATTCCGGGAAGGAAATCAGTGCGCCGACGGTCTCGCTCAACTTGCTGGTTTTTTACCCCTAGGCCTTCACATCCTTCAGGAGCCTCCGATTGGAGTCCAGGAGCTTCTCTGCAGAGATGCGCAAGGAGCCGTTTATCGTAGAGCATTGATTTAAGTGTTTTGTTTCCCTTGTAAAACAAAAAAAAAACAATGAAAATGGTTTAATTAAGGGCATCGCTTCCAAGGCAAGTTAAAAATGAGAACACTTTTCATTATCCATTTCCTATGACAAACAGAAAATAACATAATTTACGTCCTGTTCTTTCTAGGTCTCTGACTAATGACTGGGTATCGTTGTGTTCTTCTTCCACACCCACACTCCTTTTTTTTTTTTTTTTTTTAGTAAGACACCCACACTTCCTTTTACCAGATCTGACCTCACCAATTCTTTGTATATAATATTTGCAGTTTGCTTGCTTCTCTCTCTTCGAGGAAGATCACCCCTTGCATGCTCACGCTTGCTTTCTGTTCCGGATGCCTTTTTGATTCAAGTACTATTGATTTCTGCTCTTAAGTTCACATTGTTGATTCATTTGCTTTACCCAGTTTCGTTTATTATTCTTTTTTTTCCCTGATAGACTGAAGCTTTTGGATGATGGCGTCCAAGCAAGGATCCAAGAAATCCAAAAGGTTGGGCTCCGCAAGCTCTAAACCTGCTAATTCACCCTCCTCTTCCACCACATCGTCGTCCAAGCAGTTTCCCGAAACTTCAGTAGATGGCCAGAGTTCTCCTGCGTCCTCCGCACCAAGTAAACCGCAGTACTTTTACTCCGAGGGTGTGGCTTTAGATGGCGAGAGATCCAAAGAGAACGTAACCGTCACTGTTCGCTTTCGGCCTTTGAGGTCTGCTTCTTTTTTGTTTCTGATGTATTTTCTTCTCTTTTCTTTTTCTTTTGGTGTAGAAACAATTTTATTATTTTGTGATTGTGTGTTTGTTTTGAATGATTTAGTCCGAGGGAGATTCGTCAAGGAGAGGAAATTGCTTGGTATGCAGATGGGGAAACTATTGTTCGAAATGAACATAATCCTTCGATTGCCTATGCTTATGGTGAATTTCTCTCCGTTCTGTGTTAATTCGGTTGGATCATCACGAAATTTTTTCCATCGCCGGACTGATGAGTTTTAACTTGACCCAACTTCGCTCGTTTAGTTAAAAATTTCTTCATTTTTTGGGACTTTCATGATTAATTTAGAGGTTTCTTATGTTTTGCAAATTTTGTAACAAGGTCAGCTTATGAAGAAAGTTATAACTGTTTTACTCAAATTCTCTTATATGTACTAAAGAATACAACTTCGGAAGTAGCTTTGTGTCTGGATTTAATCCTATAACGGTGTTTTGCTTATTTGTGAATGCTATTTAGATCGGGTGTTTGGTCCAACAACTACAACACGCCATGTCTATGATGTTGCTGCTCAACATGTTGTCAGTGGTGCTATGGAAGGCATTAATGGTATTTTATGTGGAAATTACCTCTATTTAGGTATCTAGTTCTTCATCCTGTGTTTGAAAATGTGCATCTAACATTGTTTTTCATGCAATTTGCAGGCACGATTTTTGCTTATGGTGTGACAAGTAGCGGGAAGACTCATACAATGCATGTGAGATTCATGCACCACTTTCCTCATATATTTTTCGTTTTGAGCCGTTGTAGCACATCTGCAATGCATATATCTATGGAGTTCACTAGTAACCATATTCTTTTACCTCGTGTATTTTAGGATGTATATCTTCATGAATTTTATTTCTTGTGTAATAGTCCAAATCATCTGAAGTAATTGACATACTGTGTGGGTTTAATTTGGTTATATTATCTAATCTAACTGACATCTGCACATATTGGCAAGCACGAATTTCTGCAAGTTGTTAACATTGTGTGCCAAGTGGTGTCAGGTCTATACTTTACATGCATTTTAGTTTATAAACATTGTATTGAAACAGAAATCAAACTTTTTCACTGGATCTGCAAGAAGATAACTGATGATAATGTGGGCATTATGTAAATGACAGGGTGATCAGAGGTCTCCTGGTATTATACCATTGGCAGTGAAGGACGCTTTTAGTATTATTCAGGAGGTACTTTATCTAACATTACTTTCCTCATGTGCATTCTTTGCTAGGTCATCATTAGGTCTACTAATTAATTTGATACAATCTCTGATCTAGACTCCAAACAGAGAGTTTCTTCTACGTGTCTCCTACTTGGAGATATACAATGAGGTAAGTTTTTTACATTCCCTTTGTTGACTTGGTGATTCTTCTTTGCCTCTTTTCATCTGCCTTGTATTTGAATACTCATCATATGACATGCTTCAGTCACGTTTGGAATTAATCTTTTCCAAATTGTGCTGTCTATTGAACTTCTGTTTCATTTCAGGTTGTTAATGACTTGTTGAATCCAGCTGGCCAAAATTTAAGAATTAGAGAAGACACTCAGGTACTTAGAAATTTCCGGTCTCCTTCTTCCTTGACTAAAAAATAAGTAGTGCAGCCATGACATATCAATAAAGACAAGGGTGCAGTTGTTTAGGTGCTATGGTCCATTAATATCCACTGCAAACACATTGAATAATAGCTTCAATCAACTAGATGAACTCTTGATCAAAAGTATAATGGCTATTATTTTCTGAAAAAACACCAAAGCTTTCAGCAGTGCATCATGGTGAATAACTGAGCTTAAATTCTCTTTTTCTGTGGGCTAGTAGTTTGGTAGCCTTACTCTTCAATTTTCCTTTGTTATGCAAGTGGAATCATACTGGTTGTCATTCAATATCTTGACATATTAGAATGAAGGTACTTCACAAAGGGGGGTCGGATTAGCAGATGAAAAATGACAAAATTATAAACTTTTGCTATTAACTGATCTGAAGGTGCAAATGGTGATACCGAACTGTCCTAATAAGCCTCTCAGACTGCCATTATTTTACTCATGAAGCTGTTTCAATATAAAGCTGGGCATGCACTTGTCAGATTTTGCTATTGAGTTATGCCTAATGTGAAGTTAGATTCCTGTTAAAATGGTTTGCTACTGATGAACTGATTATTTAGGTTGTCCTGGAAATATACTTTTGAAACTCGAGTTGTTGAAAAGGATGGGGTTTATCTACACATTGCATGGTACCATAATTTGAAGTTGTTGAAAACAAATACCTGAGCTGCACCTGAAGCTTTAGAGCTATATCTATATCGGTTTGTGTGCATTACGCATCTTTGAAGCCCATTGCAGTTATTTGTACAGGGTGATCACACTCAATCCTTTTAAACTGATGAGCTTCTTTTACTAGTATAATTGAGGGTAAAGAGTTGCTGAAACAAGTAGAAGTTCTAGAGGCCATTGCTCTATTATGACAGTGATGGTAGACTAGCTCTCTCTTGATGTTTCCGAGTTCCACAAATTTTAGAGATGTCTTCTGAGTATACAACACTGATGATGTTATGATGGCACCAAGCAAGGTCTATGAGAATATGCATTAATGATGATCATTTAATTAGGTTGATTTGGGAACTATAAATGACATTAATCACTTGAAGTTGTCCCATGTTTTGGTGTGACTTATAGCGTGCTTTATTGTCTCACATTTCTTGTTTAGGGAATGCCATTTTAATTAAGCAATACTTTATCTAAAACGAAATAGCTGGTTTTCTTTGAGGTTGCAATCCAAGAAAGAGTTGCAATGCTTGACTTTAGATTTTAGGTTCATCATATCTAAAACCCTCTTTTCCCCAAAGTTCCAGAAGGATATTTTCCTTTCTTTGAGGTGATTCTGTAGATCTGTTTGATGTTCTCCTTCTTTTGGCACTTGTTTTTATATGATGATGAGAAACATAGCTCCTGGTGATGGCCTTTGGATAATATACTTTCTTGGGTTGTCTAGCAAAGACTCGAGTTTATGTTACATATCATGACGTGGACAAAGTGGTTGAGGATGGTTACATTTCCATCATTGCAAGGTTAATTTATTGCTTGATAAGTTCTTGGAGAGTTCTTCAAGGCTATCAATTCATGCAGTTGAATGACATCATCAAGTTTGTTCTGGAATAAGGAAAGGGAATAAGTGTTAAAAATATGTGATTCTAGACAATATTAATTAACTTGTTTACAACTAATGCTATGTTTTCAAATTGTAAAGGACTTAAACAGAAAGCATGTTGACCAGATAGAAGGCATTCACAAGTATGCAGGATACACTTCTGATATTGATTGCTTGTCAATGTAAAATTTTTTCAACTATTCATAAGCAACGATTCAGTTGCTTCTCAGGGAATGGAATTTTCTGTTACTCTATGTAAGGAAGATAGTTTGAGATAGATCAAAAGGCAACTAATTTTGCTAATTAAGCTGGATACTTGCAGGGAACTTTTGTTGAGGGAGTAAAGGAAGAAGTTGTGCTGTCCCCTGCTCATGCCCTTTCTCTTATAGCAGCAGGAGAAGGTAAATCTCATGTAATCACACACAACATCCAAAACTAAGTGGCTTTAGTGGAAGGATTTTGTCGTATAGAGGTTCTCTTGTTACTGAAGCCCATCGTAGAACAAATTAAAGATTATGTTACCATTATGACTATGAGTTTGAGATTTTCTTTTGGCAGTGACTGGCATATATGCAAATAGATGTCTGCATTCATGGATTAAGACCTGGGGTTTTGTGTTTTTGATGATATCTGTTTCAGTGAATTTGTATCTAGAGTTATAGGAGCTTTTGTGTCTGTTTATGTGATGTCTCAATCTGTGCTTCATGTGTAATGTTGTTTAAGTTATTTGCTAGATTCTAAATCTGAAGTGGTATGAACTTGCTCTCTCCTTTGTGCTTTTACTCATTCGTGATTAGTTCTGTACACTGCCATGTGATGTGCCTTTTCCTTTACTTCATTAATGTTTGCTTACAGCTTGAAGATTGTCCCTCATTGTGACTGCCCTTTTCTGTTTGATACAGAGCACAGGCATGTTGGATCCACAAACTTCAATTTACTCAGCAGCCGGAGTCATACAATATTTACACTGGTAACTTTGGGTTACATAGTTGAAGCATTCAGCAATGTTGATTGATTGCTAAATTTTGCACTTTCTTCAATATGAGTCTTTCTAAGCAGCCAATTTTCAGTTTGTAAATTTTTTGACATTATCTTTCGCATGTTAGTTGAAGGAAAACCTTTTAATTGCTATAGTTATCACAGTTTCTTATAAGTAACTTTAACTTTCCTAACTTTGTTTATCATAAGCTCTAAAAAAATTTTGTTTATGTCATCATCCACATTTACACTGTTTTCTTTTCTTCTTTTTATTATACATTTTAGTCCATTAACATCTAGTTGCTTAGCTTTGTATTTCCAGGCTTGTATTGATTTATATTTGATATCTCTAGAATACATCTTGTGGATAAGCTTACTGATTGCATGCTTAACTACTCTTTTAATGCTGAAAAGCTTTTAACTGGCAAATTAGTGAAGTTGAATGGTTCTGCTTTAATTTGATAGTTTCTAGTGGAAAGGCATGCCATCTATCTTATTTCGTGTTTTTGAGGGATACAGTTGTTTGGAAATCATCATTTTCTTCCTTTATCCATTTTGATCTAAGCTTTGCAATTACCTCACACAGACGATAGAGAGTAGCCCTTGTGGTGAAAATAGCGAAGGAGAGGCTGTAAATCTGTCCCAACTGGTAATTTCTAAGGCTTTTATCCAGACATTGATATTGCTCATTAAGTTTAAGTTAGGACATGGTTTTGTTACTCGAGTTTCCACCTCTCTGTTTCCTTGGTTTACTTCGGTAGCTATGTTATGGCTGCTTTAATATGAATAATCTATTTTTAACTCCTTCATAATTTACTTATACCTGCAGCACCTCATCGATCTAGCAGGTTCTGAAAGCTCAAAGGCTGAGACGACTGGTTTGAGACGCAAGGAAGGCTCCTATATAAATAAGAGCCTGCTGACGCTTGGAACTGTAAGTACTATTAGGACTCTTTCGAGCCATCCATATTCAAGAGTATAATATTTGTGAAATCTGCCAGTTCCAAATTATTCAACAAGCTGATGTTTGGTATTTGGGTGGCATGTAAAACTTTACATAATCTTATGACATTTGTAGCCTAAGCAATGAATCTCTGGCACACGCACACACATATCACATCTCTGTGTTCTTATTTTAAAAATCAGATTTCAAATTATTGGAATGAGTTTTTACTCAATAACTGTGATCATCTTCTTGTGCCTTAATAATTTACTATTTTAACTACTGAATTGGTTCTTATCTTTCCATGACAAATTTGGAAGTTTTTCTGAGAGAATTCGTTATTTCATTGTTTGAAATGCAGACATGAATTCACATTGATGCTCTGGTTTTCATAGGTTATATCAAAATTGACAGATGGACGGGCAACACATATTCCTTATAGGGACTCCAAATTGACAAGGCTCCTTCAGTCCTCTCTAAGTGGTCATGGGCGTGTGTCCGTAAGTATCTTGGCATACTATTGTAGGAATATATTGATGTAATCCTATAGTCATGCATGCTCCCATGTTTGAACAATTGTACCTGAGACTGCTTCTTAGCCCTTTTTTTTCATGATCGAAATTACAGCTCATTTGCACTGTAACTCCTTCGTCAAGCAGTTCGGAAGAGACACATAATACTCTGAAATTTGCCCACCGTGCAAAGCACATTGAAATTCAAGCAGCTCAGAACAAGGTATTTCTCTTTTCCTTTGCCATCTGCATCTCCAAAACAAAACAAAATTTGTTTTGAAATCTGAATATTTTCTGGCTTGCAGATTATTGATGAGAAATCACTTATCAAGAAGTATCAAAATGAGATACGCTGTCTGAAGGAAGAGTTAGACCAACTGAAAAGGGGTATCGTCATGGTTCCTCAGTTGAAGGAGATTGTGGAAGATGACATTGTCCTCCTAAAACAGAAGGTACACTAGAAAGTTTCTGCTTTGGATCAAATATCTAATTTCAATTCCATACTTGATTGGCCTTACTTTTGCATTCCACTTATTAGCTTAATTGAAAGCTACCATCTTCATTTGACTATCTCATGTCTTTGGAAAGAAAATTATCAGTCTTGCATATTGACTTTATCATAGAATGATAAATGGTGTTAGAGTTCCTTTTCTCTACAAATGCATGATAAGATTCAAGGTAATCTTTGGAGGATCACAAGTCTAGCTATCAGTTGGGTTGGGTAGACATGTATTTGTTATTGGCTCACTTCATTTCTTAACATTGGGACCTGGCTCTTCAAGAGTTTGACCAATTCATTCTGAAAGAAAAGATAATGACAAAATCATTAAAATATTGGGTTTGTCTATCAGCAAGTTCTTGATCATTTTCCCTGTTCAACTAGTTGCTTATTTCAGTTGGTTATCCATGATATGCAGTTTCAATTATTAACCCAAGAGTGAGAATATAATCATTTTACATGAAATACATAGAATCACTTCAATATAGCTAGGTATCAGCATAAAAATGGAGCTTTAAGAAAAAAATTTAAGGTCGATAGTATAAGAACCACACTACGAGTATGTCTTAGCTTTTATAAAATACTCTTTTACTGTCTAACCGTGGCCCCTATTATCAATGTTCAACTTCCCCCAGTTAATGCAGTCCTGATACCAGTGCTTTATTAACTAAGAATTTGTCATAACTATATTCTGATTTTAATTGAGTTGTCTTTCTTTTCATACTGTCAAATGTTTTGAGGACCAGCAAAAGGGGTGTTTGAAGAAGCCATTACATGTTTCAGTTGTAGTCTCAAAGGTTCTCAAACTTAACTACATGCATTTTCGGGAATTTTGGCTTGGCTAGATTGCATTCCAACACGTAAAAATTGCATAAAGTGATTTGCAGTTTCAATTCCAATTGAATAAAATGAGATAATGTGCATGTCATTTCGTAACTAGTATTAGTCAATCAATTTCTCCTCCTCCATCTACTTTGAGTGCATGTATTGTTTATTATCATTTTTATTGAAGGGCAGTATCATGTGTCTGATTTTTTTGATTTCTTTATTGTGTTTTAACATGTAAAGCTAGAAGATGGTCAAGTCAAGTTGCAATCAAGATTGGAACAAGAAGAAGAAGCGAAAGCAGCTCTTTTGAGCAGAATACAGCGGTTGACAAAATTAATTTTGGTCTCAACAAAAGCCTCACAGTCATCAAGGTTTCCTCACCGTCCAGGTCCTAGGAGAAGACATTCCTTTGGGGAAGAAGAGGTACTATAGAAGTATTTAAGTTCCCTTGTATTACTTCTTCCTCAGCAGAATTTTCCTTGCTTGCTTCCAATTGGATGAACTTGTTGATTTTACACATGCACGAGATTTTATCCTTTTGTCTTGTCTTAAATTAGTTTGAACTGATTGAAGATGATTATTTGTTGTACACAGCTTGCTTACCTACCATACAAAAGAAGGGATCTGATGTTAGATGATGAAAACGTAGATCTTTATGTTTCTCCTGAAGGAAGTGCTGAACCTGTAGATGAAACACTTAAGGAGGACAAAAAGATTCGGAAGCATGGATTGCTAAACTGGCTAAAACTGCGTGTATGTGCGCTATTGATTTTTGAGTACCTTTGTTTGATGTTTGTTGTATCTCCCAGCTTCGTTCTAAATGCTTCTGGTTCAATATATTTGTCAATAAATTTCTGCTTCTCTATGGTTATTTTCTGTCGTAACAAGATAACTGAATATCTTGTATGATAGTGCCTAGTATGTTCCATGTGTTCCTGAATAGTGCGGTTTTGGTAGAATCATTTATTTTAAGTTTTATATATGCAAGCTGAAGATTGTAGGAGTGGCAAGGGCCTTAAAGTATGGCTAAACTCGAACTGATGTTTCAGGGCGACAAATTCAGATCATCTGAGTAATTTGTTTTACAGCTCAAACCCTGAGAAATCAGACTCACTTCATTCTGTTATTTTCATTAAGATTATTAGACCCTTCATTTTTGAACTTATATTTGTCAAAGTCCAAGATATCAGAACCTATTGTTCTGTTTCATTTGAAATTCGTCTTATTGGATTGCTGTTGAATTAGTTAATGGTCTTCTTTTTGTAATGGTATGCTGGTTTCTTTCCTCTTTACCTTCGTATTTCCCACCTCTTATCTAAAGTGCTTGTATTGACTGTTCTTGATCAGAAACGAGATAATGGGTTGGGGACAAGCACTAGTGATAAATCAAGTGGAGTGAAATCTAATAGTACACCTTCAACACCTCAAGCAGAAAACAGTAATTTTCATGCAGAATCAAGACTTTCAAATCCTTTACTAATAGAAGGCTCTCCATCAGCCGTTTTGCTGTCTGAGGTTAGGCAGGATGGAGAACTTCCTGAGGACAATTTCCTTGGACAAGAAACTCCTTCAGTAAGCTAATAGCTTTTCTACCAACTGTAAATGAAAACTTCTGTTTGGGTAAACATGTATTCTGCATAGTCTATGGCCTGAATTCCTTTGCGTTATTTTTGGTAGACGAGCATAAAAACAAGTGATCAGATTGATCTTCTGAGGGAGCAGCAGAAAATTTTGTCTGGGGAGGTGGCCCTTCATTCAAGTGCTTTGAAGAGATTGTCTGAGGAGGCTTCTCGAAATCCACAGAAGGAGCAGATTTATGTATGTTATTCTTGTTCCTTTTTCTTTCATTAGCCCCTTTTGAATGCACAGAGAATTCAATTTCCATCTCTCATACTTAAAGGATGAGATGAAGAAGTTGAATGAGGAAATAAAGATGAAAAATCATGAAATATCATTGCTGGAAAAACAAATTGCCAATTCTGTCCTGGCTTCCCACAACAAGGTGGATAACTCGGAAATGTCACAAGTGAGTGAACTCTGTTTCTGTTTACTTGAACTGTTTGCTATTGTTGCTTTTACTTCTATGAGCTGTTTGTTGTTTTATGCTGCAGACAATTGCTGATTTGATGGCACAGTTGAATGAGAAGTCATTTGAGCTTGAGGTGATCCGCCTCCCAGTTTGACCCAGCTTATTAAGTTCCAATATGTTTCATGTTTGATGCTGATTGCTTGTTTGATCTTGTGAATCTTTTTATATAAAAACAAATATGACTCATAAATTTCTCTAACAGCAATCTTTTATTTTACTGATGAGACGTGACTGTATGGTTATTCACAAATAATGAGAAT
>JANVCQ010000004.1:28562496-28576922 GCA_025531925.1 Erythroxylum plowmanianum
CATGCTTTAACCTCAAAATATCATTTCAAAATCTTGAATTTCCCTTTTCTTTGCACATGAAAATAAAACCACCAAATACTCATTTAATCTCATTTAATAATTCAAATTTTCCAAGAAAAGTTCAGGGTCCAACATTTTCTCCAGTTGCCATGCTTAAGTCCATCAGAATTCTTTTAGCCATAGCAGCTTATTTCGATTATGAAATATGACAAATGGACATCAAGACCGTATTTCTTAATGGAAATCTTGAGGATACCATTTATATAGCCCAACTAGGAGGGTTTATTGAGCCAGGTAATAAGCATAAGGTATGCGAATTGCAGAGGTCCATGTATGGACTTAAGCAAGCGTCTAGGTCTTGGAACATTAGGTTTGATAAGTCTATCAAAACCTATGAGTTCATACAAAACCTAGATGAGCCTTGTGTCTATAAAAGGATACAAGAAGGCAAGGTTACTTTCCCAATCTTGTATGTTGATGACATTCTGCTCATTGGGAATGATGTAGGAATGTTATCTACGGTTAAGGGATGACTGGATGAACAGTTATTAATGAAGGATTTAGGAGAGGCTAGCTATGTTCTAGGGATCAAGCTTATAAGGGATTGTAAGAACAAAATAATAGCCTTGTCTCAAATAATCTAAATTAAGAACATGCTCAATAAGCTTGCCATGCAAGATTCTAAGAGGGGTTTCACACCTACTAAATATGGAATCAAACTTTCAAAGGAGCAAGCACCTAAGACCCAAGAGGAGATCAAATGCACGCATAATATTCCATATGCTTTGGCAGTTGGAAGTTTAATGTATGCATGGAGCATTGGACTACGATTAAGTGAATACTAAAGTATCTACGTAGGATGAAAAATTTAATGCATATTTATTCTGGAAGTAATCTTATTCTGATAGGATTTATAGATTCTAATTTTCAATTAGATGTTGATTCAAGGAAATCAATTTCTAGTTCTATATTTGTTTTAGGAGGTGGAGCCATAGTCTAGAGGAGTGTTAAGAAATCTTGTGTTGCTGATTCGACTATGGAGGTTGAGTATGTTGTTGCTTGTGAAGTAGTAAAAGAAGTAGTCTAACATTACAAGTTCCTGAATGATTTGCAGGTAGCTCTTGAGGTAGAAAAGGTCATTACATTTTATTGTGATAATAGTGGGGCAGTGGCTGATTCTAAAGAATCTCGAAACCATAAAGCGGCCAAACACATTGAGAGAAAGTATCATCTCATAAGGGAGATAATACATTGTGTTAAGGTGAATGTGCTAAAGATTCCCACAAAGGAAAACCTTGTTGATCCATTTACGAAGATGCTGTCTCAAAAGAGTTTTGAGGGTCACCTAGCGGGTATGGGAATGAGGGATATATCAAACTTTCTTTTGGGAAAGCGAGAGATTGTTGGAGTTATGTAAATATAGTACCCTGGAAAGCAATTGTATATACATATAACTTAATCTTCTTCCAGTTACTTTTGTAATGAAAATATCTATTATTAATAAAACAAAAGAGTTTGGTTTTATTTGTATGAACATTATATATCTAATCATAAGGTACCAAGATTCTTTTGTAAGTAATATACATATATATGGAGATGTATGGGAAACATCTATATTATTAGAATCTATATTAGTTGATTCACAGTTGAATAATCAAGTTGGTCGTTTAATTATAGTTTAGACTATAGTGTTGCGATTTATCTCTGTGTTACTAAAAGAGTTTGCTTTAAGGGAATGATGAGTTTCATATCATGATAGTAGTTGACTATTGATAACGGCACTATTAAATGAATCTAGAATCAAGTATGTTTTTAAAGAATAAATTAGTTCGTTACTTTAATATTAAAATATACACCTTAACATTCTTTTATTACGAACCATAATCTTAGTGAGTGGTGAACTTTTATGTATTTCATTATAATTCTTGATATGATTGGAATGGATTTTTACAGAGTATCAATCTAGTGTCTGTATGTTGGTATTATTAACTGAAATATGTATCAAGGAACATTCACTTAAATAAAGAGTTTATAGTGATATCATCACTTCTAGATGTTTTACGGAGATTGGTGATTAAACTGACGCCAGTAGTTTTATGGACTAGCTATCCATCAAGTCTTAACATCAAGATGAGATCTTGTGTGTTAATTACCATATAGAGTAAAACGGGAGATCTAGAAGGAAAAATCAACATAAGGGCAAAACGGTTTACCCTTTATTATGCGGATGGCTATAATATAGTTCATAATAGAGTTTGCAATTGGACATCTTATTTGAAACATGTGTTTTCATAATATTTAGTAATTCAAGGGTTTAACTAATTGTCTTTATTGGAATGACATTTGGTTAATATGCTAGAATTAATTATAATGAGATTAAATTAATTCCGAGCTTATTGGAGCTTGAATTATCTAAGTCCAATTAGATTCTCCACTTGGCTTCTAGGAAGGTTATCAAGAAAAGTAAGAAATATAAATAGAGGTTTTAAGTCTATGATTGAATGTTGGGCTTGCATTAATTAATTGTTAATTAGAAGCCTAAATAAACATTTAATATTGGGTTGGACTTTGGTTTGATTTGATTAATTAAATGGAAACAAAGTTATTAAAAAAGGGAGGGCATATTTCAGTTTTTTATAGCTAAATGTGCAGCTGAACATTTATCATTGAATTGCTAAATTTAAGATGATTTTTATCATGCTTCGTCATTATTAAATGGAGTAATGATCTTATGATTAAATGGATTAATGGCTGTCTTTTAATGATGATAAGTAATGTAACCTTTTAGCATTCATTTGATTAAAGAAGGAGGAGGTGTATTTGATGTGCTCTCTCCCTTCTTTCATCTCATAATCGAAAATGAGAGGGTCATTTAGGTTATTGATCTTTTCATATAGCCATCTTAAACAAATTGGAAGAGTCTCATTTATTGGCTTCTTTATGATTGATTAAAGAATGAAGTGATGCATTGGATGCACATCACTTCGTTCTTTCATGTTAATTGAAATTGAGAAAGGGTGAAGAAGTGTTCTTGCATTTTTTTGACTCACTCTCTCCTCTCTTGCATGTGTTAGCCAAAACTTGAATGAGAAGGGCCTCATTTTTGGCTTCTTTTAAGTAAGTAAAATCTTTTCAAGATTTCTTCTCCTTTCCCACTAAAGGATATTGGTAACCAAGTTATCCAAGGAGAACAAATGATAGATTGAATTTGTCAAGGGTACAATAACGAGGAGATGATACATTGACAAGGAGAGGATACAAAAGCAAGGAGTCAAAGCTATAGTAAGGAGTCAGTATATTTCTACCATCTTGTTCTTATGTTAATTATTTTCCTTATACCGTATCATGTATGGCTAAAAAATGTTGATTTGGTTATGTGGTTTCCGCTGCATTTTGATTTCGAAAAAAGTTTTGAAATCTACTATTTTAACTAAATCTTGCATGCTTTTGTTTTCAATCCAACATACGGGGCGTTCGCGTAGCACTTAAGGTGTCGATCCTATGAAGAGGGATAATCTAATCCTAAAATTTAAGGCCGAAACAATTCGCAGTAATTCAAAATGTAACAAAACTAAGGCAAGAGTTTAATTCAATCACATAACTCAATTCCAATGGAGTGAGAAGTACACTAGTAATGGAGTGTATTCCTTAGTAGTGCGAACTCCTCCGAGTATAAACCGATGCAAAGTGAAAACTTGTAGCTCATATTATGCATCTCTTTAAGCACTCAAAAATACAGTATGTTATCAACATCCTAAGGATAATGACACTTTTATATTGTGAATGTGGTAAGGAACTCTAAGGTTAACTTTCTCTATATACGAGCTCCATGATCACAAAGAGGCAATCCCATCCACTAACACTAATCAAATCTCAGACTCGTATTAATCCCTGATAGTGGTTTGATGAACCTTGATCATATGTGGATTACATGTTACTATGAAGCCCATTATAATGAGCTTAGTGTTGGCTACCAAAATTTTTTTAATGATAAATAAGCATGATTAGATTAATTTTGGAGTCTTGCTAGATTAATGTATGTTGGAATTAATTAGCATGTTAATGTGAGTAAGATAATATGATATAGGTTAAGGGAATTAAAGTGTTAAGATGGTAAGTTGCATAAGGGGCATTGTTGGAAGATCACTTAAGTGGGAAAGCTTTAAGGCATTGAAGGAGGGGCAAAATGGGAAGAGGAAATTGTTGGCTTGCATTTTAGAAGACAAAAACGTCAGTGAAGAATGAAAGAAGAGAGAAAGCACAAAAATAAGAAAGAAGGGAGAGAGAGTGTCGAGGGTTGAGAGGAAAAAGGGAGTTGAGCTGGGTTTTAATTTTTTTTAACCTTCAAGAGGGATTTTAGGGTTAAACAAGAAGGAAAAAAGGAAGAGGAAGGTTAAAGCTTCCATTAGAGCCAAGAAACTCATTGTTTGGTGAAGATTCAAGGTAAGATGGTGTTTTAATATTTAGATTTTAGGAAGGGATTTGGTTCAAAGAGTTTAGGAAATGCATGAGTTTAAGTATCCTAGGGTCAATTTCATGCATATGGTTCTTTGGGTTTTCCAATTGGAATTGATTTTGAATGGGTTTTTGTTAATGTTGAAGGGAAGCAAGAGGAGCAAGAGAGCAGACATCTTTGACCAAGTTTTCAAGTAAGGAAACTAAGGTGGGTGACATTTGTATAATTAAGTTAATAAATCATTAAAGTTTCTTTCAAATAAATGGAATTAAATGATTTTCTAACTACCTTATAAAGGTGTGTTTATTGTTCTTTAAATGCTTAAGAATGTGCCACATATTTTTGTATGTGAATATTGTGAATAAATTTTGAGCTGATATGGGAATGATTGCTAATTGCTTCATAATTGTGGTATTTGTTGCTTTTGAATGATTTGAAAAAGGACTATTATGCTTGGTATAGCATTTTGGTTGCGGAATTGTGAAATGATGATGGAAATGATTTTTGAAAGAATAGCAAGTGTATGAAATCAAGTTTTCAAAAATGTGCCATATGGGTAAAATGTTTTCAATTTATGAATTACATGTTATGTGAGTTTGGTGTAGTCCATTCAAGAATGTCATATTCACGTTGACCAAGTTAAAGGCTTCTCCCGCCTTTCTGCTAGTGGCACAGAGCTCCTTCATAAACTCTCTCAAGTTTACGACTATACAGGACTATTATATGAAATTGTGTAGTTCGTCATATTCATGGACTTACCCAAACCATTATGATGTGCTTATGTGTTTACATATGTTGACAAGTTTGATGAATGCTTGACGTATGTGAGTTATGCATTGGTTTGACAAGTTGAGAAATTGAGAAATATATGTTTTATGGATTTTTCATGAGAATTTGCTATGATTATGATGGTTTTTAATGGTTTTTGCTTGTTACCGGTTATAAGATTGTTACTCACGAGCTTTAAGCTCACCCCTATTCTATCCCCCTATCCAAGTGATGAGCAAGAGATCGAGTAGGTCAAGAGTCAAGGCATCACTCCAGTTTGCATATTTTTGTTTTTGAAGCTAAATTATGTAAAACAAGGCTTTAGTCGCATTTTGAGCAATTATTGTTTTTGTAAAGTTTGTATTTTTGGATTATGATGTAAGTGGCTTGAAATTCCCACTAAAGCATTGTAAAAATTTTGTCTTTAATGTTAATGAAATATATATACATTATGTTTTGTTCATGATTTCCAAAGTCTTTATATTGCATTTTCAAGCTTTTCATAGGGTAGGAATTGTGTACTAAATTCATGGGAAAAACTGTACTAATATAGATAGAACTAGACAAAGTTGTCTTCTGGAAAGTTGTAGTTTATCCTCTTAACTTTCCAACGCTATAAAGTATGTAAATTTTGGGTATCAGAGTTGAGAGATAGGAGCATTATAAGTGATGATGTTGCGTAGGAGGTATGTACATAACAGCTTTGGTGAATGATGAGAGTTTATGTATGTTATGAGTCATTTGAGTTGAGATTTGGGAGTTTAATGCACTCAGATTGGTAATTGAATGTTTAAGGAGTGTTATTGCATTAGAAGAAGTGAAGTTGGGAAGATTATGAATAAATATGATGTTAGAATGGATGTAGGAACTTTTGGAGGGGCTTTGGAAGGAGTTTTGGATTACCAATGTCCGTTAGACGTACTTTAGGTCCGTTAAACAGAACCTCTCGGGTCTGGGAGGACCCCGGAGGACCCCAACATTGCCAATGTCTGTTAAACGGACCTTCTCGGGTCAAAAATGGTCCCAACCCCGTGTATGTTCTTTAGGCGGACATGTACATCCGTTTAACGGACATACACTATACAACTACAAAAAATTTGCATTTTTTATCCTTGTAGAGGCGAAATCTTGCTTTCTGGTCTTCATAAAAGTTATAGATCTAGAAGTCTTCTTTCAAACTATCTAAGAATGAGCCCAACTAATTATCCCATGATAGGTACAATATGATTGAGGATATAAACATGTATGAATCTTTGGCCATCACTTCTTCATCTGATCCCCAAATGAAGTGATTCTTGAAGCAGTGGTTTCCTAACACATTTTTATACCTCTCAATAAAAAAATTGGTAGCTTTTGGTTTTGATCTGAAAAATATAGATGGAAAGAAAGTGAGGGGTCGGTTAAGAGAGCATGATCGGGGTATGAACATACTTGGGCTTCTTAAGCATATCTTCATTTATAGAGCTCCATTTGAGATGGTTCTTGCTTCAATTTAAACTAGAGACTTAGAGATACAATTGTACTGAAGAGGTCATATGGTATTTATAGTGATTGACTGGTGTGGGCCACTACCCTTGTGGGATGATGGCAAATGAGGGTTCAATGAAATAACCCTACGAGGTAATATGTTCAAGTGTGATGACTCCGAACATTGGGCTCCGAAAATGGAGGCCAACACTTAGTGGTTTAAAATGACTTCCCAGCTCTTACCAAACAACCAAGTGCATTTGGTAAGCTTCTTGTCATCTTTCATTCTTGCTTCCAACAGTCTTATCAAAGGAGGTCTCCATTAACCAAGTTTTATATATAATATAACTCTCAATACCTACAAGCCTACAGATTGTAACTTGTAGTATCGAAAAGTATTGATCCCATAAGGAACTAGCTAAAACAAGTTAAACCTAACTTTGTCTAAGGTAATAAAATATGATGTGAGTTAAAATAATAACAAAAATTAAAGAAATTAAATAAAATCAAGCAAAAAACAAATAATAAGTGAGCTGTCAATTTAATGTAAGGTTGATCAAGGATGAATGCATTGGATTTATTCTTTAATTGTTTTATTCTCTTAACAATTATTGATTTAATTATGTGTCGATCCTAGATTTTATAAGGGCCTGATTACTCTCTCAAGACCTAACCAATTAACCCTTAATTGATTAACTCTAACTGAATAAGAAAGTTCTAGATGTTGCAACCTCTTTATTCACAGAACTTTCCCAACGTTTCAACTAAATTCGAAGCTATCTAATGGATAATCAATTTCTCACATAAGATCTTTCTTCGCATGATTGTTGATTTGTTAATCGCATGACTTATTAAACTACTAACTTTCATTGTGTAATTTAATCAGATTACTTTTAACTAACTCTCTCAATTTTTTGTTAAAGTATAGACATGCACAATTAACATAACACTAGAATGTTATATTGAATCAACAAAATAAACCCTAACATGGAAATTAGAATATCATGAATGTAGTAATAGACATCTGGAATTTCAGTTTACGCGTTAAGTATGATGAAAATAAGAAAAGGAAAAGAAACAAAAACTCTATTTGGAGTTTGATCTGGAAAGCTGGAAATCTGTTCGTCATTGATCTTCCTTGTTTGATCCACTTTTGCAAGATGATGGCCACATTTTTGAGACTTTATAAGGTTTGTAAATATACCTAGAGTGTCTTAGGGGTGTAACTATTTTAATCTTTAATCGGTTCTAAAAATGCCCCGAACCCTAAATAAATGGAAAAAGTTGCGCTTGGGAAGCCTCTGTCACGATCGTGAGTCAGTGAATTTGCTCTCTGTCATTATTGTGCATATGAAGTCATGATCATGATCAGGGACAGATCCAGGAAATTTTTTGAGTGGGGACAAAATTTTAATGAGGAAAAAATTTTAATGGGAGCAAAATTATATTTTTTATGGGATCAAAACTTAAAATAATAATTTTTTATATATAATTTCTTACCCACTTGCCCCCAATGTGGATCTGTTCATGATCATGACTCTGGGTAAATCACTTTTGTAATGATTGTGACACGGAAGTCACGATCGTGACCACGCCCAAATCTCTTGTTTTTCACCTATCTGATTTCCAACACTAACAAACACATCAAACATCTCAAGAAACATATAAATAAGAATGAAACCATGCTCTAAACCATACAAACATTTATAATATAAATAAACACGTTAACATAATTCTAAGTCTATTCATGCAACAATCATCTAATAAACACCTATAAACACATTAAAATACCTATCAAAACATAATATAAACTGCATCTATTGGTCTCTTTAATAGTAGACAGTCTTTAATTATTTGTTATAACATTCCATGCTTTGATCATAAAAGTGAATTAAGGGCTCGAGACCCTTTTTGGGCCTCTTTTTTGAACCATTATAATTATAATTTGATCACTTTCCATTTTATCTTACCCCATTGAAATAAATTGACTTCCTTCTATTTTCTACTGAGATGGATTGACTTGCTTCATTTGTCCTTTCTAAGGGCTCCATACGTTGTTACATGAAGGATCTATTCTCCACAGTGTTTTAGCTATAATTGGTTCCTGATCTAATAACTGAACCAAGACGTTCCCAGGGTCATCTAAAGGCCTATCTTCTCCTTACATTGGGGTATTAACAACTTTAACAATCTCATTCATCATCACTTGAGCAACAAAATTTCTAATAGATGTTCCTTTTGTTGAAGTTCCTTCTCTAATATGAGAATCATACTTCTCTTTTCTATCAGTAATGGTGGGCTTCCCATTTCTCTTGGGGAATGGGGAAACTTCCATTGGTATGAACGGGTTATTTCTAACCCCATCAGTCCCCTCTCCTCATTTAACCTCTTTAGTTTGAGAGTTTAAGGTAACTTTTGAACCATCCCACCTCCATGTAGATTGTCACGAAACGTATTCTTCTTAACCTTATTATGTTTTCGTTTAAACAGATTGGCTTCTCCATGGAGCTTGCCAGGTAACTCAAGCTTATTGTAGGTCAATATTCAAGGAATATGTTGTGAAGATTAATTCATATTGGTACGCTTTCCATTTAGTTCTTATCTAATATCATTCTAAGCCTCCATTTTCGAAGTGGTTATGGATTGCCTTGGACATGACCCGTCTCTAAGATTTTTTGCATATGAGCCTCTGCTTTAATGAAGAAATCCTCCTCAGTCGATGAGTATTTTGTCAAGACCGAGCTTAATCCAATTAGCTTTCGCCCATCTACGCACATGAGGAAAAGGGTTTTTCGCTACTGGTTTAAGGCTTGACGCAGGGCCTCTTGCTGAAGGGGCCAAATAGTTCTCATAATCCAAACTGTTCTGATCAGGAACTGAAGGAAGCGAAGCAGAACTTCCATTTTTCCTTTGGAATGAGAGGGGATAGCAGGAGGAGGTTTTAGATTGCAATGCCATGAATCTAGTGTGAGGTTGAGACTAGCTTCCAGGTACTAGAGGGGGAAAGGAGTTGGAAAGAGTACACGAATTTAGGGAAAAGAAAAAGAAAACATGAATTGTCTACGGAAAAAGAAAAAGAAAACATGAAGCAAACTAGGGAAGGGGATCCTTTCATTGTGCTTGGGGATCCTTTCATTGTGCTTCACCATCCTTTTTCCCCAACTCCTTACAACAAGATCCTTTTTCGCCCCACCATTATCAACATACACGAAACGTAAGATTTAGCTCCCAGAATTCACTAGTGAGCAACTCATATCGAAGTTAAAATACCCATTCTACTCAGAAATATAACAAACTGGCCCAGTCAGGACTTATGTTAACCGACCGGTTTTCGGTCATTTTATTGAACCAGGTGAACTGGTCTATCCCCTTCAGTTTTTAATCACCACCAAAAGCAAAATTCCATCTGACCTTAAATTATCAGTTAATTATTTTTCTGGAGCCTAATCAATAAGCAAGTCGTGAGCCGAATAAATCAGCCAACAGCTCTATTCCATACTACTCCATGTACTCTACCAACAATGCAAGAATAGTTGCTAGGTACATTTTGAATTAATTTGTGCTTGTTTCATGGCCTTATTCGAAAACCAAGTTCATGATTCAACAGGAACCACACAAGGGAGGATTGATACAATAAAAACATTAGGTAATTTATCTCCCGATTAGATTCTCTACGTGTAGATCTTCCAAGGTCTATGTAAGGATGAAAAATCCTCCCATAATTTGGCTTACATCGTTTCTCATAAAAGCATCCAATTCACAAATTCTCTTAGCCGTTCTACTTTCTTTAGCAAGTCAAAATTATAGAACCAGAAAATATTGATGACAAAAGTACTCTTCCTGAGAAATAATCCAATCCTATAACTCTACCACTAAGTCAATCTTCTATAGCCACCTAATGGCAATCCAAATGCTTTCGTTCTTAAACTACATGTAATCGAAAGCAAAATTCTCTCTAATTGTAATCAATAGATACTAGCACCAAGCAGACAAAAGAGAAGTCCAACTCATAATTGCTAGCGCACAGCAGCTAATTGATGGCAATCACCTACAGGAGGCTGAAGAAGTTAGTGGTAGAGAGACTGCATGAGGATAAAACTGTTGAGAACATTACAAGGAATCATGGTCGAACTGAGCATACAGCTTCTGGTTTTTACAAAAACTAACCCATAACTCATGCTTGAAAACCTACTAGACAAGCTACTTTCTTTCAAGAACCCTCTATCAATTCAACCAATTCCTGATAGCAACAGCTTTAGGGATTTAATTAATGATTGCCTTCAATATATTCAACTAATGGGGTCAAAATGGAATGATATGCTCCTTAAAATAGTAAACATTGTTAAGCAAGACAACTCAAGAACACAAAAACTATTTTTGCGGCGTTATTTATTTGGTGGATATGGGTGCCACGGGGTTATACTGCGGACTGCAGACTCCTCAGACTTTTGTTAAAAGCACCTGTGCAGTTGGGATGTTGTGTCGAAGAAACCTTGAGCGTACCGTGGTGGGGCGCTCTGTTGCTGTGTGAATGTTAACATGACACAACAGCCTTCCGTTATTTCAATCCTTATATCACTTAACCCAGCAGATAAAGTCAAGAGATTAGTATGAAATCTAAACAAATCATTCTAAATGTCACCCAAATTATAATTCTAAATGTCAAGAAACATACAAGTTCTCATTTTCGAAATCCATTGTTCAATCATTAATTGACAAAATTAGTCTGTTTTCCCTTGGGCAATCAGGAGATCATAAGCTCGTCAAAATTTAAGAAATGATCAAATTCAGGGTAGAGCTCTCAAACCGAATCAGTTAGTTTTAGGATCGGGCATGGGGAACAAGCCAGCACCGGCGGCTCCACGCGGCGGGGAGAAACCTAGAAACTTCTGGAGATTCGTACGGATGCTAATCGAGCAAAGGAAATACAAGAACGCCATGGAACAATCCGTGGAGTCGTCGCCTTGCAATCCTCTGTGACTCATCTTCATCACGATTCCGATCGGCTTGAAAGGCAATTTAGCCACAACTTTGCCCTCAAAGAGCGAGTTTAGCAGTCCAAACACGATAAAGAGGACCAGAGCCACGACGGCACCGGATTTGAACTTGAAGAGAGAAAGGTCGCGGCTTGTCTCCTTGAGAGACGTCTCCACCCGATCAATTTTCTTGGTCTTGGACTTCTTGCTGGTGATCTTTGTGGTCTCAGTCTTCATGGTCTCGAGCTTCTTCGAGGCCTTGTCAATTGAGGACTTTAGGGATTTGTACGAACTTGTACGGTAGATTAGGATCCATGAAATGGCCTCGCAGACCACGGCGGTGCAGACCGAGATACCGAGCACCGTTAAGCTATCGGAATACTTGAAGGAGGAAAGGAACTGGTGAGTTGCCATCGAAGACGGTGTTTGGGCAGGAGAGCAACCGAGGGGACGTTTGGAGGCCAAAAAGAAAAATGCGCCGTGCGGCTGTTATTACTCTGTTTTACACCGTTTTTTTAACATATTTTTTTAATCTTACACAAATGAGCAAGTTAAGTGAAGCAGAAGATTTGTTCCCTGTACTGCTATGATATTATTGGCAAGTTTATTTATATTCCATTACTTAAACTCTTATTTTTCTATTTAAATATAAATACTTAAATTTAATAATTTTAATTGTGTCTTAATAAAAAATTTACTTAATAAATGGTTCCTTTTTTTTAGTTTTATTAATTAGTATCTTTATCCATTAACATGCACGAGTGATGATATGGCACTATAACAAAAAGCATAAAAATTATTTGTAAAGAGGCAACTTTTGGCTTGGCTAAAATACCGAGAATAAGATGCATAAGAAATCCACGCTTACCCATTTTAGGAAAAAAAGTTAAATTCACAACTTGGTGCTTGTGCCCACAACATGCATTTTAGATTCAAAGTTGTTTACCTCAATGTCAACCACAGGTCTATAATTGCTAAAGGAGTGTTTGGTTCTACTTATGTTTTTTTTTTTTTTTCTATTTTTAATTTCTGCTTTTAATTTTTTATTTTTATTTTTCTTTTAAATAAAAACAAAAACTTGTTTATTGTTAATGTTAACGTAATTATATTTTTATTACTGATAATAATTACATTTTAGATAAAACTTAATGATAAATTATTTTTAATTAAATAAATTTATTAATCTCTTATATAATATTTATTAACAAATTATTAATAAAATTATGTTATTTTAATAAAATAAATAATTTAAAATTTTATTTATAAATTAATATTTATTAGAAATATATTTTAATTATCAAAATCAAAATTTATTTGAATATTTATATATATTAAATTTAATTATATATAATTTTATTATAAAATTAAATTAAATCAAATTATTCATAATTTATTGATAATTAATTTTAATTTATTAAATATATAAATATAATGTTGAATTAAATTATTCATAATTTTAGTAAAAATTAAATAATTAAATAATATATATTTAAAAGATAGTAAATCAGATTATAAAAAAAACAGTAAATAAAAACCACATTTTATGATTTTTCATAATTTTGAAAAACTAAAAGAAACCAAAACAAAAAACAAAAACAAAAACTAAAATAAACAAAAATTTTTTACTGAATTTGAAAACAAAAATAGAAAATCAAAAGTAAAAATAGAAACAAACACCCCTAAGTAACGATTAATTTTTTTGTTACAAATAAGAGAAAATCAAAACTATTTTATAAAAAAAATACCACAGGCATCAGGCTATATAATCAAGGAGAAGCCCGCAGGGCGTAGCTCAGTTGGTTCCGGAGGGGCAGATTTGCTCCAAGGAGAAGGTTGCAAGAATATCGTCCCAAACTTGAAAAGTGAAAGAAATGCCATGACTCAGTTTAACCAGACAATCTGCCGCAAAATTACCCTCACAAAATACATGCGTAATAGAACAAATCTAATCCCTAGCAAATAAAACCTGAATACCTACATGCTAAAACCTGCTTATACTTTATGGATAATATTTTCCATAAGCATATCACTGAGAGCTTCGGGCACGCCTTAGCCAAGACAAAATTATTTTCCTATGGATTCACCTGAAATGAGGCAAGGACGCAAAAATGACTAGATATTTGCAAAAGCATCGGCATACATAAAGATGGAAGTCATCAAAAGCAAATTCAAAACTAGAAAATCATGATGTCCCTCTTGAAAACAATTGGGAACATAATCTAGTTAATAATTATTAAGTAATTTTTGACATCATTATTTAAAGGCAATAGTTATCTTATGCATTAAAGATGCTATACACGTTTATTATTTTTTAATTTCATATTAGGATTTATTCTTGACTTATTTTGTGATAATCATTTTTTATTTCAATATAATCTTATGGTGTTGTGACATTTATAGTTGCTTATATTTCAAAAATAGATCAAAATAGTGTGTCGAAAGTAATTCGATTAGGTTGGGTAACTAGAGTTAGTAACCTAATAGGTCACGCAAATATCAAATTGATAGTCATACGAAGAGAGATTTTGTAAAAAAACTCAATTTTTTGATAAATCACTTAAGATGTTGGGCCCCAAAATTTTTTATTTTTTTATTTTTTCATTTTTGATTTTGCTTTAATTGTTTTATTATTATTTTTAGTTGAGTCTTTAAATTTAGTAAGGATGAATGGGGTATTGAATAGAAATTAGAATTGAGAATGAAGTGTTAGAATTATATTAGGTGGTGTTAAGTGGGTTGAAAGAGTAGAGACATATAAG
>JANVCQ010000004.1:28583235-28594916 GCA_025531925.1 Erythroxylum plowmanianum
TATGGAATTTTTGGGCAATGGAGAAGGAAGATATGATTTTTAGAAGTTATAATGCTGTTCAGGATGAGCTTGTTGACTAGTCACTTTTGAGTGAACCTTTGACCCCTTCAGAGACCGAAATTATTTTTAAGTCATTCATGGAAGTTGTAGATATTTCTTTTAACTTTCCATTGATATGAAATTTGCAAATTTTGGAGTTATGAGTGACAAGTTATGAATTTTAGAAGTTGGAAAGTCGGAAGAGGAGAAGGCAGCATTCGCATGTGCCCTCGCGAGGGTGAGCGCCTCGAGAGGGCGAGCACCCACGCGCGCTCAATTTTTCCTCCCAGATCCGACCTCTCTCCATTCTTTTGGCCATAACTTTTTCGTCCGACCTCCGATTGACCTGATTTTTAAAGCGTTGGATTTCTAAGACATTCCTCTACCTCTCTACAAAAATTTGTAGGTTTTTATATAAATTTCAAAAAGATGAATTGAATCAAAGTGAGTGGGATATTTTTCTGAACATGTTTCAGTATTTTGGCGATATCTCAATTTGTAGAGATCCAATTGAGTTGATTCTTACTTCAAAATAAAATAGGGGCGTGGACCTACAACTTATCCTAAGGAATTGAATTTCAATTTGGGCCTTAAGACTTTCAATTTCTGGAGTGAATTCGAGTGTAGTATTTAGTCTTGGTTTAATGTTAGCCCAATAGTGTTTTAGCCATAACTTCTTCATTTCCTAACCAAATTGAATGTCTTTGGTGTCGTTAGAAATGTAATTCAATGGGGAACAAATGTTATGAAGAAGCGAGTCTGAGACTCCAAATGGAAGTTTCCCAATTATGCTCAGTAAGTTATAAGAAGTGAGCCCTCCATGCGTTTATGATTCTGAATGTTGGACTTCGAAAACGGGGTCCAACATAAGAACTAGTTGAAAACGTTAAGCTCTTTTTGTGAATCGAGAGATTGCAAAATCTAAAATTTTGAAATGAATTAGGGTTAAATTATTAGGTCTTCAAACAGAATAATCAAACCCTTGAAAAATCTAGAATCGACACCTAATTGAATCAATGGTGGTTAGGGGAGCAAAATAATGATAGAACTAATCCTACGCGTTCATATTTGATCATCCTTATTTTATTATGGCAACTCAATTATTAAGTGGTTAAGTGCTCAATTTTATTTGATTGTTTTAATTTCTGGTATTTTATTTTCATTCAAATCATATTTCACAACCTTAGACAAAGTTAGGTTTACTTATTTTTTGCTATTTCCTCATATGATTGAAACCTTTAATACTACAATTTATGATTCATATTCTTGGAGATATTAAGGGTTTTATATTAGGTAAAACTTGCTCAATAATTTTTTGGCGCCATTTAGGACTTTTTGAATTCCTTTGTTGTAAGGAACCTTTTGCCTTTCTTATATTCTTACGACTGCATGAAGACAAGAGTTACTCAGAGTTTAAACAAGATTACAGAAACTCTAGCACTTGATATCACTCAACTAGAAAGAGCAATTCAAAGCGAGACCCCAAGAAGAGACCGAAGAAACAATGGTAGAAGAATTCAATGAAGGAGACCAGCAAGAAATTATGGATATCATAAGATTAGGGTTCAACGCTACACATCAAGGCACCACTCAACCACCAATGCAAGCAGTATCATTTAAGATCAAGCCAACTTTGTTGAATAGTCTACAAACCAATGTCAAATTTTATGGGTTAATTAATGAGGATCCTAACATCCAATTGGTAAGTTTTCTAGAAATATGTTATACTTTTAGATATCATGGAATGTCAGAAGATGCTATTAGGATGAGGCTCTTTCCTTTCACACTAAGGGATAGATTCAAGACATGGTATTACTCCTTAAACCCGACAAACATCACAATATCTCTGACAAAGATGACAAGGTTGATAAAGGAAATTGCAAATTTTTGACAAAGCAATAGGGAGCCACTTTATGAAGTGTGGGAACGTTATAAGGATTTACAGAAGAGATGTCCTCACCATAGCTTACCCAAAGAATTGCTATTGTAAACCTTTTACAATGGAATTAATCCATTGACAAAAGGTACTATTGATGCAGCATCTCTGGGATCTCTGATGAGAAAAACAGTTGTGGAAGCGAAGGAATCATCAGAAAGGATGGTGAGCAATAGTTTTCTTTAGACATTAGACAGAAGCAGAAAACAAACAACCTTCTATGATCAGAAGGAAGAGCCATTGCAGTTGATTTCATAAAAGAAATGCAGACAAAAATTGATTGTTTAATTAGACAACTCAATAGTATAAGAGCATTTTCATCATCTCCAATTAAAGTTATTCAGCATAAGTGTGAATTATGTGGACAAGACAAACATGATAATGTTGATTGCTTCTTGATGTAAAATAGTGAAATAGAACAACTTAACTATATGGGAGCATAATTTGGTTGAGGAGGAGGAAATAATCCTTATTCTGGCACTTATAAGCCTAAGTGGAACTACCACTTGAATTTTTCTTGGTCGAATAATGTAAGAGGTCAATTTCAAAATCAAAGGCCATCTAGATTTCAATAATAGAAATCCACTTCTACTGACTTTAAACTAGACAAAATCTTGGACAAACTCGTGAATGTGGACGAAGCATGTAAGAGGCTTGAAGGTAAATTTGAGCAAGTATCTAAAAACTATACCTTTAGAATCTTCCATTCATAATTTAGAGGTGTAAATGAGTCAATTTCCAAGCACATTGTCGATAAGAAATGTGGGGAGTCTCTCAAACAACATTAAAGTAAACCTAATGGAGCAACTTAAAGCAATCACAATTATGAGTAAGGAAAAACTGGAGCAACTAGTGGAGAAAGGATCTGAAACCCACCTAGAAGAAGACTAAGAAAAGAAGAAGGATATAGACATGAGTGAGTACCCTTACTTATATTTCTGCTTCATTATATCCACTTAAGATTCGATTCCCCCAACGATTAATAAAGAACAAACTGGATGCATATTTTGAAAAGTTCATAAAGAAGTTGAAAACTTTGTAAATTAATCTATCTTTGTGGAGTCATTGAAGCATATGCCCTGAGTACACAAAGTTTCTTAAAGACATTAATAACGAAGCAGAATTGGGAAGAGAATTAAATGGTCACACTAACCAAAAGCTATAGCTCTATTATCACAAGTCACCTCCCTTTAAAGCCGAAAGATCATGGAAGCTTTACAATACCTGTTGGAGTTATGTAAATATCATGCCCTGGAAAGCAAGTGTATTTACCTATAACTTAATTTTTTCTAGTTACTTTTGTAATAACATATTTATTATTAATTAAACAAAAGAGTTTGGTTTTATTTGTATGAGCATTATATATCTAGTCATAAGGTATCGAGATTCTTTTGTAAGTAATATACATATACATAGAGATGTATGGGAAACATGTATATTCTTAGAATCTAAAGTAATTGATTCACAGTTGAATAATCAAGTTGGTCGATTGATTATGGTTTAGACTGTAGTGCTGCGATTTATCTCCGAGTAAGTAAAAGAGTTTAATTTAAAGGAATGATGATTTTCATATCATGATAGTAGTTGACTATCGATAATGGAACTATTAAATGAATCTAGAATCAAATATGTTTTAAAGAATAAAGTAGGCCGTTACTTTAATCTTTAAACATACAACTTAAGCATTCGTTTATTATGAACCACAATCTTGATGAGTGGTGAACTCATAAGTGTTTTATTATAAATTTTGATATGATCAGAATGGATTTTTACATAGTATCAATCCAGGGTCAACATGTTAGAATTATTAATTGAAACATGTATCAGGGAACATTTACTCAAATAAAGAGTTCAAAGTGATATCATCACTTCTAGATGTTTTATGGAGATTGGTGATTAAACTGGCGCTAATAGTTTGATGGACTGGCTACCCATCAAGTCTTAACGTCAAGATAAGATCTTGTGTGATAATCACTATAAAGAGGAAAATGGGAGATCTAGAAGGAAAAATCAACATAAGGGCAAAACGGTAATTTTACTCTTTATTGTGCAGATGGCTATAATATGGTTCATATTAGAGTTCACAATTAGACATTTTATTTGAAACATGTGTTCTCATAATATTTAGTAATTCAAGAGTTCAACTAATTGTCTTAAGTGGAATGACATTTGGTTAATAAGATGGAATTAATTCTAATGAGATTAAATTAATTCTGGGCTTATTGGAGCATGAATTATATAAGTCCAATTACATTGGCTTCTAGGAAGGTTATCAAGCAAAATAAGAAATACAAATAGAGGTTTTAAAGCCTATGATTGAATGTTGGGCTTAATTTAATTAATTGTTAATTATAAGCCTATATGAACATTTAGAAATAGGCTAGACTTTAGTTTAATTTGATTAATTAGATTAATTAAATTAAAACAAAGTAATTAAAGATAAAAGGAGGTGGATTTTCGATTTTAATGGGCTAAATGTGCAGCTGCACATTTAACATTGGTTTGCTATATTTAAGATGGTTTTTATCATACTTTATCATCATTAAATGGAGTAATGATCTTATCATTAAATGGTTTAATGGTTATCTTTTAATGATAGCATGTAACCATTTAGCATTCGTTAGATTAAAGAAGAAAGAGGTGCATTTGATGGACCATCTTCCTTCTTTGATCACACAAAATCGAAAATGAGATGTATCATTTAGGTTATTGATTTTTTTCATATAGCCATCTTAAAACAAATGAGAAGAGTCTCATTTATTGGCTTCTTTATGATTGATTAAGGAAGGATGTGATGCATTGGATGACTTTCACTTCTATCTTTAAGGCTTAACCAAAATTGGGAGAAGGAATACAAGGTGTTGTTGAATTTTTATCTCTCTCTCTCCTATCTTGCATGTATTGGCTTAAATTTGCATTAGAGATGTCTCATCATTGGCTTCTTTCTTCTAAGGAAAAATCTCTTCAAGTTTTCTTTTCCTTTCCCACCAAAGGATTTTGTTAACCAAGTTGTCCAAGGAGGATAAGTGGTAGATCAGATTAGTCAAGGATACAATAACAAGAAGAGAATACATTACCTAGGAGAGGATACATTGCTAAGGATAGGATAACACAGTGAGGAGTTAAAGCTGTAGCAAAGGAGTCGGCAATAATTTCCATCTTGTTGTTTATGTAAATTATTTTCCTTATACCATATCATGTATAGCTTGGCATGTTGGTTTGCTTATATTGCTTTCGTTGCAATTTTGATTTCTAAAAAGTTTTGAAATCTTTTGTTTTAACTAAATTGTACATGCTTAATTTTTTGATCTAATAATTGGTATTAGAGCCAATTTTCTTATGCATAATTTTGGTTCCAATATATGATGCATGGGTTGGCAAATTTTCGTATGCTGCACATTTTTATGTGATAGATATATATATATGGTGTATGATTTGCTCTTTTGTTTGTCCATAGATTCTAAAGTTACCTTGTACATTTTCTTCATTTACTTTGTAACAAGGAGGGTGGCATATCATCGTCATGTTTCCTCCTTGGTTTCATTTTTATGTTTTCTTTGATTATGTAATGTACAAAATCATGCAATGATGAAGAAGTCATGGATTGAAGAAATGAAGAGGTAAAGTTTTGGTTTTGATTATGGTAACTCGACTAAATTTCGATTTTGGTGAATAACAAGTGCAGATTTTTGTTTTCATTTGGACAAAAATTTGGTTTTATGAAAATCAAAATTTTGTTGGAAAAGAAAAGTCGTTACAAACTTGTTATCGAATGGGTCAGGTCATGTGAGCAAAAAGTTCGAATCGGAAGATCCAAGTCCAAGAAGAAATTGTTGGGCTTAGAAGCCTTGTAATTTTATTTATGTTTCTAGGATAGACAATCAAATGTGGTTTTTTAGTTCATGAGATTAATGGATAAATGAATGCGAATATTATGTGATATTATGTAATTGCATGCCATTTAGAAAATTGCCAACCCTAGGCTTTGCCATGCATTCATTATGTATGAGATATATAATGAAACAATACAAGATGAATAATAAATTGCGTCTAGACAAGATGGTATTTATTAAAACTTAAAGCCCAAAAAGATTGAATGGAAGAGGATGCTCATGTGAGAGTCCACGGCTTCATGTGATGGCTCATTATATATGGTGAAGTGTTACTCCCCACTAGAAGGCATGAATCTTAGATCTTACATGGTTTGGGTCTCCTTAAGGATAAGTCCACTCATTGGTAGCAAATGTGACCTCTCATCAAGGCATGGTTTGCAAGTACCTTAAGTGGATAAATCAAATGGTTACACACTCAACATATTTTATCAATAACCTGCCCACCATAGGTCTATTGGTAAAAGCATGGACCAAATCATGATGCTTCTTAAAAAGTTAGGCATGAAGATGCTTGGTAGATTTTTGAGTGAGAGGATCCTAGTTTTTCTTTTAATGGATAAGATGTCCCATCGTCACTTAGTCCGTTATAGATAAGAAAAATAATCGTCGTATAAAGATTTAAATTTTTTGAAAGTTTTTTTAAATCTATCTTCATGCATACATGCATCATGATTTTATATAAAGTTCCAATTTTGTTGACTAGTATGCTCATTCTTTAATAATTTATTTTTTAGACATTATCACCACAAAATGAATCCACTCACTTTGCTCTTGACTAATAACAAATTGGAAAATGGATAAAATTTTAATAAATGGAGATGTAACCTTGACATTGTTCTTCAATATGAACTACTTTTATGGGTATTAATTGAAAATAAGCCTACACCTCCGGGTGGAGATTCAACACTCGAGCTAGTCCAACAACATGAGCGATGGTAAAATGCTGATAAGACTACTAAGTGCTATATTCTAGCTTTTGTCAGCGACATGTTGCAAACGAAAATTGCTTGTATGACAACTACTAGTGCAATGTTCCATCACCTATATGAGGTGTTTGGTGTGAGGACTAGATCTACAAGGGTGAAAACTATCCAAACCTTTCATAATCTCAGACAAAAACCTAGTGAACTAGTGCAAGATTACATGCTTAAGGTAATCTCTACAGTCACTGAGGCTAAGATGCTTGGGGCAGACATGGATGCGGACACGTAAATGATTGTAATCATCAATAGCTTAAACTCTTCTTTTCAACAGTTTAAGTTGGACTATGAGTTCAACAACAAGGATTACACTTTGAGTGAGTTGATGAATACTCTTCAGAGTATGGAGGAGATTGTTGGTCCTCGGATTTTTTTCTCTAGTTAAGCATGATTTAAATGAATTATGAGGTTTTGATAGATTTAATTTTTGGAGTTATTATTATGTCAAAGTTAGTATGATTTATTGCATGGGTTAATAGAATTAAAGTACTAAAGTAATAAGGATGTTCAAGGGTATTTTTGGAAGATCACTTAAAGTTAAAAGAATATAAGCTTATAAGGAAGGGTAAAATGGACTTTTTGGGCTCATTAAGGGTAAAAAGGGGAAGAAGAATATGTTGTCTTGCTTATTAAGAAGAGAAAAACGTGAATTGAAGGGAGAGAAGAGTGAAAAGCAAAAATAAGAGAGAAGGAGAGGTTTCAGTTTTGAGGAAAGGAAGGAGGAAAAAGCTAGGGTTTCATCATTTCTTAGTTTTCAAGAGAGATTTTGAGGTTGTTCAAGAAGAGGAAAAGGTAGAGGAAGAGAAGAGCTTTCATTAGAGCCAAGAAACTCTTCAATTGGTGAAGACTCAAGGTAAGCTCATGCTTAATCTTTTGGATTTTTGGAAGGGTTTTAGTCCATGGAGTTTAGAAAACGCATGGGTTTAAGTAATCTAAAATCGATTTTAGTGAATGTGCTTTGTGGGTTCTTAAATTGGAAACCCTATTGAATTGAGATTTTTCCATTGATGAAGGAAATCAAGAGAGACAAGAGGAACAAAAGGAGAGGTACATTTAAGCAAGTTCTTAAGTAAGAAATTCAAGGTGGGTACTTGTTTATAATAGAGTAAATAAGCCACTAATGTTTTCTTTGAATCAAGGAAGTTAATGATGTAAATTTCATCATAAATGTTGCATTTATTGCTTCTTGAATGAATTGAGAAATTTCTATATGTTTGATATATGCATTGTGTGCATGATTTATGAAAAGACTTTGAAAATGATTTTTTTAAAGAAATAACATGTTTATGAAATCTTGTTTTCAAAAATGGATTTTAAAATATCTCATGTTCATGAAAAATAAGTTTCCAAAATGTGCCTTTTAGGCAAACTATTTTCAATTCATGAATTACATGTTATGTGGATTTGGTATAGTCCATTCAAGTATGTCATGTGCGCGTTGACTAAGTTAAAGGCTTCTCCTGCCTGTCTGCTAGTGGCACAGAGCTGCTTCATAGACCCCATCATGTTCACGGCTATGTAAGATCATTATGTGGGATTGTGATAGTGCGTAAAGTTTACAACCACATGGGACTATTATGTGAAAATGTGTAGTTCTTCATGTTTATAGATCTACCCAAACCATTCTGATGTGCTTATGATATGTTAACAAGTTTGATGCATACATGATTTGTAGTTTGTGAATTTTGGTTATGAATTTGAGAACGATACATTTTATGAATTTAATTAGAACATTGTATAGACAAATGAACATTTCAAAGGTTTTGCTTATTTTTTCGTTATAAACTTATTATCTAAGATCTTTTAAGCTCACCCCCATTCCTTCCCATCTTCAGGTGATGAAAAGGAGATCGAGTGATCAAGAATCGAGACATCACTTCAAAGTTGCATTTTCTTGTGTTTTATGTTAGTTTATAAGAACACGAGGCCTTAGTTGCATTTCAAGTATTATTTGAACAAGAATCTTTTGTATTTTGGGACATTGATGTATTGTGGCTTGAAATGCCCATTAAAGATTTGTAAAATACTTATCTTTTGATGTTAATGGAATATGAATTGTGTGTGGATGATGTTGAGTTGAAAAATTGGTATATTTGAAGAAGTTATCAACTTGAGATGATAAATTTTGAGCATGGATTGTTGATATATATATATATATAAGTGAGATGTTATGGAAAAGAAAGATATGATTTTTGTGAATGATGAGAATTAGTTGCAAGTGATGAGTCAAATGAGTAAAGATTAGAGAGTTAATGAAGTAAAGTTGGTAGTTGAATGGTTATGTTCATGACCTTCCAAGTTGTACATTACATTTCAGGTTTTCACAGGAGAAAACTTTGTGTTCTAACTTTCAGGAAAAATATGGATTGATATAGGTAGAATTAGATAAAGTTTAGAAGTTGTAGCTTATCATCTTAGCTTTCCAACGATATATAGTTTGTAATTTTTGGACATTGAAGTTAAAAGTTATGATCATTTAAAGTTAGTGATGTCACGTTGGATGTATAGGGGGGACAGCTTCGGTCGCGATTGCATCAAGCACCCTCCCGATTGCTCCAATTTCTCTTGTGATCGCACCTTCCCTCCTCACGATCGCACCTTCATCCTTACGATCGCACCTGCTTTCCTTGTGAGTGCACTTTCATCCTTACGATCGCACCATTGTTCCTCGCGATCGCACCCGAAGGGTTCCAGCTCTGAACATGTTTGACTCTTTTTTCCATAACTTTGTTGTCTAACTCCAAATGACTTGATTCTTGAAGAATTGGATTAGTAACACATTCTTCTATCTCTCAATAGAAATTGATAGCCTTTGGTATTGATTTGAAAAAGATTGATGCAAAGAAAGTAAGGGTATCAGTCGGAAGAGTATGAATAGGATATGTTACTAAACATACTTAGGTATTTTGATGATATTTTGATTTGTAGAGCTCCGAATGGGACGATTCTTATTTTAATATAAACTAGAGACATAGGGATACAAATATTTTGAAGAAATCAAATTCTAATTCAGTCTCTAAGAATTTAAATTTCTGGATGGAATTTGAGCAGAATAGTACTTCGATATAAGAACAGTTCAAAATTGGGGCCCAACACTTATGGTATCAGAGAATGAAGATGAATCGATGAAAGTTATGGAGAATTGATTGAAATAATCCTTCAGGAAAAATAAGCTCACATCTTCTGATATTCTGCATGAGATGGGCTCCAAAAATAGGGTCCAACAATTAAATTTTGTCATGTATGATAATTGTCTAATTAAATGTTTATTGCATGGAAAGTTTATTAGTCACCAAAGTGGCCTAGCTTGAAAAGATTAATCATTTAGTTGTGATTGTTTCAATTGTTCATTATGATATGATGCTAAAATGATGTAAAGGTTGAATTGAACAATTGAGATTATTAATTATAACGCTAGGAGGTCACCCGAAGGTGGACCATTGCTTATAATTAATGACATTAAAGGGACTTTATCAACATATTTGGTTAATATGATTGTATATCCAAAGATAACATGCATGTTGACTAGAATATGATTAATTGTCCATTATAGTGAACTATATTTTTATCATAATAGGTTACAACTATTTATTTAAATTTCACCAAAAGGAGAATTTAAATGCATAATCAAAGTTTATTACTAGTTTGAATCTATTTAGGTCTACTCAAAGCATTAATGTGTGGGCTATATATTGTGTTTGCAGCATCTACTAATTTGTTCGCCTTAGGAAATGGCTTAATCAAGTTCAATGGTATGAACTATGCTGATTGGTACGAACAAATCCAACTCTAACTGGGTGTAATGGATTTGGACTTGGCCATAGTTTCAGACGCAAAGCCTGTAGCCATAACTGAGACTAGTTCTGAAATTGACAAGTCTTATTATGAGGCTTAGGAATGGTCTAACAGGCTAAGTTTAAATTTGATGTGGATGACAATCGCAGAAAATGTGAAGCCATCAATGCCTAAGACGGATAATACAAAGGAGTTCATATTAACGCTTAAGGAATACTTCCAATTTGATATAGTTGACAAGTCTATAGTAAGGACTTTAATGAGTGACTTGACAACCAAAAAGTTTAATTGGTCACAGCCCATTCACAATCATGTAACTCATATGTCAAGCCTAGCTGCAAAGTTAAAATCTATGGGTATAAATGAGAGTGAGTCCTTTCTGGTACAGTTTATTATTAACTCACTTTCTCTAGAGTTTGTTCAGTTCTAAGTGAATTATAACACTATTAAAGAAAAAAGGAACCTTCAAGAAATTAAGGCTATGTTAGTTCAGGAGGAATGGAGATTGAAGAAAATAAAGGAACACTCTATTCATCTCACGTTTCATCAAAGCACTAGTAGCAGCAAGAATAAACCAAAAAAGAAAGGCAAAGATAAGGACAAAGCTCTCAACAAAGTTAATGAGGGTTGAATTAATAAAGATAAGAGGTGCCACTTCTGTAGGAAGCCTAGTCACTTCCAGAAAGATTGTCCTAAAAGAAAGACTTGGTTTGAAAAGAAAGGTACATACTATATCTTAATATGTTTTGAATCAGATCTTATTGAAGTGCCTAAGAATACATGGTGGTTAGATTTTGGTGCAACTACTCATGTGTCATATATTAAACAGGGATTCCTTTCAATCCAAAATATAAATGGACATGGAAAGTTCTTATATATGGGAAATAGAATGAAGGCACGGATAGAGGCCATTGGGACTTACTGTTGGGTCCCGATTTCTCCTTAGCATGTTTTAATTTTTTTTTTGCGGTTTAGTTTGCCTAAATTCCTGTTAGAAATTAATTTGAGGTTTTTAGTGCTTAGTTAGTGGTTATTAAA
>JANVCQ010000004.1:28595016-28614260 GCA_025531925.1 Erythroxylum plowmanianum
AAGGCTGCGTACTATCGGACCTCCCCAGACCCTGCTTCACTGCGGGATTTCAGACTGGGTGATGATGATGATGATGATGATGATGATTAATAGTAGTTAACAGAGGTTAAAAAACAACAAATCAATAAAATATGTTTAATTCTCCAATTTTTATCATTTTTCACATGTTTTCTTTGATTTGTTTTGGTTAGTTAATTTCATTTCATTTTCTTCTTTCTAAAACCAAACCCCCACCCCGTCAAACCTAAACACTAGTTAATTTCAAAAAAGCTAAGAGAAAACTTAGGTTAGTTATTAACATACGATTAATAGTTGCTAGGAGAGATTAGAAAACAACAAATCATTGAAATATGTTTAATTAGCATGTAGGCTAAAATTGAATCAAAGAACCGTATCCCTACTAAACTCCTCAATTTTATCATTTTTCGCATGTTTTCTTAGTTTGCTTTTATTAGTTAGTGTCATTTTATTTTCTTCTTTCTAAAATCGAACCCTAACCCCGTCAAACCTAGAAACTGGTTAATTTTAACAAAACTTAAGGAAAAACTCAGATTAATTGTTAACTTACGATTAATAGTTACTGGGAGAGGTTAAAAAACAACAAATAAATAGCGTGTAAATCGAAATTGAACCAAAGAACGAAGTCCCTACTAAATTCTCTAATTTTATCATTTTCGCATGTGTTTCTTTAATTTTTTTTATTAGTTAGTTTCATTTTATTTTCTTCTTTCTAAAACCAAACCACCCACCCCATCAAATCTAAACACTAGTTAATTTCAGTAAAACCTAATGGAAAATTCGGATTAATCATTAACTCACGATTAATAGTTGTTATGAGAGGTTAGAAAACAATAAATCAATGAAATATATTTAATTAGAGTGTAAACTGAAATTGAACCAAAAAATTGGGTCCCTACTAAAATCTCCAATTTTATCACTTTTCGCATGTTTTTTTTAATTTGTTTTTATTAGTTAGTTTTATTTTATTTTCTTCTTTCTAAATTCAAAAATTATAAATTATAAATTTAATCAAAAATTAAAAGTTCAATTTTAATTTTTATAAAAATTTAACTCCTCTTCTTAACTATTTTAAAATATAAATAAATTTGAATTTAAAAATTAGGTCAAATATGAATCTTAAAATTTTAGAAGACATTTGTGATGGATTTTGGTTGATCGTAATCTAGCTCAGCCCGTCCACGGGCCTTGTCACGATTTGTCTGAGTGGTCCCTGCTCGTTGCTGCAATTATAAACGGTGGATGTACATGTCCGATTGACCAAATAGTAAGATTCTGTTCTTTTATCATTTTACCGAAGTGTTGATCTCTTCTTGTAATTACTCGTTTGGTTCTGCGATAGGGTCTCCGAGGTAACGTCTACTAACTCCTCTATCTAATCTCTTTTATCTTTCCTTCTATGTCTTTACGTCTTGTATGCATAGCCTACACGTAAAGAACTTGTCTAAATGGAGCTTCAAAAGTTTCTTAAATTCTGTCGTTAGGAGCCTGTCAATCACTTTTCTGATTGATTCATGTTTTGTTTCGTTGGAAAGTGTGGAAAGGAAAAATATAACGGGGACTTTTTCTTATCTTGGTAGCTATTTTTCATCTGGTTTCCTGTTTAAATGTGGAGTAATTTACTTGATAATGAAAAACTATGTTATGTAGCTCTGTTTGAAACGCTTGTTTCAAAATATTTTATTATTTAGACCTCTGGACTCCAATCTCTTTGAGACTTCTACACTACATGTTTGCAAAAGATAATACAAGAGGTTTCCCGGATAAAAATATTCCCTCCAATGAGTTCGGTTTTGGGTTCTGGTGCCCGTGGCTGCTCCGGTTTTGAGCTGCACTATTAGCATTTTTTGTGCTAATGGTGTTTATTTTTTTAATGATGCCTGATATAAACGTTGAACAGATGTTTATGTGATTTGGGTTTATTGATGGTTGGTTTAGCTTTGGAGTCAGTTACTGGGTCATGTTACCCTGATGCAGGAATTGGTGTCTTGTACTATACACCCCATTGTAGTTTGCTCATCTCATATGTTGAGAGTCTCAAGTATGTGATCTGTTGCAGTTTCCAAGTTAAAGCTGACAGTTGAATGTATAATTGAAGCAGGTTTTGAATGCATATGTAGAAGCTTGTGTTAACTGGGTCTTATGACTATGTTTAACTGATAGGAGAGTTTGACTTCTTGTACACAGAGTTGTACAAACTTGGTGGACTTTGATATGGTCAGTAACTCTGTTCGCTTCACCTTCCAAGTTACTTCTAGCCCATGTCTCCATTACTCTGATTAAGCACTGATTGGAGTCTAATTTTCTTTACATGTTCTTTTTATGCTTCAGGTTGCGGATAAAAGGGACATATGGAATATGGAGTTATTATGGTGTACTGACAAGATGCCTTGCATTGCCTCAGCATTAACAGTTTTTGCTTAGACTCCTTCAACTTTAGTTAACCTCCGGGAATTGCCCAACTTGTACCCTACAAAAGGCAGGACAAGTTTATTCGATGAATTCCCTATTATTGTCCTCACCTCTGTTCATTAAATTGCATCCAAGTTATTCCTCCACTGGTCATCCGTTACATCCTTTACGTATTTCCACTAGTAGTCACAACATCACGCGTTCTAGGTGCGTGCTTTTTCTTCAACTCTCAGCGCCCAATAAAAAACATTTTACCTTGCTCACTAGTCACTTTTGTACTGAAGCTACATTTCCATCGAGTGAAGGATCAATATCTGTAATTGATTTTCAAGAATTGGTTGAAAAAGATTGGTCCTTTATTGATTTGGATGAGTTAAATTCCAATGAGGATCATATCGAACACATTGGCCGCATTATATCTGCAGGAGGAATTCAAGAGAATTCAAGGGTTTTGGTTTCAATTGGATCAGAAAAATTTGTAGATCACTTGGTTAAAACTTCATCTTACAATTTCTTGCTTGTTGTTCATGATTCACTTTTTCAATTAGCTGTTATCAAGGAAAAGTATGACGAGGTCAAATGTTGGCAAGGGGAGCTGATAAGTGTACCAGAAAAGTGGGCACCTTTAGATGTTGTGTTTCTCTATTTCCTACCAGCTTTGTCGTTTACGCTTGACCAGGTTTTTGCAGCACTTGCAAAATGTTGTTCACCAGGTAATTGTGAATGCAATGAGTTTATCTTTTTTTTCACTTGAACCAGTTAAACACAAACACCAAATTCCATTTCAGTGTTTTGACTAAAAATGCATATACAACAATATAGTGATGTTAGAACTTCATTCACTAATTGATCGTACCAGTCATCTTAAATTGGTGGTCATCCGAGAATTTGAATCCCTGTTTGAGCTTCTGACCTCTGAGCAATGATTATTAGGTGCAAGAGTGGTTATTAGTCATCCCCTGGGAAGAGAAGTATTGGAACAGCAGAAGAAACAGTACCCAGATGCTGTGATTGCTGACTTGCCTGACAGGGCAACCTTGCAGAAAGTTGCAGAAAATCATTCATTTCAGATGACCGAGTATGCAGACGAGCCAGGAATTTTTCTTGCTGTTCTACAGTTTTGTGAGGTGAAAAACTTTCAGTAGAGCATTTCTGCAAGGAGTGGTGCCTAGATGCCTTGAAAGTACCAGGTTGAAACAAAAACTTCAAAAAAAATCTGGAATTGCTGAACCTTATGTACGTTAGAATCTCTTTTTGGTAGAGCAGATGTAAGCATTATCTGTTCTTCATCTTATTCCTTTCCACAATACTTTGGCCCTTGAAGAAATGCTCTTCACTGATCCATTCCCTGCAGATATTAGGTTAGTTGCTTTTTTTATCAGTATGCTTATGGGTTATTAACACTGCATTTCAGATTTGACAGGGAACAGATTTAATGGAACAATGGAGTTGGCTCACGTAGCCAAGACTTTTCCACGCATCTATATGGTTTGGTAGTCGATTAAGCCTCTAGTTATACGTCTGTTCAGGAAATGTTGTACAAGAGCAACAAAGTCTGCAATCTGTATCAATATTTTAATTTTGGTGGGCCACTGACTCTTAGTAGGGCTGGGGTAGGCAGATTTCACTTGTCTATCTGCACGCCTACGCAATTTTTGAAAGTGCTCGGTAAAGATACAGAATTTGGTTGTTTAAGTGTATAAAAAAAACTGTGTTATCCTACGTAGAACATGAGCTAATTTATCCACATTTGAATCATATTATCACCATGAACTAATCTATCGGGAAATGATCTGCAACAGTCCTTCAACTTATCAAAGGACTCGTGTGAGGGCATGACCACGATCTATTCTTGCTTAACTAAACCGCTCCAGGCTCTTTTCTACCTCTTCAAACAAATATTTTAGTGAATCTGTGCCAAGACTTGCAGTTAGCTATTGAAAACAAAAAACAGGACTGGTGGCAAAGATGACCGAAGTTTGCTGTTCCTTGGTCGTTGCAGTTGCTGGGGTGTGCTGCCATGTTGCCCTGAATATGGCTTGAAGAGTAGTAACAACATACGGTCTAGTAGTAGGGGATTCTTTGAAGGCGTCTACATTTCATTAATTCAAACCGTTACTGTAGCTTAGATAAAAAAAGTAAAAAGTGTATCTTTAATTTTGATATGTTCATTGGAATATGGGTTAGATTTTATAATTTTGGACGTTTAAATGATAGAATTTTATAAAAGAATAATCTAAATTAAATGTTTTAAAAATGTTAAGGTTCATTTTGAAGATTTTAAAATTTTAAATCTTATATTTTGACGAAAATGTTAAAAAGTGCATTAATTTTGTTTTCTATCTTCAATTATGCGTTAATTTTGCATATTGTTATATCAAAATGCTTAATATTTGTCATTTGTTAGCGCATAAATTAGCTACCAACTTTTTTCTTCCCTAATCCACTTGGAATTGACAATTTCAATTGTTTTTGTAAGTGTTTAATATGTTTCTTTTGCTAGTGCTTAAATTAACACTAATATAACATAAATTCATTATTTTTTAAAAAATATTCATATGGATTTCACTACAATTGTTAATTAGACTTCAACAAGGAGTCTGTCATTTTAAAATTTAAATTATACATTTTAATTTGAAAGCTCTAAAATATTAAAATTTGATATTTAATCTGAAGAAAATATTAAACACAAACGATCTCAATATACTCGTGAAAGAAAAATCATACCAATAAATTCATTAATATGAAAAGCTGACCGATATAGAAAACCTCAAGCATTATACCGCACCCAAATCGCTCTCTACATTTAAAAATGACACAAATTGGATATCAATCAAACTAACTGTAGCTAAAATTGGAATTTCTCAGAGGAAGATTATTGAGTGCTGGCTTGCGAAGTCTTCAAACTCCAAATAGCCACCTTGCTACTTCTTATTGACATATTCAGAAAAATGAAAACCTCAAACCGTTACTTGCTGCAAACAAGTTATACTCTTCCATAGTGGTTTCTTTCTTATTGAAAACAGAATCTTTTTCAATTTCATCTGCCATTATTTTTGAAGATAATTCTCCATTTCCTGCTTTTGATGGCACACAATCTTGTTTATTTCCTGTTGAAAGAGCTACAGGACCACCAAAATGGAACAAGGAAAATCCAGAGTCGCCATTACGCAACTTGGCAATGTTATCAATTTTCATACCTTCACCTGGTTGCGCTTCTGGACGATGTTGGGCAGCTGAAGGTATTCTCTCTCCGGTAGCTTCAGTTATTATTGTCTGCCCTTTATGTGCATTCTTGTGCTCCTGAGAGTTCAAGCCATTGGCTTTGGAAAGTGGCTTGTAAGCCGGAACTGGACCAGGGGTAAACACGGGACTTGCCAAATGCTGCACCGGGCTGTATTGCATACATAAGCTTGAGTTTCCGTTCAAATCATAACCAAGAGAGCCCGCATACAAGTATTGGTTTGGGTGAGGAAACGGCATTAAACCATGAGCTGGAGTTGCTGGCCAAGAAACTGGATTTTGGTGATAGTAACCAAATGCTGAAGGGGCTTGAAACAACGGAAATTGTATGCTTTGATTATGCACAGGTGAGAAAATGCCTTGATGTTGTGAACCAACACTGACAGTTAGTATTCCATTATCAGGGCCTGGACAACTTTTCGAATGCAGATTTCTCTGAGCAGTTCGTCCAGGACCATCTGGTGAAGACCCAGATAGTTTCATGTTTCCTAAGGCCTCACCTCCATTTGTACTCACTTTATTCTCCATCACTGCTTCATGATTAAGAAGACCATTATGATACCCAGAATTCATTCTCTTTCCATATTCTAGTTCATCATGAGTGGAGAAACCATTCTGAATATACATAGTGTCTCTTCCTTCTGACTGTTGGCTGGCATCTTCTGAATCTGAAGTGGATGAAGACTCCAGAATTCCATGGTTTAAAGAGGCTGGATTGCTATCACCTTCACTGGTGGACGATGAGCAATTGTCAGAAATTGAAGTGCTACCTTCAGGAGTTGCACCTAAATCTGAGCTTTTAGCCACACAGGAACTCACTTCCTCACAAGAAGCATCTCTTGAAGAACGAGGATCATTCACTTCTGCTTGGTCTCCACTCTGGCTGCCTTCTTCAGCTTCAAAGCTGGAGATCCCCAATTCCTTTTGCCTACTATGTCTCTGATTAATCGCACAGGAGTTTTCTGTGACCACAATTGATGTATCACCATATGACTTGGTAAGCTTGCTATTAGATTCCACTCCTGCAGTCTTTACAGTAGATGATCTCAAAGTAATGTCAGTATCTGAGTTGCTCCTAGGATACTTCTTTTGAGATTCCATAGGTTCCCAAACCTTCCTAGAGTGAGGTATATCCCTATTGGAGGAATTGTTGCCCCCGAGGCATCTGCTTTTGGGTCTTCCGCAACCATCACGGATGCTATCTGTTTGATTATACTTGTGTGCACGATAAAATTGCTTGGATGCATCTAAAGCAGACTCAGACTTCCCCACAGATTTGCGCTCTCGGCCAACTCTAACGGTAGAAACATATGGTTCAACCTTTGATCTACTATCGTTGCTTTGATGAAAGCAGCAAGCATGGAAATCAAATCTTTCATTCATCCTGTTATTAGAACAATGAAATTTCTCACAGAACCTAAGCCCACAACTTCGACCAATGCATTTAGGTCCATTTATTCTTAACTGCCTACTTGTTCCATCGATACCTCTTGAAGTAGTTTCCACATTTTCACTTTGAAGTCTTGAATCAGACTTGTTAACAGCAGCCCCACTTTCTACACCTACTCCAAGTCTGCGTCTATCAGACCATTTCAGTGATTGATCAAACTGATTATCTTTCCAAAATTTCAATCTCCGGCGAGAAAATTTTGATTGTTCAATCGTAAAAGTGCTAGTCCCATCTTTCAAATTTCTAAACTCCCCATAAGGACTCTCTAAGGATTCATTTTGCATTGAGGAGATGTAATGTTCATTTGACAAAAGTTGTACCTGAATATCAGGCGATCTGGGCCCTGACAAATATGTGTCACCTGTTTCACTTGTGGAGTCCCTACAATCAATGGCATTACTAGGTTCTTCATCAACACTTGGCGACTCATCCTTCAAAACATCAGGAAGAACAGAAATACCATCTGATTCAGGCAACTTCTTTTCTTTATCCCTTTCTTTGCCTTTTAATCTCTCCTTTCTTCTAAGCTTTTTCTCTCTTTCTTTTGTTCTTCTCCTCTCCTTGCGTTCTTCTTCTTCACGCTTTTCCTTCTCCTCTTCCTCAAGAAGTTTCATCTGAGGGAAACATGATGTTAAGCATTAAACTACTATGAATCCAATTTTATAATTGAGATGCCCAGAACAAAAAAAAAAGACCTGTTTTTCCAAGGTAATAATTTCTTTGCATGCAACATGAACTCGTTCTTCCAGCAGTTTTAGAGCAAGACAAACAAAGATGCTGTGTGCATTTTGGCGTGCAGTTCCTTCTCTAAATGCCTTCTCAACCTGCAAATACACACAATCTGTTGAGCATGCCAAATTCAAGTACAACAGCTACAAACTGTCTTGTCATGCACATAGAATTTTGATAATGGCTATCTTCACACTCAATTGGCTGCTACGTCTACAAAATATATTTACTGTTGCATAGATAAAGTACAATGACCTTGTAGTCACCCCTCCCAATCAAACAGTTGATCCTACATTTTGCTACTATAAGAACACATGATGGTCCATCTACCAGAAAAAGGACAAAACTATGCAAAATTTAGACATTAAAAATCCATGTACGTTAATAAATTCCATGTTGAGAAGTAGGTCGAGAAAACTATCAATTTTTCAGCTAACAATCAGATAGGATAGCAAGCACATTGCAACAATATAGACATGCCTGTTCCTTGAAAATAACAGTTGCAGCATCCAGAAGAAATTCACGAGCAAGTTCAGGACTCTTCGCATGCTTTTGGGGACGGGAGCACTCTCCATCTAGCTCGTTTCCATCCTTGTCCATGGAATCATCATCCTAGAAGTGTACAAGAATTTACAATAAATTTTAAGAGTCCAAATAAAACAACCCGGTGAAAAAAATAAAAGGAAAAAGAATAGGAATTAGCCAAGGCCCACAGAATCCAAATTACCTCTTCTTCCTCAGCTTCTTCAGCATGCTCGAAAAACCTTCTGATACTTTCCCCTTCAGTGATAGTAACAAAACCATCACCTACCAGTAGCCTGCAATGCACACATTGTTGACCCTTTAATGAATGAGCTTTCACAGAATACTCATTACACCGGCCATCTAATTTCCAAGCCCTGAGGGTGATATGACACGAAGTCAAACCAGCAAGATCCAGGCCACTGACTTGGACGTTTCCATTCGTGCCCACATTTTCAAATTCTAGGATGTCAGTTTTTCCCTCCCCACTTCCAATTGCCCATTCAAAATGATGGTATGCTCCATCAGAGTCAGCAAAAGCTTGACGCCAATCAGCTTGTACAGAATCATCTGACACCTGGTAAAATAGAGGAGAAAATTTGTCATGCAAATCCACTTCAAAGCTTATATAAAGATGTAACATTTGTTTCATTAAAGAAGATAAAATGTCACTTGTTCTTGATAATCTTTAACTCATCTCAGGAAGTAACATATATTGCACTAAAGAATGACCTCGTATTGGAATCTAGTATCGGCAACACAAAACCAGTTCGTGCAACGAGTTTCTCGCCGCATGCGTTTCAGCTCCTTTAGTTCCTTGAACTCACGTATGACATTCCTTCTACAATCTCTGCAAAATCTCTTGCTGTCAAACCTGTGGAGTAAATTTTTTTAATTAAAAAGAGTCGCTGAATAACATCAAACATGCAGAATTAGAACCCTAAGCATAAAAGCAAGAACAGGAAAACTAGAACCAGAAAACAAATCCGTTAAAACTCTCCGTAATTTTATGATGTTACAACTAACCAATAATTTCCTGATGATCAAAGGAATGAAAGATGAAGATGTAATATTGTCCACATCAAATCTAGGATTCTGACTTAAGCTAGATTCATATATAAAATCCAAAAACCATTAACAAGTCCAAAGTCACAGAAATTGCATGTCACAGAAACAGAATTGGATTAAGCAATTTGAACTGAAATCTTCAATGAAAGAGCATGCCTAATGTAAAGCCTAATATACAAAGTATGGTTATCTCATACTCACAAAAATCAACGAAAAAAATTAATTTCATTCACTTAAATATTAAATACCCCCAACATCACTCTCTTTCTATAGAATGTTTGTCCTTGTCAGGGAAACTACTCATATCCAGAAACATTTCTTGTAAATCCAGTATCATCTTATCCTTGTTAGAGTGCCTTCACATCAAACTATATTTCTCGACAAAATGAACCAATATTTTTGACTCTGACAGATTGCACATGTTGCCGATGATCAAAAAGTCATTTCTTGAGCAAGTATTGCTCTAATCCAGAAAAAGGTTAACACTCTACAACCTTAAACCTATGACTATGACCATGATTATAGCAATAATTACAGAAACCAACAGAAAATATCAGCAACTAGACGAGCGAACAACAAGAACTCATCTTTCCGTTACTTCCAAAATAAGATACAATAATTTAGCTTTTTCCCAATCGTTTCTTCCTTGTGTCATCCAAACATCTTCTCAAATCAAGGCCTCTCCCAAATATCACCTGAAAATTTAAGAAGCCTAAAACCAACCTAGTTTGTGCTGACCATACAGGTTTTGGTGAAAGAAAAAAAAAACTCATAAACACATTATAGTGGGATGGGACAACTCCCCTATCTCCACTATCATCAAGTCAATCCCCCAAAGTACGAAATCATCTTCTCCTACTCTTCCTGTTAATTGTGAAAATTGTGACTGCAACAAAGTTGATTCACAGGATGATTTCTAAGTATGTATTAGACCACCTAGGAACCATGACTAGCCGTAAATATAAAAGTTACAAACTCAAGTAGACCAAGGAAATTGTTTTTCATTACAAGCATTTGATTACTGAGAAAAACATAGTTGAGTAGTAGAAATGAGGTGGTTTTTCACAATATAAAGGTCAAACTGTCAACCCTGGTACACATGAACCCGTACTAAAAAGTATGAGGCAGGTAATCATTTATGTCCTAATTCCAGCCATCCATTTATTTTCTCACTAACACCATACATCACAAATACGCCAATGTTTGAAGATTAAATAGTCAGTGAATAGTTGAACCTGCAAAAAAAAAAAAAGAACTAGAACTCCAAAGAGTGCTCAAAGAAAGAAGCAAGCTAAAAATTTCTTCCTAGTCTATGTCAAATATATCGGAACAATTGCTTTTTTTTTTAGGAGATTATGTTAAAACCAAACTGCAAGAAAAGCATTTGGTCAACTTCCATTAAATTCTAGTACTTGGCTTTATAAACAACAAGCAATTCACTGACCACACACCTATACATGAGCCTCTCAATGAAATCTTCTTCCTTCATCCTTAATAAGGAAAGTCGCGTCTCTTCTCCAAGTGCAGACCAGAAATCCACCAATGTGTCGCAAGATAGTCTGGCAGTGTGCAATGCGCATGTTTCTCTTGTTCCATGCCCTCTACCATAACCAGCCATCCCTTGGCTTATCCATCCCCTACCTCCACCACCACAAGCATCAGGATAGAGTAACTCCCTTTCCCGTTCTCTTGCACGTGCACTGTCAAATACCTAATTTCAAGTGGAACAACAACCACTAAAGCAAAAAGAAAAAAAAGGAATGACAATATAAACAATAATATTAAATGAGACTCACGTTCTGGAGTCCCTTAAGAGACTTTGAATACAAATAGCAGTCCAATAGTGTTAAGGATCCATCACGTGTGGTGGTTAGACCTCCCCAAGGATGGACAGAGGGATCACGTCCATTATCAGTATTAAGTTCACCATCACTCTGATTTTTGGAGTCTCCTAATCTGCTGCAAGGAAGGCTCCCAACACCCTCCTGCTGCAAAGACTTGCCATACATAACAATTTGCAAAAATCCTTCAAGCAACAGCCCGTTACATCTTGAGCAGTACATGTTTTTACGAGCTTGTTCAAATAAGGCGTGCTTGTCAATCCGCAGAAGCTTATGCCGTGCTTGTGGTGATAACTCACACCAGAACTGTGCCACAGTTGTAGAAACTTCATACAGTTACAACTTCAGAACTTTGAAAATTTTTAGTCAACTTAGAATTATATGCAAAACATAAAGGTAGTTGTTTTATTTATTATCCCATCCAATTTGGTACTTATTAGAATAGACAAAATGGATTCCCTATCCCTTTGTCTTTCAAAGAAAGGGGAAATTCCTAGGAACAGAAGTTATAAAACTAATTCTTTAATTTCCATATGCAGCCACCTGCTATATCAGGTTTTCCTCAGAAGATTTCCCATGAAAAGAATCTCAAATCTACACATAATTCCAAATGTTCCGATCAACCATAATGTGAGTGTAGTGAAAAATTAAAAGATACAACTGCCATTACATTAGCAGCCCTCGTTAGAGAGACTTATAGTTTAAAATCAGTTATTCAGTCCCATTCCCAAAAAATGATGCAAGCAAACGCCCAGAATGTTGGAAATCATCCCATAAGTTAGCCCACAAAGCCTCCCATTTTCAAGGGCTGAGTTCAATATCAATTACCACAAAGAGTCCTCATTCACCAAAATGAAATTGCCACACTACGACCAATCTTACTAAACTGCCACCAAAGTTCAATCGGACAAAGAAGTGATGAACAGAAAAGGTGAACACAAATAATAAGGCGAACTGGATCTACAAATAAACCCCACAAGAAAAATTAAACATCAAACCCATCAATCAAAGACTAACTGAAAAAGGTATGACTGCAAGATCCAATTGAAACCCAGAATATCATCCAATGAAAGAGACAAAATGATCCAATTCGATCCAGGAATAGAAAACCCAGAAAACAATTCAACCAAAAAAAACAGATATAACAGGAACTCAATCACGTACCTTTTGTAGTTGATTATAGCTAACATCATCGCGGTGCTTTGACCAGAATCCATTTGTAGAAATCGAGTAAACTCCAGATGACCCATTACTGAATTGCTCATTTCTCTGCGCTAATCCTGGCATGGTCTCTTTCTATTTTCTCCTAATTTCTATTCAATCAATTATTTATTATTCTATCAAAATCATAACACAGTCTTAACAAATTCATTAATCAAATATTCCGAATTGGAAGGCCCAACGAATCCCAAGAAAACAAACCAAACGAATCAATCAAATTGCATCGAATCAGACAGACAATAAACAAACTAAGGGACTCAAATAACAAGATTCATTCTTTTCCAAAAAAAGAGAAACGAGTGAAGACATGCTCTTTCCCTACTTGGATCGATGTGGAGGGATTCAGATTGGAAAGAGATCGATTTTAGATGATAGATTGGCAAAGAAAATGGGGTTTTTGGTTTGATAAATAGATGAGATTTGGAGCTCTGCAGCTTCCTCATATATCTGTGTGTGAGTGTGTATATATAGATATATGCTTGAATACATATATGTAATCAGGACAAGGGAAATATAGAACCAAAAAGAAAATCGATGAAGAGTTGGAATGTAATAAAACTTCTTATTAATCGACATTCTGACACAAAATTACGACATTATAATATTTTTTTCCCCTTATTTTATTTGCGTATTATTTCTTCTCTACAAAACAAAATTATTTGTAATACGGGATTAGAAAAAAGAAATAATTAAAGTAATTTTAGTTATAAATTTACTTGAAACTATAAAGTGAAGGAGAGTTTGTTTCTTATGCAGAATTAAAGACGAGAAACGCAGAATTAAGATTTTAAAATAATTTTGGTAAAAATTTTCGGTTGAAATATAAAATAAAGATGTTAAAGGTAACCATCAATGATGCAAAATAATGTTGGGAATACTGTACCGAACTTGATACTAGATTGAATTATAGTACGGTACTATATCGGTACTTGTCAATATCAGATACCATTTCGATTAATTTTTTAAATTTATGAAATAGTCCTGAACTTTTTTAAAAATCGTAAAATCGTTCATTATTATATTGGGCAGTTGTACTATATGCTTTATAAGTTTATATAAACTATATTTCCAAAAATCATAATAATAAATAATAACCATAATTAATATGAAATAACAATCATTTTCAAATATTTCACATATAAATAATAAATACAATGTAAAAAAGACAAATTATCATCATATAAATATAAAATTAAGAATAATACAAAGTATTTAAAATATTACAATTTCATCATATAATAAATAATAATTACATCAAAAATTGAAATCATCCAATAAAAATAATAATAAATATTTTTAACTTTCAAATTATTACAATTAACCACGAGAGTTCATGGAGGAATCAATCAAATAAAAGTGAAATTTGTAATAAAAACTTTTACAATTACATTATTTATATAGAATTTAACATATACATTAAATATACGTAAAATTAAAAGAAGAGGAAAAACAAAAACCTGGAACTTTATTCAATCGTCTACGGGAAGATATCTACTATAATCACACTGATCCTAGTTATCATTTGGTACAAAATCATCACCATTAAGAGGAGTCTCATCATCAATATCATTCAAATTCAATGCACCAAATGACATGTCAATACTTTCCCAACCAAGATTATCTTCTAGGTCATTCACATACATCAAATCTGGTTCCTCAAATACCCAATTAGCAAGAAGATTGATATTATCAATATATATTGGATTTGTTGAACTACTTATACTATTAAGATTCCTAGTAAATAATAAAATTTAATTATTAAAAAATTATAAAAAATTATATCGAAATTAATAATTATAATAAATTACCTTTCCCGAAGCTTTAAATTGTATTGAACGAATACCAAGTTATTCATTATCTTATGCTTCAATCTATTCCTTTTCTTGGAATGAATGAATTTAAATGTGCTAGAGTTCCGTTTATAGCCCGTTGTTCTCACACATTGACTTAAAATTCAAATTGCAAACCTTTGCAATTTTGGAACACCACTTTCGAATTGATTCCACCAAGAAACTGTAAATCATAAGATAACAAAAGCAGTGTTACAAACAAAAAAAAGTAATAATTCATTTCCAATAAATAAGAAAAAAAGAAATAGTTAATATCTGGAGAAAGTTTTGTTCTTTATCGAATAACAATCGGCAATTCAAAATCTCCAAAAGATAACTTATAAAGCTCTATTTATGAGCTTAAAAGATCTTACATTATCTCATGACCAACAATTGTTGTAATAGCGAATAAGATTCCTATATTAACTTTAACTTTCTTTATAAAATCTAATATGAAATATACACTAGGACTTTAAAATGTCCCAACTGTAAACAATGGAGAAAAAAGTTGTCTTTCTCATCTCTCATTGATAATTGAATGATACATTATATACAAAGAAGGCCTATGTTTCAAATTGGCCTTGATTGCTTCCTTTGCTCTTTCCATAGCATCCAAAAAATAACTCATTGTTGGCTTTTCTTCATTATCAGCTAATCAAAGTATCCTCACCAAAGGCTCACAAATTCAGATAACAAATTGACATTAAAACCAAAATTATTTATCTTCCAGTATAATGCTGGAAATCTCCAATCTAGCATTAGACATAACATGTTGAGATGTAACCCACTTGTTACTTGTAAACATTTGTCTTAACTCTTTCTTTATCGAAACAAAAGACTGAAATGATAAGAATTTTGTTGCAAATCTTGCCACACTAGGACGACACAAATTCTTACCATGGGTAAGTTCCTTTTTCATCAAATTCAAAACTCATGTACAATTATAGATAAACTTGGTCACATTTTTTTCTTTCTATATAGTCTAATCAATAATAGGAAAATACTTAGGATCCGCTATATTCTCCACCAATAGGTCAATGTAATGTGCAGCACAAGGAGTCCAAAAAAAGGATTATACGTATTTTGTAACCTTCTTCATGCTGCTTTATAAGCGAATCATTATCAGTAATAAACTAAATAATATTTTTTGGCCCTACTTCATTCATAACTTTATCAAATATCGCAAACAAAATCTCAATATTCCTAATAAGGTCAAACGCATCAATAAATTTTAGAAACTTAGAGTCATTTGTAGAATAAACCAAAATATTGATAATAGACTCTTGTCTCCTATTTGTCCAACCATCACACATGATTGAAATTCATAAATAGCCCAATTCACTCTTCTTTATGCCAAATAACTTCTAATTTCATAACCATAACAACTCAAAAGTTTACCTTTTAAATCATCAATTGAAAGAGTTTTGTATCCTATACCGTAAGAGGCTATTGCATTCACAATAGGTTGATAATAATAAGGCCGTGAAGCATTAAATGATGAACCTGTATCATACCACCATCTAGCTACTGCCATATCGACATTATGAGTCGCTTCTCTTGATTGCATTGCATTACAAATTGAAGGTTGGGCTCCAAGAGTTGTTCATAGTGCAAAAAAACTAGTAACCTGCCTTATTTTTTTCATAGCATCAGGTGAAGGTGTAACATTATCTTCTTGCTGGGTTTGGGATGGAACACTACCACTACCACCTTTAACATTTTCACAATTATCACAAAAACCAGCAAATAAAGTTCTAATACCAATTTCAAAATTCAACATTTCCCTTTTATCTTTCTCATGCTGATATTCTTCAAGCAAAATTTTCATCTACTACTTCACTTCATGGCTTACTTTTTTACATGGTTTCACATCTCCTTTAATCCTAACTAAATGCTTCTTTAATCGGGTTACTCCTCCACCTTTCAAATGCTTGTTACAAAACAAGCAAATAGTATGGTTCCTCATACCGAGAACCAATGCAGCATGAGTCCAAGCTAGATTACTGTATCTTCCTGAAGTGGTTTGATCAAGAGTACTTGAACTTCCTTCCATTTATTTGTAAAAATAAGTGAATGCATATATCAAAATAAAGAACACATAATTTCATTACACAAATACATATGTTCATCTTATATAATATAACTCATTTATCATACACAATTCAATTTCATCGAACATAATTTACCATAAGTCAAAAACTAACAATTCAATTATTCAACAAACATCATTACATAAAATATACATAAACAATTTCCATTTTCAACAATCACAAAACATACATAAATAATTTCCATTTCTAACAATCACAAAACATACATAAACAATTTCTAACATTTTTCAATAATTTCAATTCAACCATTACAAAACATACATACACAATTTCCATTTCCAACATTTTCCATTCCCAATAATTGTAAACAATTCTATTTCCAACAATTTTAAACAATTTCAATTCAAAGTTTCAAACATCACAAAACATACGTAAACAATTTCCATTTCCAAATTTCCAACGATTTCATTTATAAGAACTAACAATTTTATTTCCAACAACCAACAATTTCAATCATCACAAATTCATAATTCACAAAATAATGAAATATACATAAACAATTTCAATTTTCAACAACTTCTAACAATTTTCATTTTTTAATTTCAACAATTTCCAAAAATTTCATTTATAACATTTTCCAACAATTTCAATTCAACCATTACAAAACGTACATAAACAATTTCCATTCCCGATAATTTTTAACAATTCTATTTCTAACAATTTTGAACAATTTCAACTACAAGAGTTAAGATATTTAGTGACAATTTTTTGTGACTAACTATTGTTTCGTCACAAATACAAGGTTTTTTTGTGACAAGACAATTGATTGACATTATTTTTAGATTAATTATGATGATTTATTTTTTATCACTAATACAATAGTAATTGAGACAATTTAGTATCTTTCGCAATTAAGTTGTCACTATTAATATATTAATAATGCCAAATTTTATTTTATCACTAAGTTTTGTCATTAAAAGCCTATGCAATTTGGCACCAAAATAATTTTGGCGAGAATAAAATATAATTGTGACAGAACATATGTTAGCAACTAATATTTTCTATTTGTTGTGACAAATCATAATTTAATCACTAATATTTTTTCTTTTTATTACAAAATGGTTAATCGTCACACAATATTTTACTTGTTGTGACAAAAAAATTTTGTCAATAAATATTCAATTAATTAGTGTATACTTCATATTTGTCACAATAACCGAACTATAATTATGGTCACAACTATTTACATTTTTGTCACTAATACATGGTAATTGTGACAATTTAGTATCTTTCACAGTGTATAACATGTAGGGTGAAACGCATATCTGCCATCACTTGTGGGAGTTGCATAAAGTATAAGACATATACCCATATATTCTAAATCAAAGCAAGTATTTATAGTATCCTTTGTTTTCCCCTCAATGTTCAACAAAGTCCCAATTATGTTATCACATATATTTTTCTCGATATGTATGACATCCAGATTATGTCACAACTTAAGTACTCTCTAATATGAGAGTTAAAAAAAATACCTCTTTTTCTCCAATTTCTGAGCAATAGAGCATCTCCACGCTTTCTTTTCCTTCTAGTCTTTTCCAAAATTAACATGTTTAATGAAAATAGTGGAAATAAGGAAAAAATAATACAGATAAAATATACACATAATTTAAAATCAATCAAACTTCACCTGAGAAAATTGATTATATTGTTCAACAACATCATCCCTTGATAATTGTTTTGATGCACTTCGATTTTCTTTGGTACCACCAAATGCTTTAGCATTTTTCCTCCAAGAATGATTAGTAGGTAAGAAGCGACGATGATCAAGATAGCATGTTTTATGTCCTTTTTGAAGCTTGTGAGAAGATTTTTCAAGATTGCAAACAGGACATGCTAACTTGCCTTTGGTGCTCCATCATGATCAATTAATGTAAGCTAGAAAATCATTTATGGTCTATAATAGAGCTGCACGTAACTGAAAATTACTCTCTAAAAATGCATCATATATCTCTTCACCTATCTAACAAAGGAAATTCAACTCATCAATCAACGAATTTAAGTATACATCAATATCATTTCCAGGAGCTTTCGGACTAGGAATCAACAGTGACATAATGAAATAATGATCTTCATGCAGAGCCATGGTGGAAGGTTATACAAAACTAACACAACTGGTCATACACTATAAAAAGTGCTTATATTCTCGAATGGGTTAAAACCATCACTTGCTAAACCAAGTCTAACATTATGTGGGTCTACTACAAAAAAGGGTGCACGGTCTCAAAATTTTTCCAAGATAGAGAATCCACTGGATGTCACATAAACTCATTATTACATGGTTTTTCCTAATGTCATCTCATATCTTTAGCATCTCATAATCTTTGCAAGCGAGGAGTTAACGGAAAATATTGTAAGACTTTTTGCATAATCTTTTTTCCTACGATCACGTTCATTAATCATATTCCCAAATTTCCCATTATTCTTCCATCTATATTCACATGTTGGACAAGACTGAGTATTCTCATATTTATTTATGTAAAGTATGCAATCATTTACACAAGCATCTATCTTCTCATATGAAAGCCCTATATCTCGATAAACTTTCTTACAATTAGGAATTTTATTACCTTTAGGAAACCATATTTTCATTATTTGAAGCATTCCATCAACTACATTTGCACTAATCCCGTAAAGACGTTTCTAATTCAATACTTCAACAATGAATGATAGTGTGGAAGATTCCTCATGTAGGGGCCCGGGGCCCTACATGAAAAGGCGGATGGCACCAATGTAGCGCCCCCTCACCGTAGGGTACGCACCGGGACGCCCGTGGGTCATTCCGACGCATATCCCACAGCAA
>JANVCQ010000004.1:28635133-28647951 GCA_025531925.1 Erythroxylum plowmanianum
TTGTAACCCCTGGATCTTTCAGAATATCCAATAAAGTAACAACTGATAGTCCTTGAGTCCAGTTTCTTTTCATTTGGACTATAAGGCTTTGCCTCAACTGGACATCCCCAAATGTGCAAGTGCTTTAAACTAGGCTTCTTGCCCGTCCAAAGTTCATAAGGGGTCTTATCAGTTGCTTTAGTTGGAACTCTATTGAGTATATATGCTACGATCTCTAATGCTTCTCCCCAGAGTGATTCTGGTAAGGTAGAATGACTAATCATACTCCTCACCATATCCTTAAGCGTTCTATTTCTTCTTTCAGCAATACCATTCATGTTAGGCAAACCTGGCATAGTGTACTGTGGGACAATATCGCATTCCTCTAGGAATTTAACAAACGGTCCTGGACGTTGTTCACCTGATCTGTCATATCTGCCGTAGTACTCGCCACCACGGTCAGATCTAACACTTTTAATTCTTTTGTTGAGTTGGTTCTCAACTTCAGCCTTAAAGTTTTTGAACACGTCCAAAGACTGTGATTTGTCATGAATGAGATAAAGGTAGTCATATCGCGAGAAATTGTCTATGAACGTTATAAAATATGGTTGACCATTCCAAGACGCTATAGGGAATGGCCCACAAATATCCATATGGATAAGTTCTAAGATGTCTGAAGCCCTATTGGTGCCAAATCTCCTAACATTTGTTTGTTTCTCCTTAATGCAATTAACACAAATAGCAAAATTTGTAAAATCAAAGGGATCGAGAATTCCTTTGGATACAAGTCTCTCAATTATCCTTTCGGAGATGTGACCTAATCTCTTATGCCACAACAAGACAGAATTATCTTAGGTTAATTTGCGCTTTAAACTTTGTCTACCCACATGCAAGGCTTCATTAAATGAAGTATTAATGTCAAGCATATATAGATTATCGTAACCTGATAAAGAACCGGTACCAACCAAATTTGAATTTTGAAAGAGACTAAATATTCCATTTTCAAATGAATAACAATAACCAGATTTGTCCAAAGCAGAAATAGAAATCAAATTCCGTATAAAAGACGGTACAACGAAAGTCTCAACTAAATCCAAATAAATCTAATTCTTAACAATAATCTAAAAGTCCCTATTACTTCGACTTCTACCGACTTGTCGTCTCCTATATAGATGTATCTTCACCATCACTTGGTTTTTGGCAACTCAGGTAACCTTGTATAGACACACTGATGTGAGTTGTTGCGCCAGAATCTAACCACCATGTGTGTCTAGGTACCAAAGTCAAATTAACCTCAGAATAAACGAAATAAAGAAGCATACCTTTCTTTGCACGCCATGCATGATAATTGGTACACTGCTTCTTTACATGACCTTCAACGTCATAAAAGAAACAACCTCTTGCTTTTTCTCACTTATGTTGTTTCTTTTGTTTTGTTGGAACCGCAGCTTCCTTAATTTTCTTTCTTTTGTTCCTTTTGTCCTTAGTTGTTGTGGCTAAGTGAGTATTTTCTGCCTTATCATGCTTCAACCTTTCCTCTTCCTGGACACAGTGTGAGATAAGCTCATTAAGAGACTATGTCTCCTTTTGATAGTTATAATTCACTTTAAATTGATTGTACTGTGCTGGAAGAGATATCAAAACCAAATGTACTAATAAGTCTTCGGATAATTCCAACTTAAGTGCTTTCAATTTTGAAGCAATGTGAGACATTTCCATAATGTACTCCTTTATGTTTCCTTTTCCTATATACCTCATTGAGATAAGCTTTGCCAAAAGTGTACTTGTTTCAGCCTTTTCATTTTAGGCAAATCTTTTCTCAAGATCCTCAAGGAAACCCTTAGTCGTAGTAATTTGATCGGACATAAGGCCTCGAAAAGCTTCTGGAATGGCAAGTCTCATGATCATCAAACTCATACGATTCGATCTTTTCCACTTTTCCATCTCCCTCTTTTGATCAGAGGTACTCTCACCAGTAAGTGGATCAGGTTGATCGACTTATAGAGCAAGATCCAGGTCCATGACTCCTAGAACAATCAAAACGTCCTCCTTCCATGACTTAAAATTGGTGCCATTAAGCATAGGAATTGAATTAACACTAACAGAGATATTTGCAGCAGAACCAGGAACTGAACAGAGAACAAAAAAAAAACAAAATCTAATTACTCACATAACAACACTATAATATGCCAAATTAATTATATACAGATAATGATAGGGTCCCATCACAAGATACCTTGCACAACATTAATATTTAGTCTTTGGACAGAAACACTAACTTGTAAGTAGTATCTTAGTGTAGTGGTCAAATACTAACAATAAGGCATGTCAAACAATAAACCTTTCTTTGGACCAATTTAATGTTCACATATTATACTGAATAATTGCCATGCATTTACCACCACAAGTGTATATGCAATTCAGGCCAAATATAAACTTTCCTTTGGGCCAGTCTATATTCGCATGAATAACATACACACAAAACTTTTTAACATTCTAAGTTAAATTAATTTCACAAGAGAGGTTGCTTTGGCAACATGTTACTTCAATTAATTTAATTTCAAATGCTATATATTTCTTTAAAATACCAAAATCTGAAATTAATACCAAATTTTACATAAGCTGTATGAAAGCATCACAACTCTAATTTCTTGATGCTATGATATTGACAATCCTGTCAGCTCAAATCAAAAAATTGGGTCAAAATTTTACAAATCAAATCAAAATTATAAATTTTTGACCTAAAATTTATTCTTCATTATATTAATCTGAATCCATTGTATACTAAAATTAAAACTTTCCAATGGTTAATGAATAAAACCAAATAAATCCATAACAACCATCGTGACTTTAATACAAACCAGGAAGACTTCGTTGGTTATTAGATAAAGAAAAGTCTTTGAAAGATTTCTGGAAACATATACACCAACAGTTAAAGCTTTAAAACTTTATCCAATGGGTAAAACTTCAATCTTTATCCAATGGGCAAAATTCGATTATTCATCTAATGGGTAAAACTTCAATTTTTATCCAATGGGCAAAATTCGATTCTTTATCTAATGGGTAAAACTCCAATTATTATCCAACGGACAAAACTGAATCTATTAAAACACTGTTAACATTCTTCAAAAGCTTTACTTTGGAGTTACCGTACATATACATAAATCAAGATCTAAAACCATGAGAATTATGAGACCACCGCCAAAATCGTATATGCAGCAACTAGATATACAGAAAAGAATCGGAAAAAACTCCAATACGGAACACAATAAAAACCAAATAATTATTCTTGATGACCTAATTATGAATTCGCTCTGATACCACTTGTAGTGATTTTAATCCCTTTAAACACAGGATCCATTCATATCAAATCATCAAGAATAAAATAAAGTGGAAGCATACCTGAATCCATTATAAAATCTGAACTGGAGTTTTGTGATTTTGTCTTCCAAATTAGAACGTAGCTCTTTTTCTAGAGTTTTCGTAACTCTCTATTTTTTCTCACTGATGATGGGATTTTAGACAAGAATTGAACGTACATTTAATTTGGGGACCATAACCACTTATATTAGGGTAAAACCCTAATTTAATTTCTAGTTTGGCCCATCATAAAACTAGAAATTATAAACCCAGTCTCTACACATATAGAACCCACACTTAAAATAGATGCATGCAGCCCAAAAATACCATAAACATATTAGACCACTTTAATTAATTGGGTTCAACTTTTTATGATAGCCTTTATAGACAATTATACATATATAAGCCCACATGTTTGATTAAAAATCCTTACATAAAAATTAACCAGAGTTTTTCCTTAGGTTTTGTTTAATCAAGATACGATCGTTAATTAAACCTAACTACCCAATAACTTAGGATACGATCTCTTGATTTAATTAGGTAGTAGCATTACGAACTAGAAAAACTGATTAATCAAGGTAATAATCACATACAATGCATCATTTAATCTAGATTATGTTATCCTTAATGATTATGAATCATTAGTCGCTACGCATGAATTTCAACATAATAATTACAGATTATATCGAAATTCTAGCAATGGGTTGGCAATTAATGATTCTATGAATGCATTAAAATCATCATCTCACAATACCCAGTAGGTTTATACACAAATAACCGAACAATAACAAAAATTTAATTATCCATACACAAAACCCAAATCAATTAACATAGGATAACACAATCAATTCCTAATGAGAGAAAGAAACAACAAAATAATAAAAAAAATACTTAACCTAAGTCTTTGGCATCAATGTCGCCTTTGAACCAACGTCAGGACGTCTAACTCTTCATGGGTCTTTTCTAAAAAAATGCTTCAGCCCCCATTCCAATCCCTAACTGAAACTCCCTGTGTCTCTCCTGCCGCAAGCTTTTCTCAATTTTATAGTTCAATGATGGGACGAATAAACCTTGCGAGTTTATTGCCTCACTACTACTCACGCCTCGCAGCTATAATTCCACTGCCTGTCTTCCAATTTCTCTAAGTCGCAGCCGTAGCCGCCTATGTTGCTCTCCTCATGCAGCCACCTCTGTTGCATCCTATAGCGTGACCTCCTTCATGCTTAAAGCCTCGCCCTATGTTATATTCCATGCTGCGTTAAACGCAGATGCTGATTGCATTTCACACAAAAACTGCTCCTGTTTTGCTACGTTTTCTTCATCTGGCACTATCGTTTTGGGCTTTTTTTTGCTGCTTGCTTTTAAATTTTTCTTCTTCTTGCTTCATGAAAACAACTAAAATTGATCTTCAGAAAAAAAAATCTAAATACAATACTTTCGACTCACTTTAATTTATTTGCTTCCAAATTATACGTAAAATCATCATCATCATCATCATCGTCATCATCATCATTATCACCCAATCCGAAATCTCGCAATGAAGCGGAGTTTGGGGAGGTCTGATAGTACGCAACTTTATCCCTACATAATAGAGAGGCTGTTTCCGGTAGACCCACATACAAATGAGACAATATAAGAATGATGCAAGTTACAAGAACAATTCATTCAAAACATAAAATAAATGAAAATACAAGTAATGGGGAATACTTGAAGGAGGCTAGATCTGTGAGAACCTAATAGGCTACAAAGTTCATCCCTTCTTGTCTCTCAGTAAGTAAGGGGACCTTCCTCAGAGACCCTGCCGGGATGACCCCCTACTGTCCTCCCGCACCTGTCGTGCAATCTGCGTATCGTGACACAGCATCTCCTAGTAACTGCTGTGTTGATTCTGGGTAACTGGAACGGTTAATCCTTTAACTTTATCTGATCACGCCAAACTTTTCTATTTCTAGCTACTACCTCATTAAGGGCCAACTCTAACATATCCTCCTTGACACTTCCCGCCAGATCTTGTAAGGCCTCCCTCTTCTCCTCTTATATTCACTAAGTGTTATTTCCTCACAGCTTCGTACTGGAGCATCAGAGGGCCTCCAACGCACATGCTCATACCACCTAAGCCTAGTCTCTCTCAACTTGTCGGCAAAGCTAGCTACCTATATTCTATCTCTCACCACCCAGTTCTGGACCTTATCTCTCCTTGTAATGTCACACATCCATCAAAATATATGCATTTCTGCTACCAACAACTGTCTTATATGTTGACATTTGGCAGGCCAACACTCTGCCTCATATAACATGGTTGGATGAATCACCATTTTATAAAACTTCGCCTTAAGTTTTAAAGGAATCTTCCTGTCACATAAAACCCCTGATGCACTCCTCCATTTGGCTCAGCCTGATCTAACATCAACATCGATATTACCATTACTCTGAATGACAGACTCGAGATACTTAAAACTCGTCCTCTATGGTATGACGTCGATACAAATTGCTACCGTCACCTCATGCGCCATCTGGTTTCCTAAAAAGTTGCATTCTAAATACTCCATCTTAGACCTGCTCATTTTAAAATCTTTCGACTCTAACGCATCTCTCCAGCAGTCTAACTTAGCATTGACCCCCTCTTTGGTCTCATCCACTAGGACAATATCGTCCGTAAATAACATACACCAAGGTACCTCTCCTTGAATATGTTTGGTAATTTCATTTAACACTAATGTGAACAATAAAGGACTTAACACAGATCCTTGGTGGAGACCAACACTGATAGAAAACGCTTCCGTGTCCCCTCCTATCGTCCTTACGCTAGTCAATGCTCCTTCATATATATCCCTAATTACTTTAATATAGGTGATAGGAATACCTTTGGCCTCTAAACACCTCCATAAGAGGTCTCCAAGAACCCTGTCATATGCCTTCTCTAAATCAATAAAAACTATATACAAATCCCGTTTTCGTTCTATGTAGCATTCCATGAGTCTGCGGAGTAGATGTATCACTTCTGTCATGGACCTACCTGGCATAAATCCAAATTAGTTAGCCGATACAGAATTAAAGTGAATATCTTAAGCATTTTGACATCATTAATCACTAAGTGTAAATGATTAAATATATCAACAATTAAACACATATCACAAAGATAATCAAAATCATAGTGAATTATCTCCATTACTATGCTTTCAAAATAAAATAAATTCCAAGAACTAATTATTATTGATAAATTCATCAAAAATAATAAGTATGGTTATAATATGCAATCCCTTCCTCATACATAAGATGGACATTGTCCTTAATGTATAAAGCATGTAAGAAAAATTAAAATAAAGCAAGAAGGGAGAGGAAAATCTATGAGGGTCATGTCCACAAATCCCTATCAAACGACTCTATTATATATATTCACTTTATGTGCATCCTCTTTGTCCTCTAGCTCTAAGCCAACTATAGTAGTATTGGCTCCTACTCTCTGTGATCTGATAGTATAGCAAATCCTCTATTTTCTGATGAATTGCATCCTCAACCTCCTCCAATATTGTTCTCTCATTTGTCTTTGCGTTACCTATGGGCTTCTTTGTGTCTTATCTCATGCTCCTTAATCTGATGCCCATGTTCTTTATATATAATCTTTTATTTGATAGGTTCGACTGGTAGAGGGATGACCTTTGCACCTAAATGCTGTGCCAATCTCACTAAAGCGTCTCCTAACCAATATTGTTCTCTCATAAGCAAGGTGAATGTGTCCTAGAGCTATTGTGCGTGTAGTAGATGCAAAGGCATCTACTTTAGACCTTTTATAGTATGACTATTCCTTTGGTCTCCTCGGTAGTAGTGGAGGTGATCCTGATTTAATCATAGGTGTATATCTTGAAAATCAAAATTCGCAAGTTAGCTTTCAATAATGGATAGAAAATACCAAACACCATGCATATAGATATAATAAGTATAATGTAATGGAAGAGTAACAATCAAATATTATCATATGAAATCATAAATGAAACACAATTGTTAAAAATTAAATTGATCTCCGTATCCAATAATAACATTTTTAAAATGAATTCGATTAAAATTTTCTCATCTTTACAAAAGTGATAATGAAGTAAACCATATATATATATATATATAACAATGTAAGTGGCAAAGTAAATTTGATTTAAATAGGGCAATGTTACTCTTGTTCAAAATGACAAATACATATCCTTATAGTCTAATAACAAAGCACAATGAACAAAGAGTACTAAGACACGCTAAAAAAATTTGCAATTAGCCAATACCTTTTATAAATTGCATCACATAAAAAAAAATAGGTCTTAACTTATCCAATTAATTCTGACCTAGATTGTGTGCAAAAAGCGATAAAGAGAATATAGAAAAAATGCCAAGACTAAAAAAAATCTAAACTTAAAAAAGGTGGAGTTTTTATTTAAAATAATGCTCCTTGTAACAAAATAAATGGGTCGGTTCTGAAATAGCACAAGGGAAAGCTAAAGATCACTTGGAAATTTTTTAACAGACCCTGGATTTGAGAGAAAATGAGAGGAGAAAGCAGTAGGAAATGAAGGAAACATGGTGATTTGCAACCTTCTATAGTGCTAAAACACAAGTTGAACACAAGAGGGTGCTAGCATCGCGTTCTTGTGTACATGGGAACAAGACAAGTAACACATGGGATGTGCTAATTAATATGGGCAACATAGAAAATTATAGAGGGTAGAGTTCATGGATCATGGGGTGGAAATAAGTAATGATATGGTATCATGTTCTATGAAATTAATGGGGAAAAATAAACAGAGCATCGACAAAATAATATGGGTTGGACACAAGACCATATCGGTGGCGAGTTATAGAACTTTGAAATTTTAATTTTATGGTTAAGAGAAAATAGTCTATATATATGTTAGAGAACATAACGATGATACAGTGTTATGTATGTCCCGTGTTCCAAAAAAAACTCTAAATTTGTATTCGACACCTAAACATGGGTATAAGACGATACCATTTTATCGCCAAATTATATAAAAGATAAATTAAAATGTGTTACCTGGTTAACATTAGGGTGTGTCCTTTGTGTATACCTGATTTATGCTTTGGAATACGAGATGCACTCAATGTTGTGTTTGTCTGATTTTCAAAATTAGCTTCTCCATATGAAATGTTACAGGTCAACAAGGGGGACATGATCCTCTTTCCCCCTTCCCCCATCCCTACCCTATCCCATTGAATCTCAACCATCCATTTATGGGTAGGGACGGGATAGGGGAAGGGGGACAGAGGATTTGAGGGTGTCAACAAGGGGGTATGCATGCTAGGGTGTCATTGGACGCGGGTCCCATATATTACTATATAGGTCCAAAAGTGGTGCATTTTGTTTTTCTATTAGAGCTTTTTATAAGTGAACACGAGGTAAGGAAAGAGTGTGGTAGTGTGTCTTGTTGCATGCAGAATACATGGACTCATATTATGGTCGGGTCCTTAAATGGTGAGCTTGACTTCTCTGGTAAAGGTTAACATAGGTTAACATAAGGCTAGATACAGGAATGTGTTCCTGTTTTATTGAACTATAAACCTATCAAACAAAATGCACCAACCTTAAACACTCATCCATGAAAAGTTATTCAATATTTAATAATAATAGTTTCAAACCATGAGATCAACATTAAGCAAAATTAAAGACTACGAATAAAAACAACTAAAATAAGTCGAGAATAAAACATGAAAAATTTAATAATCGTTAGGTTGCCTCGTAATAAACACTCATTTTAGGTCATAAGCTCTACCATTTGAACCAATAAAAGTGTAATGAAAGATTAGAAAGGGCATATATAGTTCCTTTCCCAATTGGATCTCCTACTATATAAGGCTTTAATTGTTGCCTATTCACCTTGAAAGCATCATTCTTCTTGCTCCAAAGTGAAAAACTTTGTGCACATAGAATAACCCAGATCACCTCAACTTCAATTTATCTGGAAAAAGTTTCAAGTAGGAGTTAAAGATAGGTGTCTAATCCCCCTCGTGAAGCTCCATATAGATGATGTTTTCATTATGCTAGCACTTGCTTCTCTCCTTGTAGATCTTGTCGCTTTCATAAGTATCTAACCTTATCTCATCAAGCTCATAGAATTAAAGCAATCTTCTATCATCAATATCTTTCAAATAGAATTTGAGGACCTTGATAGCCTAAAGGCTTTATAATCAAATACAACTGAAAGGTGATGGGAATTCCCATACATTAACTTGAACAGTGACATGCCAATGGGATTCATGTAAGATATACAACAATCCTACAATTGTTTACCTAACTTAATTGCATAGTCTTTCCTTAACTTAGTAACCATCTTTTTAAGGGTACTCTTGATTTCTTGATTTGAAACCTTAACTTGGCCATTGGTTGAGGATGATATCCTAGGGAAAATTTGGGATTCATTCTATTTTTTAAAAAATAGCTTCAAATTAGCAATCAATGAAATGTGAACCACCATCACTTATTACTGCTTTAGGAAATCCAAAACTCAGGAAGATTGTCTTCTTGAAAAGCCTTATTTCTATCTTATTATCATTAGTTAGGGATGGCATTGCTTCCACTCATTAGACATATAGTCCATAGCCAAAATAATATACTTATTGCCACATAAAGATGGAAAAGCGCTCATGAATTCTTTGAAGAGGGAAGGTCAGTACAATCCCACTTAGATAATCATGGTCGCTATTTTTGAAGTACTATCTTGGCCACAATAAGTTGAGGTATGAGAATGAAAGATTATGCTTTACACTTCATCTTTAGGAACAAATCTTCTAAAAATTACATCCTAATAATAATCTTTTCCTATGAACTTTTCTTTTGTTAGTAGCTTAAATTAAGTGATATAATTAAACTTGCAAGGAAATTCATCAAGTCAGTATACTATAGAGCTTCTAACTTTAATACAGTGAACAATTGATCATCGAAGAAGGATTCATCTATAGATAACTCATTTGTTCCATTCTTATCTAGCTCTTACCTTAATCTTAAAAGATGATCAACCATTAAATTTTTAGTTCTTCTCTTTCCCCCGATCTCAAAGCCAAACTCTTGAAGAAGAAAGATCCATCTAATTATTCTTGGTTTGGCTTCGTTATTGTTTAAGAGATACATGATGGAAGAGTGATCATTCTAGACAATAATCTTCGATCCAATAAAGTATGACCTAAATTTTTCAATAGCAAACACTACCACTAATAACTCATTCTCAATGGTAGCACAACTTACTTATGAATCATCCATTATTCAACTTGCATAATAGAAAGCATACAACTTTTTATCCTTCCTTTGCTCCAAAACCACTCCTATTGCATAGTTATTTGTATTGCACATAACCTTAAAAGGGATGTTCTAATCAAGGCGTTTCATAATTGGAGTAGATATAATTACCTCCTTTAACCTGTAAAAAACATCAATATATGTTAAAATTGAAATTTACATCTTTAAGAAGAAGGTTAGTTAAAGGTTTAGCAATTTTCAAAAAGCATTTTATAACTTTTAGTAAACATTAGTATGGCCTAAAAAAAATCCTTATCCCCTTGACAATGGAGGGTAGTAACATCATCTTAATCACTTTAACCTTTGCCTATCAATCTTAATTCCTCACTTGAATACCAAGTGCCCTAGAACAATACCTTCCCTTACTATAAAATGGCACTTGTCCTAATTTAAAACTAGGTTAACTTCTTTGCATCACTATAACACTTTAGACAAATCACTTAGACATTCATGAAAAGTAATGTCACATATAAAGAAATTATTCATGACACTTCCATAATATTTCAAATAAAATTTGAGTAATTTTCCATCATACATCATTGAAAAGTAATAGGGGCATTACAAAGAACAAAGGACATTTTCCTATAGGAAAATGAACTAGAAGGATATGTTAATATGGTATATTCTTAGTCAATAAGATGAATAGGAATTTAAAAGAAACTAGAATAACCACCTGTGTAAGAAAAATAAGAATGCTATTGATCAATAAAAGGTAGGGAAAATGATCATTTTAGGTTGCCTTAATCAACTTTTTATAATCTATGCATATTCTCAACATGTGACTATCCTAATATATGAATTTATTATTATTGTTCTTTGTTACAATCATACCTCCCTTTTTAGGAAGCACTTGGACTAGGCTAATACATTCACTATTAGAGATGGGATAGAATATCTCGATGTCTAGTAGTTTAACAACCTCTTTTCTAACAAATGTTTTGATATTGGGATTCAACCTTCTTTGTTTCACAATAGAGGGCTCATAATCATCTTCCATCATTATTCTATGTATGCAAATTGATGGTTTAATGCCCTTAATATCGTCAATAATCCTATGATATCTTGATGCAATATAAGAACTTTTAGTAATTTTTCAACTTCAACTTCATTTAGACTAACATTTATAGTCACTGGATAAGTGGAATAAGGTCTAAGGAATCTATACTTGAGAGTGGAAGGAAAACGTTTAAATTCTACATTTGGGCCTTTCTCTTTAAGCAATAAGATTGCATTTACAATCTCATTGCTTGGAGAGCCATTATCCATTTAATATTCTTCAAATGGATCGCTTAAATTATTCTTAGCTAGGTCTTCCATTACGAACTGATTAATTATATCAATCTTGCAATAACAATAACCAAGATAAGGATAAAAATACGCACATTAAACACAACCCTCTCATCACTAACATTCAAGGAAAGATTTACATTTTTTATGTCAATAACTACTATAGTCATAGCCAAGAAAGGTCTTATTAGTATGATTAGGATTTAAGTATCCTTTTCCATATCTAAACCAAGAAAAATAGTAGAAATTAAAAACTTACCAACCTTGAAAGGTACATCCTCCAATATACCTACGAGATACTTGAAGGAATGATCCATCAGTTGCATAGAAATGGTGGTGTGCTTTAAATGTAACATCTTATTATCCATGTTAAGGCTAAAATGGTAAATGTGAGAGATTACTGAGAAATTAGGAAACACATCTCATGCCCATGCATAATGTTAGCATATATGCACATGATTTTGAATTTTTGCATACATCAAAATAATTGTACATGCATTCATTGACAATTTCCGGGTATAATTGTTTAGAAATGTGAGTATATTGAGAACTGTGGTTTTTATATGTTAAAATTTGAATTGGGGTGTGTATATTTTGATTTAAAATTTTTGGTGAAAATTTGAAAATTTTCTAAAAATTTGGGAAATTTTTGGACTAGGAAAAATGCCAAGTGACAGAACAATTGATTAATAGTGATAGAAACAAGTGTCAAATAGTAGTGGAAATTTTTATACGTAAAATTAAGATTTAATGACAAGTGTCATGAAAAATTGGGAGACAATTAGAGTAGAAATTGGAGTTAAATGGACTAGATATCAAAGGGTACCAATTGGAACCATAAAAAGATGACAAGTGGCAAGTGACACATGTCACCACACTTGCCACTCACCACTCCTCTCTC
>JANVCQ010000004.1:28656050-28666515 GCA_025531925.1 Erythroxylum plowmanianum
TACACTTCAGTATTTGTTTGTCCTCAAGCAAATCAATTTCATTACTCTAAATATGAAATAACTATAGGAAAGCATTCGACAAATCGACGATATCCTTCAAAATTCTCCATTATTCATTTAGTTGCAAAGTTCAGTAATGAAAAGCTAAGTTAAGTATTAATAAAAGTTAAACTAATTAATGAATTAATTTAAAATAAAATCATTACAAAGTCTATCCCAAGGTTCATCTAATCCAAGTATCAATATAAGTTAAGCTCATAATTATTGAGGACATAACATCAAAACTAAAGGAAAACCCAAAAAACTAAAGGAGAAATGATGAAATCCCCTTTGATAGTCATGAAATCCATTTTAAATTGACAAAAATCCACTTCAAATGTGCTTCCTTGCTTAGTATTCATTCTCTATTGTTCTAGGCCATCAATTTTTGCTTCCCTAAACCAAACTTGAGCCTCCTATACACCTGCTAGTAACTCTTCTCTATTTTCTCTTCATTTTTCTCTTTTATAGCTCAAAATTAGAATTTATTGAGAGGCCATAGTAACCCATATGTTAGTTTGCAAGACTATATCCTTTAATCTTACTTTAATTATTTGAAAATCATGTAAAAACACAGTCCTAGAAAGTTATATTAAGCCACACAGTAGTGTTCCCTAAGGACAACTTTAATCTTCAACTTTTTGCCTTTTGTCTAATTTTTACTTCTTTTGACCTATAAAGGCAATTAAGGCCTAAAAACATAATATGAAAAAATTAAGTACTAAAAACAATAAAAAAATCTCAAATAAAAAATATATAGTAAACATGGGATTAGAAATATAATTTATTGGGCATTTATCAAACTCCCCTACACTTAAGCATTTAATTATCCTCAAGCAAATCAATTTCATTAGTCTTAACTTAATAAGAAGCAACTCCAAGAAAGCATTCAACAAATCAAAGATATCCATCATAATTCTCCATTATTTATTTAATAACAAAGTTCATTAAATTTTTAAATAATTAGTTACCTGTATCAAATTATAGATTGATCTAATTTAATTTACAATTCTTTAAAATTTAACTTAACTTACACCATTTAACTTAATTCATAAAGTGAACATATATAGCGCCCCCTTTTACCGTAGGGTACATATCGAGATGCCCGGAGGCCACTCCGGTATATATGCTACGATAATGGTATGCTACGTTCACTTCACAAAGCATCATAACATTAATCCCTTATAGACATAAAAAAAATCACAAGATTTTAAAGACTAACTTTTTCCTCATTTCATTGCATAAAACTGAAAGTCGACATTGTGTCTTTCAACCTTTACTACATGTGCATCATCAAAACCTAATACAAAAGTAATATATGAAAGAGGAAAATATATAAAATCTATCTAAGCCATCCAACAATTCCAGCTGACCGACCTTTGAGCCATGACTTCTCTTGTCAATTCACAATCCACATGGCTAATAAAGCCTCTCAGTAGCTAGAGTCGTCTCTTGATCCTGAAAAGACAACATTGCAATTTTAGTGAGTTTTACGAACTCAATAAGGTAACCATCATCGATAGTTCACTCAATTCATGTAACACAAAAAATCACATAACATATAATTCACAAATTTTCTTAATGGACACCTATCACATTCACATTTAAGAGCAAATCAATTTGGCATTTCAAACAATCCACATTCTTGATAGTAATGCATATGAAATGCTCATGAGACTCTTTTCTCATTATTACGTTGTTGTGACCGAGTGCCTAAACTGTCTCGCATCTATTTTGGATACCAGGCTCATTAATAACTATCCTTTATTCAATGAGGATAAAGGGCTCATTTTATATAGTGAGCCTTAGGCTCTTAATCACTGTCTGAGCTCAAGGCTCTTTTTCACACTTTAAGCTTTAAGCTCTGATCGGTGGCTACTCTGGTCACAACAGCCATTATCTGATTGTGCACTAATATATGGAATGCATCTATCTCAATCAATCATATTATGAAACACATAGTTCTTCACATTCACATTCAAGTAGTACTTCAATATACACTCCACATTTCACATTCGTCGGACCTTCTGTCCATAAATCAACATAATTCAATTCACATCCATTTATCAGTCAAAATATAATTTAAGCAAACAATGATTGAGAGAAACCGTCTAGGGATATCAGATCTGTCCTCGACCATATTGAACCTATTTCGGGACAACAGGCGTAACTTGCTCTAGGGATATCAGATCAAGGCCATTCTTAAAGGGTTCGAAAGAGGACTTCAATATCTACATCTTTCATGAAGACTTTGAAGTGAGATTTTGTCATCTAAAGGGTAAAAATTGGACCAGATGATAAGGTTAGACAAATTTGAAAAATTGTCATAACTTTCCCTATAAATATCGGATTAAGGTGTTCTTTAGTTGGTTTGAAAAAGGACTTCAAGATCTACAATCATGAAGACCTTGAAGACAAATTCTATTATCTCGAGGGTTAAAAATGGGACTAGACAAAAGGATTAGATGAACAGTGCACCAAATGATATGATGCCATTACCAGACAATATGACATCACCAGACGATACGTCCTCACCAGACGATGGATACTCACCAGATGATATGTCCTCACCAGGCGATACGCCTTCACCAGATGAAGCATCCTCACCAAATGATACGCCTTTACTAGATAAAGTGTCCTCACTAGACGATACGTCCTCACCAGACGAAGAGCCCTCATTCCTTAACAAACGAAGCATCCTTACCAGACAATACGTCCTCACCAGATGAAGCATCCTCACCAGACAATACGTCCTCACCAGACGAAGCGTCCTCACCAGACGAAGCAGCCTCACCAGACGATATGTCTTATACTCTTGAGCATCTCCACTTATAAGGACCATAATTTTTGACTCCGATATCTAAAAATTCCATACTATATACCGTTGAAAATCTAGAAAGCTAAACTATAACTTTCTAGAAGACAACTTTTGTCTAAGTCTACCTAGATTAATTTAGATTTTCCCCTGAACTCAGAACACAAATTTTTCCCTATTGAATACTTGAAATTTTACATTTCAAAAACTTGGAATGTCTTGAGCCTTATCATTCAGCTACCAATTTGAATTTATTAAACTCTGAAATCTCAACACAATGACTAAAATTGTTTCAAGAATATTTAAACCCACGTATTTTCTAACTCCATGGCCTAAAACTCTTCCAAAAAAAATCCGAAACATTCAAAATGATTTTACCTTGATTCTTCACCAAATGAAGAGATCTTTCGCTCAATTAGAAGCTTTTCTCTTCCTCTAGTTTTTTCTCTTCTTGAACCACTTCAAAATCTCTCTCAACACTGAGAAATACTGAAACCCTAGCTCAACTCTTTTCTTTTCTCTCAACCATCGAAATTCTCTTCTTTTTCTTTCCTAATTTATCTTCTTCTTTCCGAATTCATGTTTCCCCCTTCTTAAAAAACAAGACTACATTTCTTTCTTCCATTTCTACCTTGAATGAGCCCAAAAAGCCCCTTTTACCCTTCCTTATAGACTCATGTTCTTTTAACCTTAAGTGTCTTGCCAAAAATACCCCTTGAACATTCTTATAACTTTTACACTTTATTCCAGTCAACCTATATCATATAATCTTTCTAACATCAACATAATTATTAATTTCTACAAAATTTCATAAAGACCTCATAATCAATGTAAATCATACTTATTCATCAAGAAGAAAGTTTGAGGGCCAACATTTCTCAATATACTCATATTTATACATAATTATACCTGGACCGTCAATGAATGCATGTACAATTATTTTCATGTGTAAAATTTTTACTATTCACGTGTATGTGTATGCCACATTATGTAGGAGCATGAAAAATGCATTTCTAAGCTCTCATTAATTACTCATATTTTGACCTGTTTGTTCGAACTGGTGGGGATATTGTCTCCTCATATACTCCTCCATCTCTCATGTTGCTTCTTCAGTTGAGTGGTTCCTCCAAAGGACTTTCACCAATGGAATAACTTTATTCTTCAACTTCTCGATCTGTGATCTCATAATCTTGATCGGCTCCTCAACATAGCTGAAGTTACTAGCAACCTCAATCTCCTAAGCTGATATCACATGTGTCGGATCAGATCGGTATCATCGGAGCATACTCACATGAAACATATTATGCAGTTGAGACATCTCATTCGGTAAAGCCAACTTATAGGCCAAAGGTCCTATCCTCTCAATGATCTTATAAGGACCAATGTACCTAGGGTTTAACTTGCCCTTTTTATCAAATCTCAAAACTCCTCTCGAAGGTGATACTCTTAGAAATACTTTGTTTCCCACACTGTACTCCATATCACATCAATGTTGATCCATATAACTCTTATGTTTATCTTATGCTACTTTAATTTAGTTTCGGATCAAGTTCACCTTGTCAATTGTATCTTGAATCAAATCTGGGCCCTCAATCATTCTCAAGCCCGCTTTATCCTAATATAATGGTGTCTAAAATTTTCTACCATACAGTACCTCATACGGCGCCATTTACTACTATAGTAATATTTGTTATAGACAAACTCTATCAATGCCATATATTGATCCCAAGCTCCTCTAAACTCTAATACATAAACTCTGAGCATATCCTCAATAGTCTTGATTGTCCTCTCACTTTGTCCATCTGTCTGAGGATGAAATGCTCTACTGGAGTTCAATTTAGTACCCATAGCAGACTGCAAGCTTTCCAAAACCTTAAAGTAAATCTAAGATCCTAATCTGATACTATGGACACTGGAACCCCCATGTAGTCTCACCACCTTATGCACATACCTCTGAGCTAACTAATCTAGTGAGTTACTCTGTCTTGCTGGTAAGAAGTGGGTCGATTTAGTCAATCGGTCTACTATGACCCATATCACATCATTCTATCTCAGAGTCTTAGGCAATCCTGTAATAAATCCAACATAATCTACTCCCCTTTCCACTCCAAAATGGGCAACAAATGTAGTTTCCTTACTGGAGCCTGGTGCTCAGCTTTGACTTGCTATCAAGTTATACATTTATACATCTAGATACATATTTAGCCATTTGCTTCTTCATTCTGGACTACCAGAAATGCTGCTTCAGTGTATTATACATATTGATATTACAAAGATGCATAACATAGGTGGGCATATGAGCTTCCTTAAGAATCTCCTTCCTTAGATCATCCACATTAGGCACATATAGCCTCTGTCTCAACCATAATGTCTCATCCCTCAATTCAATCTCAGAATCTAGATTCACCTTCATTTTCTTTATAAGTTTCACCATATTGGGATCTTTCCCTCAAAATTTTTTGATTCTGTCATGTAGCATAGGTCTCAGCTTCAAAGAAGCAATCGGTGCCTCATCTTGCTCCAGATTTAACTCCACATTCAGAGCTCTCAAGTGAATCAAATTAGGTAACCTCGATAATTGAATCTGAGATACACTGGCATTAGACTTTCTACTCAAGGCATCCACCACCACATTAGCTTTCCCTAGGTGGTACTCAATAGTGTAGTCATAATCCTTCAGTAACTCAATCCATCTCCTCTGCCTTAAGTTCAACTCTTTCTGACTTAGCAGATACCTCAAACTTTTATGATTTGTATAAATCTGAAAGGTCTCTCCATAAAAATAGTGTCTCCAAATCTTTAGAGCAAAGACAACTATAGCTAGCTCTAAATCATGTATCGGATAATTGATCTCGTGAGACCTTAATTGTCTCGATGCATAGGCAATCACCTTGCCATGCTGCATAAATACACATCCCAATCCTTGATGCGAAGCATCACTATACACCATATATCCTCCAGTTCCCGATGGAATGGTTAACACCGATGCTGTAGTCAACCGATGTTTTAGCTCCTCAAAGCTCTTTTGACACTCCTCATTCCATCTAAACACTACATTCTTCCTTAAAATTTTTGTTAGAGGGGCTGAGATTAGAGAAAATCCTTCGGGAAACCTCCGGCAATATCTGATCAATCCTAGGAAGCTTCATATTTTAGACACATTTCTTTGAGCCTCCCAATTCATCACTCACTCTATCTTCTTTTGATATACCTGTATGCCATGTCCAATCACTATATGTCCCAAAAACATTACTTGGTCCAGCCAAAATTCACACTTACTAAATTTGGCATACAACTACTTTTCCCTCATAATCTGTAAAATGACTCTCAGATGCGCAACATGTTCTTCTCTACTTTTAGAATACACCAAAATATCATCAATGAATACAATAACAAATTGGTCTAGGTAGGGCTGAAACACCTTATTCATCAAGGCCATAAATGTTGCTAGGGCATTAGTTAACCCCAATGGCATAACTAAGAACTCGAAGTATCCATACCTACTCCTGAATGCACTCTTAGGTACATTAGCCTCTACTATCTTGAACTGATAGTACCTTAATCTCAAATCTAGTTTAGTGGGTACCTGAGCTCCCTGCATATGATCAAGAAAATCATCAATTCTAGGCAGCGGGTACTTGTTCTTCACTATCACCCAATTTAGTTGCCTATTTGTAATACAATCAGATCTGCCTCAACTCTGCTTGATCAATCCGAACCAAACACCCCTTACAGACCTCTCCTATTACTATAGTACTACCTATTGGTGTACTCACCTCTAGCCTATACTGTATTATCTCCCTATCACAATGCAACTTAGATGACAAATGCAGTGCAATGAATGAATGCGTAGATCTGGGATCTAACAAAGCAAATGCCTTATAATCGTAAATAAGGAGCGCACCTGCAACAACATCTGGTGAGTCTTGAGCCTCCTCCCTGATCATAGCATAAACCCAGGCCTGGGACTCCGGTCGGCTGCTGCACACCTCAGTCCTCCTAGAAGGACTCCCAAAGTTTACTCTACCTCTACCTCGGCCTCTCTGTCCAGACCCACTACCTCTGCCTGCTGGACCATAGCAGCACTCCTAGATCCCCCACTTATACCAGATTGAGCTCCTAAAGTAGCAGGACAATCTCTAATTTGGTGATCATAAGAGTCGCACTTCAGGCAATCTCCATTCAGTTTCCAACATTCACCTCTATGCCTCTTCCCACAATTCTCACAAGGAGGTATTTGACTCTGCATTGTACCTCTTCCACTACCTAACTGTACGAAACCACCCCTCTGTTTGATTCCTGACTACCTTGATACAGTTGGTGGTCTGAAGGCTCTATTTTGGAGCTTACTAAATCTTCTGCCTGAACTACTCTGACCCTCACTAGATCTCTTCATTCTGGACCTTTGCCCAGTCTCTGATTGTTTCTCACTCAGTAGCTGCTCAATTCTGATCGAAGCAACTCTTAACTCAGTGAAAGTTCCCAGATCTGAAAGCACCAACCTTGTTCTGATCTCCATATTGAGCCCATCCTCAAACCTCCTACACTTGTCTCCTTTTGTAGGGATCAAAGTAGTAGCATAGCTCATCAACTCAATAAACCGAATCTCATATTTTTCCACTAACATCTTACCCTACTTTAAGTCTAGGAACTCCTTCATCTTCCTATCCAAGTACATCTTAGGTATGTAGTTTTCTCTGAAGACCCTCAAAAAGTCTTCCCACTTTAATTGGCACGGCTTGGTGGTACTTCCTGGGATAGTCTTCCACTACTAGTAAGCTGGGCCCTACAGTAAGGACACTACATAGTCGAACCTCTCATCAGGCTCACAGTCCATCTGATCAAAGACCCTCTCATTCCTTTCCAACCATCCCTTGGCCTTAGCGGGGTCTGTGCTACCATAAAAATCCACAACTCCCTACTTTCGTAGCCTATCATACCTCCTCTCCCTTCTTTCGGGAACTTTAGAAGACATTTTCTCTGATTGAGGTATCGAGGACTCCCTACTGGCTCCTACAGATCCTTGGTTAGCTGGTTGATCAATTTGATCACCTAGAGCAGATGACCTATAACAAACAATAACTTCAATCATTTTTTGCATTTCTGATGATATTTTATGGTTAACATTCCTATATGTCCCAACAGATGCCAACCATGCTTTGATACCATCTAAATGTAGCGCCCCCTTTTACCATAGGGTACAAATCGGGATGTTCGAAGGTCATTCCGGTATATATCCTATGATAACAGTATGCTTCGTTTGATCACTACATTCACTTCACAAGACATCATAACATTAATCCCTTATAGACATCAAAAGAAAATCACAAGATTTTAAAAACCAACTTTTTCTTCATTTCATTGGGTAAACCAAAAGTCTACATTGTGTTTATCAACCTTTACTACATGTGCATCATGAATACCTAGTACAAAAGCACTATATGAAAGAGGAAAATATATAAAATATGTCTAAGCCATCCAAAAATCCTAGCTAATCGACCTTTGAGCCATGACTTCTCTTGCCAATTTACAATCCACACGACTAGTAGAGCCTCTCAGTAGCTAGAGTCGTCTCTCGACCTGAAAAGACAACGTTGCAATTTTGGTGAGTTTTGCAAACTCAATGAGGTAACCATCATCAATGGTTCACTCAATTCATGCAACACAAAAAATAACATAACATATAATTCACAACTTTTCTTAATGGACACCTATCACATTCACATTTAAGAGCAAATCAATTTGGCATTTCAAACAATCCACATACTTGCTAAAAATGCATATGAAATGCTCATGAGACTCTTTTCCCATTATTACATTGTTGTAACCAAGTGCCTAAATTGTCCCATATCTATTTTGGATATCGAGCTAATTAATAATTGTCCCTTATCTGATGAGGATATAGGGCTCATTTTACATTGTTAGCCTTAGGCTCTTAATCACTGTCTGAGCTCGAGACTCTTTTCACACTTTGAGCTTTAAGCTCTGATCGGTGCCTACTCTGGTCATAACTACCATTATTTGATTATGCACTAATGTACATCTATCGCAGTTGATCATATTATGAAATACATAGTTCTTCACATTCACATTCAAGTAGCACTTCAATATACACTCCACATTTAACATTCATTGGACCTTCTATCTGGAAATCAACACAATTCAATTCACATTCATTTATCAGTCAAAACATAATTTAAGCAAACAATAATTACAAGAAACCATCTAGGTTACTCACTAGTTCCTCCCAAAGCTAATGCCTAGAAGTTCTGGTAAAGTTTGGAAGTTGACGTTCTAGTTGCTCCTCTATATCAAATAGCACATACACATCCATCACAATTTGTACAATCATAAGTGCTTAAAAATGCACATGTATGTAATAAAGCATGTACAATGCATGTTCATGACAATCCCGTGTATTTATCCATTAGTGTCATCACAAAATTAGTCCCATAACAAGACTCCTATAAGTATAATTTATACTTAGGTTTATATCTCACTAGAACCATTAAAATCACAATTTATACTCTTCCATCCGATGCCCTTAATTTGATTCAATCAATCTTTTTTAATTTAGTATCTAAGGCTAACTTTTATGGAGAGGTAAAAAATGTTCTATGAATCTATTGGTCCAAGAATCACTTCATTTGGAGGTCGGATGACAAAGTTATGGCCGAAGGAAATCAAACAAGGTTCTGTCCTCGACTATATTGAACCTATTTCAGGACAAAAGGCATAACTTTCTCTAGGGATATCAGATCAAGGTCATTCTTGAAGGGTTCAAAAGAGGGCTTTAATATCTACATCGTTCATGAAGACTTTGAAGTGAGATTTTGTCATCTAAAGGGCTAGAATTGGACTAGAACATAAAGGTCAAATGAATTATGAAAATTGTCATAACTTTCCCTAGAGATATAAAATTAAGTTGTTCTTTAGTTGTTTTGAAAGAGGACTTCAAGATCTACAAACTTATGAAGACCTTTAAAAAAAATTCTATCATCTCTACGGTGAAAAATGGGACCAGACGAAGGGATCAGATGAGTAGTGCACCAAATGATATGACGTTATCACCAAATGATATGATGTCATCAGATGATACGTCCTCACCAGATGATGCGTCCTCACCAGACGATAACTTCTCACCAGACAAAGCATCCTCACCAGATGATACGTCCTCACTAGATGAAACGTCCTCACCAGATGATACGCCCTCACCAGATGAAGTGTCCTCACCAGGCAATACGTCCTATACTCTTGAGCATTTCCATTTATAAGGACCATAAATTTTGACTACGATATCCAAAAATTCCATACTATATACCCTTGGAAAGCTAGAAAGCTAAACTACAACTTTACAGAAGACAACTTTGTCTAAATCTACCTAAATTAATCCAGATTTTCCCCTGAACTTAGAACACGAATTTTTCCCTATGGAAGACTTGAAATTTTGCATTTCGAAAACTTGGAATGCCTTGAGTCTTACCATTTAGCTACCAATTTTACTTTATTAAACTCTCAAATCTCAACTCAATAGGGTTTTCATATTGAAAAATCCCACAATACACAATCACTAAAATTGTTTCTAGAATATTTAAACCCACATATTTCCTA
>JANVCQ010000004.1:28680541-28702191 GCA_025531925.1 Erythroxylum plowmanianum
AAACTGTAACTGAAGAAGATAAAGTTACATGTAAATACACTTGCTTTCTAGGGCACTATATTTACATAACTCCAACAATTTTTTGGTAGGGATGGTAAGCGAGGAAGATTTTGCTGAGGGTAAGGGGGAGAAATCATCATTGGAGTCAAGCTGCATCGGGTTTAGTTGGCAGGGAAAAAGGAAAGAACAATTTTTTAGAGTAAAAAGGAGAGGTGATCAGGTGACAGTTTGAGAAATAAGGTTGCTTGAAGTGAAGGAAATCTCGAAAGAACCCTTATGAAGAAACCACAAAGAGCTTAGAAACATAACTAAAGGAACTCATAGTAGAGCGAAGGAAAATCATCTCTCTCTAACTCTTTTTGTATGTAGTAGACTTAAGGAGTTACCTATCTTGAAATACTTGAGAGGCACGTTGAAGTGGAGTTTGAACAAGTGAAGACAAGATGAATGAAGTTCTTCTGAGGAGATGCATAACCATGTAAAGTGCTACAAACCTATTTTTTTGATTTACACGATTGTATGGATCAACCATGCAAGTATCTAAAAATAAATGAAAGAATGTGTGAAGACTGCAGACATACACGGTCATGTACATTCCCATGTGATGATATACAATGCATAGATATCGTGTACCATATATAATAGTGAGTGAAGCCGTGTTGAAGATACGTGGGCACGTACATAGCCATGTAAGTATACAGTGCAAAAAAGGCCATTTTGTAAAATAAAAGAGATAAATACATAGATTTTTGTAAAGAGTGCAGCCATAACATCAAAAATTGAGGAAAAACAGAGAGGGTAAATAGGATTGTATTCTCATCTTTGTTTGATTGTTGTTTTGGATTGGTTTGAGTGTTTGTTGATTGTGATATTAACTTTGGTTTTAATTCTGAAACTTTGTGAGACAACTTGTTATTATAGGGTAACAAATCATCTTTTTGTAAATCCTTATTAAGTTCAGTGGATTTGCTTGTCGATTTGGCCCATGGTATTTTTCCTTCTACACTGGAGGATTTTCCACGTAAATCTTGGTGTTTGTTTCAACATTAAGTTTCTTATTCTTATATTGTTTTGTTGGTGCAATTTGAAATGTTCTTTCTTTTCGTTGATAATTGGTTGATCTTTTAGAGAGTTGTTTTATTGTCTCCCAATAAGTTAGCAAGCGAGAACACCTAAAAAAGAGGTGTTTATAGTTCTCCTGGTTTTATTTACACCAAAAAAACATTGCCTAGGCTGGTTAATGTAACTTATCTAGTCTCCGTTTTAGTACCTAAATATTAGAGTGTATAATTATTGCTTTAATTGTCACTACAATCTTAAACACATAAGATATTAGCATTAGAGAAAGTTACCTAATTATTAAAATTATCTTGAAGTACCAAAATTTAGGATTTCATGAAATATTTATTTATTATAACAAGCTCAATCACCAGCAATGTTGTAGATTTCATCTATATAGTTGTCTTTATAATGAATTTTAGTGGTTGTTATAGGTTATTCCAACCTTTACGCATCTAAAAGATAATTACAAATTTGATATGCATAAAGGATGTATAGGGTATGTTTAGCATTTTTGTCCAAGTTTAGCCCCACTTAGCCTAAAATGACAAGAACTTAATGGATTCATTCCAAGTTTAACTAATATAGATACAATAATGGATTCAGTCCAAGATTAATGAATATAGAAAAAAAGACATCATTTTGAAAATTTCAAATTAAATCAAATTATTTAAAGCTAAATAATTTAAATTCAAAATAAAAAATCTAAGTTTGACTAGATCTTGATCAGGCTTTAAACCATATGGGCTTGAACCAGCCTTACCTAATTGATATATGCTTAATTGTTGACACATTTAATCCATTACACTTAGTGATTAATGCCTTAAAATGCTTAGGATACTCACTTTAACTCATATTTGATTTTAGGTACATTTTGGAAGTGAAGGAGCTAAAGTAACCCAAAAGCATACTTATTGAGCCATCTTCTCAATGTTTATGCTTTATTGTCTTCATGAAGAAAGAAGAAAAAAAAGATTAAAATAAAAAGAGACAAGATAGAGCATAAAAATGGAGGTATGTGTAACATTTTGATTTAAAAAGTCCTTAGTTGTACATGAATTACACTACCAAAAGAATTAAGCTAGTTGTCCATTTATCACATGACTTTAGCCTAGTTTTTAATATAAGTGAAGTGTGTGTGTTGGCTACTAAAATAAGAATGAAAAAATGGCTAAACCATGTGAGGGCTGAAGCATGTGACATGCATTACAAGACAAAGAAAAATTTTATAACCGTGACATGCATTAGAAGACAAAGAAAATTTTTACAATTGTGACATGCATTTAATGTTCTATTTAATTGTTTTTCGTGAAAACCTATTGCTAGAATTTGAATATAATACGTAATAGTCATGTTTGAAGTCGTATGTGGCAACTAACAATATTAAATTATTAGGGATAACATAACCTAGGTTAAATATTCCAAGCTTGTGTCATTATTGCTTAGATTGGTCTATTTTTCTCTTTCTTAAAGCAGTTGTCCGATTAAACTTAGGGAGCATCTCCTAGGTTATCCGATAGCTAAGGTTAATTAATGAGCTTTTCTTAATTAACTATGATCTAAGGAAAAACTAGGATTAACATAACTTGTTGTTAGTTTACAACTAATAGTTCAAAGAGACATGTGAAGATAACAATTCAATGAAATATGTTTAATTAGGTGTAGGTCGAGATTAAACCAAAGAACTGGCCTCAAATTAATTTATTAATTCCATCATTTTTACATGTTTTCTTTAATTTGTCTTTACTAGTTTAGTTTGATTTTATTTTCTTGTTCGATAAACCAACCCCTCATAACCTAAACACCAATGATTTTTATTTCAAAAGCTTTACATACTCTCTCTTTAGAATCGACGTAAACTCACCATTGTTATAGTAGTAGGTCTAGTTTATTTTGACTAGTGTTAAGACGTACTACATCCATTTTAGCACCATTGTTAGGGATTAATATCCTTTACTTTTGAATTTATTTACTTTGTTTTGTTATTTTTATTTTTATTTTTATGTTTGATTAACTTCTTTTCTTATTTATTTAGTTATAGTGTATGAAAAAATAATCTCACTTTAGTGAATTAAAATTTGATCCAAAACTTGAAAGAATGTTATGTAGAGCTAGAAGATAAATTGATAAAGTTTTGACGATCCTTCATCATCTGATAGGAAACTTGATTCATCGTCAGGAATTCAAATAGTTTTAGATTTGTTTTCTAATTCCTCTATTGATTCCATTTCTAAAACCGATTCTAACATGGCAAGTAAAAATAATGATCGCACTCTGAAGTAGTTAGTTGCTCCTGTTTTCAATCATAAACCTTTATGCATTGATTTTCCTGTTATTGATGTTGCTTTTGAGGTTAAATTTGGTCTAATTTATCTTTTTCCTACTTTTCGTGATATGCCACATGAAGATCCTCATAAGCATCTTAAGGAGTTTCATGTGGTCTGTTCTAGAATGAAGTCAGTTGGGGTGCAAGAATAGCAGATTAAGTTGAGAGTATTCCCATTCTCGTTGGGGGACTTGCCAACTATTGGCTTTTGCCTTAGGGATTAATCAATACGTGGACTAAGATGAAAAGGCTTTTCTTAGAGAAGTACTTCCCTACTTCTTGAGCTATGAATATTTAGAAGGAGATATACACAATCTGACAACATCATAAGGAAATATTATATGAATATTGGGTGCGTTTTAAGAGGTTTAGTGATAGCTACCCATATTATCAAATTAGCAAACAACTTTTGACCCAGTACTTCTATTAAGGGCTTTTGTTATAAGAAAGAAGTATGACAGATGCAGTAAGCGGAGGTGCACTAGTTGAAAAGATACCCATCGAAGCCAAAAATCTGATTTCCAACATGGCTGCTAACTCCCAACAATTCAGTACTTGAGAAGGCCCTCGACCATTAAAAGTCAGTGACGCTAATACTGTTATATTGGAGCAACAGATAGTTAGGTTAACAACTTTAGTGAGGTAAATGTCTACAAATGATGCTCAATAAGTCAAGGTATTTGGAATTTACACAATGATAGGACATCTCAATGGTATTTGTCCAACCTTGCAGGAGACTTCTATGAAACAAATGAATGGTTTTGGAAAATTTCTAGATCAACCACAATGGAACCCTAGCTACACCTATGCACAGAACTTAGAATGGAAGAATCCTCCATTCAACACTTATAGGCTGTGAGGACAACAACAAGACTCCTACTAACAACCATATCAAAGATAAGCTCAACCATGAGCTCTGGACCTTCATTGGAAGAAATGATGAAAATTTTAGCTTAGAATAACATACAATTTCAACAGCAAATAAGAGCTATCATTCAAAATCTGGAGAATCAACTAATTCATATAGCTATTGTAGTAAGTCAGTTGGAGAATCAGAATTCACGTAAGCTTCCTTCTCAAATGATTGTAAACCTAAAAGAATATGCAAGTGTTATCACCTAAGAAGTGGTAAAGTAATAGAGGCTCCACATAAGACTCCTATTGTTGGCAATGATGAATAATCTAAAAGGGAACTTGAAGTGTCTCCAAAAGAAGCTGAAAAGTGAACTAAGCTAAATTCTCAATCTCCCGTGACAAAAAATTTTACTAACATTGTGCCTCCTTTTCCTAACAAGTTTGCTAAATTGAATAAAGAGGAGTAAATAAGGAGATTTTGGAAATGTTCAAAAAGGTAAAGGTGAACATACCTTTAATTGATGCCATAAAGCAAGTTCCTCGATATGCTAAATTTCTCAAGGAGCTATGTATGTCCAAAAGAAAATTGAGGGGAGACGAGAAAGTAAGTGTGGGGGAAAACGTTTATGCAGTCATTCATAGAAAGCTTCCCCTAAAGTGTAAGGATTCAGGTACATTAACAATTCCCTATAAAATTAGTGATACTAGATTTGAAAAGGCAATGTTAGTTCTAGGAGTTTCAATTAATATCATGCCATATTCCATTTACACTTTATTGAATTTAGGATCTTTGAAAGAAACGCGTGTTATAATTCAATTAGCTGATAGATCTAATGTTCATCTTGAAGGGTTTGTAAAGGATGTTTTAGTACAGGTCAATGAGTTGGTTTTCCCAACTGTCTTTTATGTATTGAACATGGAGGGAGAACCTTCATCTAATTCTGCACCAATCCTTCTGAGCCGATCATTTTTAAGAACATTAAAGATAAAGATCGACGTGGATATAGGAACATAAACTATGGAGTTTGATGGTGAAATTGATCGCTTTAATAATTTTGAAACTATGAGGTATCAAAGTGATGTTCATTTTGTTTTGTTAATTGATATCATTGATTGTTTGTCTCAACAAGTCTTTGATATGGATGGTCAAGATGAGTTAGAATTCATTCTTTGCATGATTTTACAGGAAACACTTTGCAAAGTTCTAACTTGTTCATTACAGATGAAATGGAAGAAATTGTGCTAACATTGCAATCATTGCAACTAATACCAGGAAGGTATGTAATTCTAAATATTGAATCGCCAATATCTAATACAAAAGTTGTACCTTCGATTGTGTAGGCACCTACAATTAAACTGAAGCAATTACCAGAGCATTTGAAATACGTGTTTCTGGGAGAAGGAGAAACACTTCCAGTAATCATAGCAAGGAACTTAATAGAGCTTTAAGAGGAAAAGCTTATTCGAGTGCTTAAAGACCACATTATAACTACAGGGTGGACCATAGCTGACATTAAGGGTATTAGCCCTTCGACATGTATGCACCAAATTCTTTTGGAAGAAGGATCCAAACCTTCAAGAGAATCATAAAGAAGATTGAATCCTCTGATGATGGAAATGGTAAAGACGAAGATCTTGTAGTTGCTTGATGTTGGTATAATCTACCCAATTTCAGATAGTAAATGGGTGAGCCTAATTCAAGTAGTATCGAAGAAAACTGGGATTACAGTGGTGAAGAATGAGAATAATGAGTTTTCCCTACAAGAATTCAAAATGGATAGCAAGTATGCATCGATTACAAGAAGTTAAATGTCGCTACACACAAGGATCACTTTCCACTCCTTTTCATAGATCAAATTCTTGAACGACTTGTAGGATGATCTCACTACTGTTTCCTTGATGGGTATTTAGGACATAACCAAATTGTGATAGCTCTGAAGGATCAAGAGAAAAACAACCTTCACGTGCTCATTTAGTACATTTGCCTACAAAAGGTTGTCATTTGGACTCTGCAATGCCCCAACCACCTTTCAAAGATACATGGTAAGTATTTTTCCTGAGTATGTTAGGCATATTATTGCAGTCTTTATTGATGATTTTACTATCAATGGGAATTCATTTGATGCATGCTTGGATAATCTTAATTGTGTACTTGAACGATGCGTCAAAAATAATCTTGTTCTCAATTTTGAAAATTTTCATTTTATGGCTAATCAAGGAATAATTTTGGCACATGTAATCTCATCTAGAAGAGTTGAGGTCGATAAAGCTAAACTAGAAATTGGGAAAAACTTACCCTACCCCATAAATGTGTGGGAGGTTTGTTCTTTTCTTGTACATGCAAGTTTTTATCGTAGGTTTATCAAGAACTTCAATAAGATCTCAACAAAAATCTATCAATTATTACAAAAGGATGTGCCCTTCGATTTTGATGAGGGATGCAAGCAAGCATTTGATAAATTAAAAGAGCTTTTGACTTTGGCAGCAATCATTCATCCACCTAACTAGAGTCAACCATTTAAGATTATGTGCGATGTGAGCAATTTTATTGTCGGTGTCGTTTTAAGATTATGTGCTATGTGAGCAATTTTATTGTCGGTGTCGTTCTTAATAAAAAATGTGGCAAGATGACTTATGCCATTTACTATGTTTCAAGAACTCTTAGTCCATCATAATGTAACTACTCCACCATAGAAAATGAGTTTTTAGATGCTGTGTTTGATTTAGATAAATTTACACCTTACTCGCTGGGTTCTAAAGTAATTGTATATTCTGATCATGAAGCATTAAGGTATCTTTTATCGCAGAAGGAAGCAAAGTCAAGGCTCATTAGATGGAATCTCCTACTTTAAGAGTTTGATTTGGAGATCAAAGACAAGAAAGGTGTAGAGAATTCAGTCGTGGGCCACTTGAGTTGAGTTGTGAAAGAAGAGGACTTAATGTCATTGTAAAAGTTGTTTCCGGATGAGTAATTACTAACACGTCAAGGTAAGGTTCCATGGTATGTAGATATTGTGTACTATCTAGTAAACCATTAGATACCTAATGATTTAAGTAAGGATAACAGAACAGAGTAAAGACTGAACCAAAATATTATATCTGGGATGATCCTCACTTTTGGAAGTTTTGTTTTGACTAAGTGATTAGGGGATGTGTGTCTAAATATGAACATGAATCAATTTTGAAAATTTGCCATTTTTATGCTTATGGTGACCATTTTGGGCCTAATAGAACTGCTAGGAAAATACTTGAATGTGGTTTTTGTTGACCAAATATATTTCAAGATTCCTCTATGTTTTGCAAAGCATATGAACAATGCTAAAAACAAGGTATTTTATCCCATCGAGATCAAATGCCTTTATCTCCAATTCTTTCATATGAAACTTTTGATATATACGACATCGATTTTATAGGACCATTTCCTTCTTCTTTTGGTTTTGTTTACATTTTTTTTTGGTTATGGATTATGTTTCTACATAGGTAGAAGTTACAACCACTATGACTAACAATTTTAAAGTTGTTTTAGAATTTGTTAAATCTAGTATTTTGCTAGGTTTGGTACACTACGAGCATTAATTAGCGATAGGGGTACTCATTTTGTCAACCGATTGATGGGAAATCTTTTAAAGAAGTACCATGTCACCCATAAGGTGTCTATGGCCTATCATCCATAGATGAATGAGCAAGTAGAGGTGTCAAATAGAGAAATCAAGTCCGTCATTGAGAAAATGGTGAGCTCAAATCATAAAGATTGAATTCAATGACTTGATGATGCTTTTTGGGCATATAGGACCGTGTATAAGATACCGATTGGCATGTCTTCATATCGTCTGATTTATGGAAATTCATGTCATCTTTTAGTGGAAATTGAGCATAAATCCTTTTGGGCCATAAAGCAATGCAATATGAAGATGGACGCAGTTGGTGAATAGAGGAAACTACAAATGCAAGAATTGGAAGAGCTTAGGCTTGAATCTTATGAGAATGTAGAAATTTACAAGAAAAAGATGAAACGATTTCATCATAAGATGATTGTTAAGAAGAATTTTATGGTTAGACAAAAAGTTCTTCGTTACCATTCACAACTTAAGCTTTTACTAGGTAAAATGCATTCATGTTGGATTGGATCTTTTATTGTTACTAATGTGTTTTCAAAATTAAACAAACAAAATCAAAAGTTCTCTCATTTTCTATTGTTTTGAAGACTATGCAGTCATAATTAGAGTCTGAATTGACTAAAAAAATTTATAGCAAACTTTAGCATGTACTTTTACTCTTGTGATTGTTTAATATGCATTTTCTTTAGAAAAGTAGTGACTAGTGGTAGACAAAAGCCAGTGAAATTTTGATCCTTTATAGACTGACATATCCATATCAGACCTTCAAGACATGTACGCCTTAATTTTGTTTTGTTTTTCTATTCAAGATCACATTTTTCACATGCATTAGCATGGAAATGATTAGGCATTCTTTGTTTGTACAAGCTACATTAGCCAAATAGCCTACCCTATTGATGTGATTTTTCCCTTGTAAGCCCCCTTAAGCTTTATTTACCTATTCTTTAGGTACTAACTACATTATAACTTTTAAACTTAACCAAATGTCCTACCCAAGCCATACAGTTAGTGGAACATTTGTGATTGTTGATGATTGTGGATGCACAAGAGTGTAAGTGTTAGGGTGTACATATATGTGGGTTGGCTATAATGAATGAGATATTATTTTATATCTTAACATTGAAATTCTCATGCTGATGTAGTTTCTTTCAATGTATAACAAAAGAGAAGAGAAAAAATAAGACAACAGAAAAAAAAAAAAAAAGAAAGAAAGAAAAAATATTTTTAAATAAAATTATCAAAGAGGAAATTCATATGTTGCAATGTTATATATGATTAGTCTTTCCTCCTAAAGTTGTATTGAATGGGTTACTTAAGTTTGTTGGATATATGGTAGATGCTGCTTTCAATGATCACTCCCTATAATTACAAAGTTTTATTTATGATCAACTTTTGTAAGTGATTTATGCTTCTTGCGGGTTGTGGTGAGAGAGCTTGAATTTGAGTTAAGAAACATAGTTTTTGCATTCATCATAGTTGATGTACACAATTCTGAGTGAATGTTGGTTTTTGCACTTGATGGTATATTGAGTGTTTTTCTTGTTTCACTAGCTTTAATGGCTTTCATGCCACTTTACCCAATTACATCTCACCTTACCTTTGCCTACATTACAACCCTAAAAAGTCCTTTGATTCATGATTTTGCATGTGAACCTTAGTGGTGGAGAGATGGAATGATATGCAAAGTTATAGAATGACATAATCAGCATTGAGTGTACCCATAAATATATTTTATTTAAACACATTTTCCAAGTCTACCATTATATTGCTTGGTCTTTAAAGGTATTGAACATTGATTGATCATGACTAAAAGCTTGGAATGTTAAGTTCTTGCTATGATTTTTAAAAGTCATTCATCTTTGCTTATGATTATGTATTCTTAGGAAATATGGGAGATGAGTAAATGTATTTAGATCTATGAGCTTAATTTTGATGTTTTGTCTGAGGACGGTAAAAAGCTAAATATAGGGAAAATTAATATGTGCTTAATTGAATGTATAATTATTCCATAACACTTAGCAATTAATGCTAGGAAAGTGCTTAAGATACTTACTTTGACTTATATATGATGTTAGGTAAAATTCGGAGGTAAATACTGAGTCCATAATTATTGTTGAGACTAACCCTTCACTTTTACCTAGGAAGTTGGACAAATTGAATGAGGAAGAAAAGGGTGAAGAGACGTTCAAAATATTTCCAAAGTGTATGGACTCAGTAAAGTTTAAGAGTTGAAGGATATGGAAGATGCCAGAGGTGAATGATCATCAACTTAAACCCTATCCTAAACAACCTCATATAAAGAAAACGCAAACTGCTATACTTGAAGATCATAATTTTGTCATGTAAGGAGAGTATGGAGTTGAACTAGTGACCCTAAACAAAGGAACTTCTTGGGAGGCAACCCAAGGAAAGTTAATTTCTTTTCCTTAAATTTTTGCATTTATTTCCTTTATGCATGTGTTTTTTAAGTTGGTTTGTTTCTTGCTTGTTTTTAAGTTTTCAACAAAATAAGAGGAAGAATAAAATAAACAAACAAACAATTTCTATTTTTTGTTCTTCTAAGATTATATAGTCATAATTAGACTGTGATTAACCAGAGAATTTCATAGCAATTTTAGTGTGTACTTTTACTCATGTGATTGTTCTATACTCCTTATCTTTAGAAGAGTATTGATAGTTGTAGACAAAATTCAATGAGATTTTGAGCCTTTATAGATTGACACATTTATATCAGTCTCATTTTTTTCATATATGTGTAACCTTAAAAACATGTCCATGCTGACTTTATCATAATTTTCTATTTGAGACCATATTCTTGTCATATGCATTAACATGAAAATGAATAGGCATTCTTTGTTTTTTCCAAGCTACATTAACCAAATAGCCTACCCATTTATGATTTTTCCTTTTGATAAGTCCATTTGAGCTTTGTTAGCCTTTCTTTGTGTACTAACCACTTTATATGCTTTTAAACTTAACCAAATTTCTCACTTAAGCATTAAAGATAGTGAAGCATTCGTTGATTGTTGAGTTGTGGATGTACTAAAGTATAAGTGTGGGGGTGTACATATATGTGGGTTTGTTTTAATGTTGAGATGTTATTTTATGACATACCACTGAAATTCCCATGTTTATGTAGTTTCTTTTAATGTTTATATATAAAAACGAAAAAAAGAAAAAAGAAAAAAAAGAAAAATGTTTTAATAAATGTATCAAGGAGGAAGTGCATATGTGTTGAAAAGTTGTTTAATGCATCCTCCTAAAGTTATAATGAATGTATTATTTGAGTATGTTAAACATAAGGTAGATGTTATCTTGGAAGGTTCACTCTTTGTGGTTTCAATGTATTGTCGACAATTGTATAAGTGATCCCTTTGAATTGGTATATGCTTGATGTAGTTTGTGGTGACAGAGCTTGGGATTGAGCTAGGAAATATAATTTTTTTCATTCATCATAGTTTATGTACACAATTGTGAGTGAATGTTGGTCTTTGCAATTGATATATATTGAGTGTTTTTCTTATTTCACTAGCTTTAGTGGCTTTCATGCTACTTTACCCAAATATATCTCACCTTACTTTTACCCACATTACAACTTTAAAAAGTCCTTTGATTCATGATTTTGCATGTAAACCTTAGTGGTGGAGAATGAAATGATATGCAAAGTTGTGGAATGGCATATATTGAGTGTACCCATGAATATATCTTATTTAAACATATTTTTCAAGTATACCATTAGATTGCTCAGTCTTTAAAGGTATTAAATGTTGATTGATCATAAGTAAAAGCTTGGAATGTTAAGTTCTTGCTATGATTTTTTTAAGTCATTCACCTTTGCTTATGATTATGTATTATTAGGAAATATGGGAGATGAGTAAATGTATTTGGGTTTATGAGCTTAATTTTGATGTTTGAGGATGGTCAAAAGCTAAATGTAGGGAAAATTGATATGTGTTTAATTGATTGTATAATTATTCCATAACACTTAGCGATTAATGCTAGGAAAGTGTTCAAGTTACTCACTTTGACTGATATATGATGCTAGGTACAATTTGGAAGCGAAAGAGTTAAAGTGAGTTGAAAGCACTACATTTGTGTCATAGTCTTTTGGGTCTAAATTTGTTGCATTATGTAGGTTTTTAACTACTTTCCAAGACAATTCACATTTTGAGGCTTTCCAGTTGGGAATGGAGCCAAGTTACATGGCCTTCTTATAGTTTATGGGTGATGATAATGTTAAGAAATTAAGGTGGGATTCGATGCCACACACAATAGAATAAATGCAAAACCTTTTTGTTTAATTTCTTGAATATCAAGATTACTTAATTCTATAACATGAATGACATATAAAACATAATAAACCATGAGTCATAATTTATATCTCATTATGAACTTAGATACTTTTCTTGCCATTTCCTCTGAACCATTTCTAAAACAAGTTGATCTCAACCACCATAACTACACATGTTTCCAATCTTTAACAATACTAACAAAATATGTTAAGAGAACTCTACAGCTGGTGTAGAGTAGATTATGCAAGAAGTACTAACTCCTTTAGAGATTAAGCTTATTTATAATAGGTTTTCGACATTTTCGTAATTTAATTGAAATAAAATTCTAATTTTAGTTAAACTTTAATTAAAATTATAATTAATTCTATTTAAATAGTAATTAATCCTATATAGGATCCTATATTTCATATTTAATCTTAAAGTTTCTCAAACTTTACAATCAAGTGCAGCTTGATTAAAGCAGTTTTTCTCTCTTTAACTCGTTCTTTATGTGTGACCCATTAGGTTGTTAAAAATGTTAGAAATGATTATAAATTATAACCCTAAATTATATTAGTATTAAATTAATTAAACACCTTCACTTTATCTTTAATTTTGTAATTAAATAATTCATATTTATAGATCAAGATTAGCATCTAGCAATGCATTATGACAACTCAAATACTTAAAAATGTAAAAGTGGTTATAACGAACCTTTCCATGTATAATTTTTCATATAATTCAATTATTTTATCATATAATATTTCGATTAGACATAAAGCATATAATTAATGTCTAATTTATTTAAGTCCAATCATACTAGTTCTCCATCGTTAGTAATTGATTCTATTAATGGCATTTGAAAACTATTCTCAAAGTTTCATTCCACTTTAGCTATGGATTTTTTAAATCAATACTAATCGAGAATGATGGAACATTCTCCCTAATCACGTTACGGTGATAAATACTATATTGATCATTCAACAACCTCCATATAGTTTATGTTATATCAAATGGTTATCAATTATGCTACTCTTGACTAAAATAGATTATAAATAGTATCAAAACATAGTAACTTTATCTGAGATACTTTAGAGATCTCAAGTTAAAGGATCACTTATGTGATCATTACAATGAGAATTTCCATTGATGGACAGGTAATGTTCTAAGTATAATTCTTATATGAGGTCAGTTCAATGAACTTAATCTCTAATAAACACCCCCATGTTTATTTAAGTATCTTCATATTTTAGTTTATGAGATCGATTGCTTCCTTTATAAGGAAAAATATAACTTGTGCTATTTTTTACATTTTATTCATATTCAATCTAATTAAGAACAATTTGAGGATAACATAAAAATGCAATATGAATCTTATAATTATGATCGCATCATAATTTTATTTGTAATGTATATTTGTTAAATGATACTTATTATATACATATAAACAATACGTAAGATAAAGAATGCCTCTAAATAATTATATCATTAAATTACAACCAATTAATTGGACGTAAGGTATATACTAACAATCTCCCACTTATATTAAGACAATCATTTAAGTATCTTATACCATATCACCATATGATGATTATGCTACTGTTGGGACAATGGTTTAGTGAGATAATTTGCAAGATTCTTTATAGTGAGATTTTATTTAAATATTACAAGTTTTATCTCGATTACCATCATAATCAAGAGAAACTGCCTAAATATTACTTAGATCTTTGATGAGACCTTAATACCTTTTACATGCCCAATGGCTCTAAAGTTCTACAGTCTATAATACATTACTATTTTGAACAAATGCAAGGAATTATATTGAGTTCTTTATTCTTGATTTAAATAATCATTTCTACTAAATGAAAAATGTGTTATGGCTTGATTAGCAATTATTGTGACATTGGAACCTTTCCAATCTTAAAACAATATTACTTGAAGTAAAACATACTTTAAAAAAGATTTAGTTCTAAAGTTAATATACATATAAATTTAAACTCAAATACTAACTCATACATAGAATAATGGATATTTTATTAATTCAAAAGTATTAGATATCTTAAATATTAAATACTTTTAGTATATTATCCATGTACTTAGACTTAGAATATTTATAAAAAAACTTCCACATCAATATCTATATATCTGATTCTTATAATTATTTATAATTTATAATCATATCTATTGTTCCTAGACTATCATATCTTCAAAAGTTGAAAGTATGAATTTTGTTCTCTATGAGCAACACTCTCACTAAAGTGGCAACTATACTCTCATTAACCTTCTTATAAATATGATAAATTTAAAATCATCTTTAAAAAAACTATTTGAATTCATTATAAAAATGAAACTTTCAAAGTCTTATAACCTTTTAACTATATATCAAATGTATCAACAAAGTAACTTGTTCTAATTGGATATATTGTCATGAGATTTGATCCTTTCAAATTTCATTATCTTAAGAACCATTCCCCTATAAGTGTTCATTGAAAAGATAATTTGATCAATGGGAATGTAAGATTATATCCAAGCTTTTGAGTATCTAATAACCTTTTTATTATCTAATTTAGCACAAAACTATTGGATAATACATATTTTAACTAAGCATCACATTTTAAATCATTAATTTTGACCCCTTCCTAGTATTACCATTCTATACCTAATATGAAATCTTGCTAATTAAGTTAAATGGAACTACCAACTTTAAATCGCTATACTAGGTATAACTAAAGAAGATATAAATATTACATCATACAATATGTTGGACCTCGTTTTCAGAGCCCAACAATCACTCTGATACCACAAAATGATGGGACCCATTTTCAAAGCCCAACTGTCATTCCGGAGTTGAAAAGGCGTGAGCGGGTTTCCTTGTAGGGTTATTCCAATGAACTCTCACTTTGTTGTCATCTCACAAGGGTGGCTTGCCCACAACAACCCATCACCAATATCACAATTTGACTTCTGTAAGACGATTGTAGCTCTATGCCTCTACTTTATTTTGAAACAAGAAACTTCTCAGTCGGAGCTCTATAGCTCAAGATATGCTTAAAAATCTAAGGTGTGTTCATAACCTAGTTATGCCCCTCCGACCAATCCCTCATTTTCCTTCCATCAATCTCTTTCAAATCAACCTCAAAAGCTAAAAATTTTATTGAGAGATAGGAAAATGTGTAAGGAATCTATTGCTTCAAAAATCACTTAATTTGGAGGTCGAGTTATAAAGTTATGGCCAAAAGAATCAACTATGTTCATATCCCTAATCATGTTGTACCTATCTCGAAACAATTGGCATAACTTTCACTAAAGATTTCATATTAAGTTTTTATTTTAATTGTTTCTAAGAGGACTTCTAGATTTACAACTTTCATGAAGACCTCAAAGGCAAATCCTATCGACTAAAGGGTCAAAAATGGGACCAGACGATAGGATTGGATGAATAGTGCGTCAGACGATATGACGTCATCACCAGATGATACGTCCTTACTAGACGATATGTCCTCATTATACGATACATCCTCAACAAACGAAGCGTCCTCACCAGAAGAAGTGTTCTCACAAGATGATCCATCCTCACTAGATGAAGCATCCTCACCAAACGAAGCATTCTTACCAGACGACGTATCCTTACCAGACGAAACGTCCTCACAAGACGATCCGTCCTCATCAGATGAAGCGTCCTCACCAGACGATACGTCCTCACTAGATGAAGTATCCTCAGCAGATGATACATCCTCACCAGATGACACGTAATCACTAGATGATACATCATCACCAGACGATGCATCATCACTAGATGATACATCCTCTACTCCTGAGCATCTCCACTTATAAGGACCATAACTTTTGACTCTGATATCCAAAAATTTCATACTATATACCGTTGGAAAGCTAGGAAGATAAGCTACAACCACTCAGAAGACAACTTTGACTAATTTACCCTAAAGTAGTCTAGTTTTCCCCTGATGTTAGTACATAATTTATACACCTATGCAAGACTTAGATTTTGAAATGTACAACAACAAAAAAACATGCATATACACCTGGGGAACTTTTTAGTTCTAAACTCATTTGCCAAATCAATAGAAGCGCATACATAACTTTAATTACATAATAACATTATAAAAAAGGGGTTATCACAAAATACAACATATATAGGATGCTCACTGTTTAACATACTTATGAAGCTATTCAAAAGTGATCGAACTAACTTAGTTATAAAAGTTTTTAATATCTTGGAGTTTCCGATGCCTTGCAAAGATTGTTAACCTTCTCGTTCTACACTTGAGGAGGGACTATTGAGGTGAGCTACACAGCTCAGTAACTAACATATTTATAGCCATAGGCAATTGACCACAATATATGTGTGTGTGTGTGTGTGTGTATTCAGTAACTCAAGCATTCTTCAATTTAGTTTAACACCCATAGCACATAACACTCAAATGCATTGTACATGACAAATTAAAGATGCAATGCACAAAAAATGGCTCAAGGGTTCCATAGAAATAGAATGCAGAAACCGAAGTTTACCCCATGAACAACATGAGTCCAATTTTAGAGCTCATATGCAACAAGCGAGCAGGTGGGAGAAGGCTCTTGTCAATGTGTACGTGACGAACAGAATGGTTCCACTCTCACTCAAACAAAAGCACATAATCATTTTCTCATATGCTCATACTTTTATGCTTTGTCTTCTTTTCATTTAATACAAAATGAAATGACCTCTTTTGAGGTATAACATAGTCATATTTCATCATGCATTTTCAACATTTACAAACAAGTCAAATTTTAAACAAATCAATTTCAACATACACACATAGGCAAGAATTTGCCCAATTACACTATAACCATAAATATGTTACCCACCTAATTAGTTTGTGAAAATCCAAATCAAGCTTGCCTTTCCCTTTGCTCTTGGGTAGGATTCCCTTAGTTTCCTAAAACAACAAAGGTTCTATTCAAAACAACATTCCGATAAAAATTCATAAACTTCAAAAATCACAAATTGCAATAAACATAAATTAAACTCAAATCTAACCTACCCATAGTCTATCTAGGCTAGAAAACCTAAGATCTAGTTTAGAAACCCTAAAATCAATTGGGTTCTCCTAATCTATCTTCTTCCTCCACAAACCTCTTTTCTTTCTAACTCCTTCATCCTTAACACAACCCATTCCTTTAATAAAGCAAGAAGAAAAGATGGTTAACCTACCTTAACAAACTTGATTTCTCTTCTTTTCTTTTTCACTGAAACCTCTCTTATTCTCTCCTATTTTTGTTTTTCACTCTCCTCCCTCTTCAATTCACGTTTTTCTCCTCTTATAAGCAAGACATTATATTCTTTTTCCATTTGTAACCTTAATGAGCCCAGAAAGTCCATCTTACCCTTTCTTATAAGCTTATGTTCTTTTATGCTTAAGTGATCTCCCAAAAATGCCCTTAAATATCCTTATTATGTTAACACTTTAATTCCACTTACCCATTCAATAAATCCTACTAACCTTGACATTATTATAACTCCAAAATTTGAATCTATCTAAACCTCAAAACTATTTCACGTCATGCTTAACTTAAAGAAAAAAATTTCAAGGTTCAAAAACTCTCCCCCCTTAAAAAAATTTCGTCCTCGAAATTCTTATCTGAGACATTGAAAAGGTGTGGATACTTCTCCCTCATGGCCTCCAAGGGTTCCCACGTGACCCCTTCCGTAGAATGGTTCTTCCATAGAACTTTATCCAGCTTCACAGTCTTGTTTCTCAAAACCTTTTCCTTTGAATCTACGATCTCTACTGGTTGTTCTTCAAAAGTCAAATCCTCTCTTAACTGAACTATTGAAGGTTGAACTATGTGTGAAGGATCCAATCGGTACTTCTGCAACATCGATACATGGAAAACATTATAAATTTTAGACAACTCCGGTGGCAAAACTAACCTATAGGCTAAAGACCCAATCTTCTCAATAATCTCATATGGGCCTATGTATCTTGGACTAAGCTTGCCCTTCTTACGAAATCTCAAAACTCCTTTCCATGGAGAAACTTTAAGAAACACTTTGTCTCCAACTTCAAATTCCATCTACTTTCTATGTGTATCCACATAGTTCTTCATTCTGTCTTGAGCTGCTTTAAGTCTTTACTTTACTAATTTAATCTTATCAACTGTGACTTGTACCAACTCAGGTCCTACAAGTCTCCTTTCACCTTCCTCATCCTAATAAATAGGAGTTTTGCACCTCCTACCATACAAAGCTTCATAAGGTGCCATTTGAATTCCTGAGTGATAGGAATTATTATAAGCAAACTTGATTAAAGATAAATGATCATCCCATGAACCTTTGAAGTCCATAACACAAGCTCTTAGCATTACCTCCAATGTCAGTATTGTCCTTTCTGATTGACCATCAATTTGTGGATAGAAAGCTGTACTAAAGTGCAACTTGGTTCCCAAAGCCTTCTGTAAGCTTTCCTAAAATCTGGAGGTGAACCTAGGGTCTCTATCCGAATCTATAGAGCTTGGAATCCCATGAAGTCGAATTATTTCATCCATATATTTCTTGGCCAAAACATTCAAAAAAATCCATCTGTTTAATTGGCAAGAAATATGCGGACTTGGTTAAACTATCCACAATCACCCATATTGCTGATATGTGTTTAATTGTTGATATATTTAATTATTTACGCTTAGCAATTAATGATACAAAAAGATTTAAAATACTCACTTTAATTCACATGTGATTTTAGGTACAATTTGGAAGCAAAAAAATTAAAGTCAAAAGTGCTACATTTGGGTTATTTTCTGAAGATTCATATTCACTTGTTTTCATCAAACAAAAATGATAAATATTAGAGCAATAGAAGACAAGATAAAACATAAAACTCATGAAAGAGGGCTGCTGGAAATCATCACTCACATTGCATGTAATAATGTGAATTATTAGCAACACAATTGAAGTAAGAAGAAGCAAGGCATTCCATGCCAAAAAACTGCACTTGCGAGAAGCAAAACGGCAAAATGATGGAAAGGAGCTAAACGACAATGCATGTGGAGGAGAAACATAAAAGAGCATAAGGCATACGTTAAACGTATGCAGCAGGCATGAAACACATGCATTGGTGTGCAGCACAAGTAGAAGGCATGCGGGAAGGATTTAAGAGCAAGCGATTTTTAATTATCAAATCCACATACATAGGGTGACAACAATAAAAACACAACAGAGAAACGCAGCAACACAGTGTAAAACGATGCATCCCTGAAGCATCGAAGTGAAGGGCACAGAGGATTTTAAAGAACCAGTGACGTTAATTCGTCTAATCAAGGAACAATGGACACTACAGGGACGCTACCGTGCAGGGGCATGACCAAGCTATAGTGGAGGCACAGAGGGGCAGGCACATTGAGAAGAGAACTGCGTGTGTTTAGCACAGTGGACTGCGTTAAACGCAATGAAAGGGATTTTTGGCAAGGGATTGGAATGGAGGCTGAATTATTTTTCTAGGAAAGACCCATGAAAGACTAAACATCCCAATGCCGGTTCGAAGGTGACATCAACGCCACTGACCCAGGTTAAGTAAATTTTTTTATTTTGTTATTTCTTTCTCTCATTAGGAATTTATTATGTTATCCTATTTTAATTGATTTGGGTATTGTGTATGGATAATCAAAATTTTGTTATTATTCGGTTATTTGCGTATGAACCCGTTGGGTATTATAAGTTGATGATTTTAATGCGTTCATTGAATCGTTAATTTTAAACACCCATTTCTAGAATTTTGATATAATCCGTAATTGTTATATTGAAATTCATGTGTAGTGAATAATTATTCGTAATCATTAAGGATAACATGACCTAGGTTAAATGACGCATCATATGTGGTTGTCGCCTTGATTAATCGGTTTTCCTAATTCGTAATGCTACTGCCTAATTAAATCTAGAGATCATATCTTAGGTTGTTTGGTGGTTAGGTTTAATTAACGATCGTATATGGATTAAACAAAACCTTAAGGAAAATTCTGGTTAATTGATAACCCATGATTAATAATTGCTATGAGAGGTTAAAGCACAACAAATTAATAAAATATGCTTAATTAGGATACAGGCCGAGATTGAACCAAAGAACCGAGTCCTAACTAAATTCCCCACCTTTATCATTTTTTGCATGTTTTTTATAATTTGTTTTTATTAGTTAGTTTCATTTTATTTTCTTCTTTGAAAAATCCAAAACCCTTTGTTGAACCTAAATACTGATTAATTTCATTTCATAAACTTTACACACACTCTTTGTGGGATCGACCTAGACTCACCACTGATATAGTAGTAGGTGTAGTTATTTTATTTTGACTAGCATAATGATGCACGGTTAAATATTGGTGTCATTGTTTGGAAGTGCAGTGTTTTAGTTTTTGTTTGTGATTTAATTGGTGTTTTTGTATATATTTGTTCGTGATTGATTTCTTTCTTGTTATTTTGTGATCTTTTCATTTTTTGTTTTGTGTTAAAAAAAATTACGATATAGACGGAAGTAATTTCTTTTACAACTCATATTTTCAATCCTATAACAATGTTTGGGTTGATCAACCTAACTTTTGTTATAGATGGAATAATCATCAGAATTACTTCCATGATAGTCTGCAAGATGCACAATAATTCTCCTACAGACCAGAAGCTTCCTATCACAACTCCGATCCATCTCTGGAAGAGATGATGTTGCAATTACAGGAGAATACTTTACAATTCCAGAAGGATGGAGGACAATTTCTAAAACAACACATGGTCTAGTGCCTAAGATTCGGAGAGCCAACACGATTAAGTTGCATCTGTTGAAGAACTTGTTAATAATATTGTTGCTAACAATTTGCAATTTTATAGGATACGCAGCAACAGTTGCAAGAATTCTGACAAGAGACAAAAGCAAGCCAACAGAGGATGGAACACCAAATGGGTCAGATGGCATTAAAGCTTAATTGCTTAGAATCACAAAGCGAAGAGGAGCAGCCGTATCAACCCAAGGTGTACCCAATTGACGTTTGTATGGAAAATTTGCAAAGTGATGAGGAGCATGAGAATTTTGAGGTCAACCCTCAACGAATTGTTTGTGTCGAAGAAGTGGAGAAGGAGCTCAAAATCACAAAGGACATATATTTTAGCTCAAAGGTAAGTACTGAGTCCATAATTATTTTTAAAACTAACTCTTTACCTTTACATAACAGATTGGATAAGTTAAATGATAAAGAAAAAGGTGAAGAGGTGTTCGAAATATCTCTAGAGTGTATGGACTCGGTCGAGATTGAGAAGTTGAGGATAGAAAAGATGCTGAAGGAGGATGATGATCAACTAAGGCCCTATCTGAAACTATCTCACATAGAGGAGCCGCATATGATACATGAAGATCACAAGTTTTTCACGTGAGGAGAAGAAGGGGTCAAGCTAGTGACCCTAAACAAAGGTGCTTCTTGGGAGGCAACCCAAGGGAAGTAAATTTCTTTTCCTTTACATTTCTGCATTACTTTTTATATGCATGTGTG
>JANVCQ010000004.1:28702291-28719032 GCA_025531925.1 Erythroxylum plowmanianum
AATAATAGCATTAAGAATTATGAACCAATGACAAATGATAAACATGTACGACATGAAATCAATCAAGTGGATAATTTCTTAGAATTTTCCAACTCTAACATAGAGAGGTTAATCCTAATTGCTACTTATGGTTACCAAAATTGAACATCAGATTTTGTTAACCTAGAGATTGAACCAATTAATCCCTAGTTGCGCACCTAGAAACTAACAAATTTAAAAAGATAGATCTGAAAATACCCAATGTTCATCAACAATATGAAAAATATCCAGAAAATCTCACCACAATAATATGTAACATGGATCCCTCAACCAAGATAAGAAAATTTAGCTACTCATACTTGAATTGAAATCAAAATAAATAATAAAAGAAACAGTCTCCATAACAGGTCTTTGATGATAAAATCGAAAATCTCCTAATGACAATCTACAGAAAACGTAAAGGAGAGAACAAGAAGATGCAGCAGCCTCTCAATCCCAAAACCTATGATAACACTACTTGAGAAGTTTAGAAAACATAATCCAAAAAAGCCAAAGAATTGAAGGTGCGGCAGCCTAAAGAAAATACTAAGACTCAGATACCGCCCTCTAACCCCCATACATTTATTTATACCCACGACAATCACCCAAGTTCCCTATTTGACGTGAATCTCTTCCTTTCCTTCTCTTGATTTTGTCCATATTAAGTGTACTTCTAAATTTAGTGGAAGACTTCCTGAAAAGAGGGCAAGAGAATCTTTAAAGATTGTGTTTTAATTGGACTTCTATTCTGGAATTTCTGCAGACTTCAGATTCCATCCTTAGGCGTGCCCACGCCTAATCTCTGAATTTCGGCCAGATTGGAAATTTCTAATTTCTTGCCATCTTTTTCCTCTTTTTGATCTTTTTTCGTCTTTATGGTATTGAAGACCATCTGTGAACATTATAAAATAATTCCATCAATTTTTGGATACCAATTCCACAATCACTCAAAATTAAGTCCAAAATATATGCATTTTAATTGGCTTCACACTTGCAGAGAAGAATCTACTTCCAGGACTCACAAAGGTAACACTACCTTTCTGTGAGCATTGCATTGTGAGTAAGCAACATCGATTGAAGTTCAACACATCAAAGTTCAGAAGTAAAGAGATTCTAGAATTAATTCACTATGATGTATGGCAAGCATCAATTACGTCCCTAGGAGGAGAAAATTTCTTTGTATCCTTCATTGATGATTATTCGAGGAGATGTTGGGTGTTTCCTATCAAGAGGAAGGCAGATGTGTTTCAAATTTTCAAATCTTACAAAGTGTGAGTGGAACTCGAATCTGGTGAGAAGATCAAGTGTTTGTGCTCAGATAATGGAGGCGAATATATTGGGAAAGAATTTGATGAATTCTGCAAGTAAGAAGGCATCAAAAGACAGTTCACTACGGTATAGACTCCTTAACAAAATGGAATAGTAAAGTGGATGAACAAAACTATGTTGGAAAGAACTAGAGCGATGTTGAGAACTGCAAGCTTAGATAAGAAATTCTGAGCAGAAGCAGTCAATACTGCCTATTATGTGGTGAATCGAGCTCCATCAACTGCAATTGAGTTGAAGACACCAATGAAGATGTGGACTGATAAATCAGTGGATTATTCCAACCTCCATATATTTGGAAGTCCAGCCTATATGATGTTCAATGCTCAAGAAACTACAAAGTTGGATCCAAAATCTAGAAGATGTATTTTCTTAGGGTATGCTGAAGGTGTGAAGGGGTATCGTCAGTAGGATCCCACTGCTCACAAGATTGTTATCAGCAGGGATGTTGTCTTCGTAAAAGATAAGGATCAAGAGCAAGTAGAAAATGTTGGCACTGTACAAGAGAATTCAGAAACTACAACAGTACAAGTGGATAGGGAAGATGATCACAATGATTCATCTGAAGTTGCACCAGAGCATGAGGAACAAGAACCAGTTGAATATGATGTTTCAGATACTCAGAGACCAACTCGAATGAGAAGAGCACCGAGCTGGCACTCAGATTATATTATGAAGAGTAATATTACATACTGTCTTTTAACTGAGGATGGAGAGCCATCAACTCTCCAAGAAGCAATGACTAGTTCATATGCATCTCAATGGATGGCAGCAATGTAGGAAGAAATTGAAGCTCTGCATAAGAATAAGACATGGGATCTGGTATCACTACCATAAGGAAGAAGACCTATTGGCAATAAATGGGTTTACATGATCAAGTGAAGTGGTGATGATCAAGTGGAACGATATTGTGCTAGACTAGTGGTAAAAGGATATGCTCAAAAAGAAGGTATTGATTTTAACGAAATATTTTCTCCTGTGGTTCGACTCACTACAACCCGAGTAGTTCTAGCAATGTGTGTTATATTTGACTTGCATCTTGAGCAGTTAGATGTGAAAACCACATTTCTTCATAAAGATCTTGAAGAAGAAATTTATTTGCTCCAACCAGAAGGTTTTGAAGAAAAAGGGAAAGAGAACGTGGTTTACAGGTTGAACAAATCTCTATATGGTTTAAAGCAGGCATCGAGGTGTTGGTATAAGAGATTTGATTCCTTCATCATGAGCCTTGGATACAACAAACTGAATGCAGACCCTTGTGCATATTTCAAGAGGTTTGTGAAAGAAGATTTTATAGCCTTACTGTTGTATGTAGACAACATATTGGTAACAGACCCCAATAATGATCGTATCAAAGAATTGAAGGCACAGTTGGCTAGGAGATTTGAAATGAAGGACTTGGGATCAGCAAACAAGATTTTAGGGATGCAAATTTATCGAGATAGAAATAATAAGAAGATTTGGCTTTCTCAGAAGAATTATTTGAAGAAGATCTTGCGGCGATTCAACATGCAAGATTGTAAGTCAATTTATAACCATGTTCTTGTTAATTTCAAGTTATCCTCAAGTATGAGTTCTAGCAATGAAGAAGAGAGGATGAAAATGTCTCGAGTATCATATGCATCAGCAGGGGGAGCCTAATGTTCGCTATGATTTGTACAAGACCAGACATTGCACATGTAGTAGGAGTAGTTAGTAGATACAAGGCGAATCATGGTCGAGAGCATTGGAATACTGTCAAGAGGAGTCTTAGATATATCAAAAGAACCTCAGATGTTGCATTATGTTATGGAAGATCAGATTTTACTGTCAAATGATATGTTAATGTTGATTATGCAGGTGATCTTGATAAAAATAAATCCTTAACAGGATATGTGTTTACACTAGCTAAAGGAGCGGTGAGTTAGGTTTCAAAACTGTAGTCAGTTGTGGCTACGTCAACAACAGAAGCAGAATATATAACAGTTACACAAGCAAGTAAAGAAGCAGTGTGGTTGAAGATGTTGTTGGAAGAACTTGGGAATAAACAAGAGAATATTACTCTGTATTGTGATAGTCAGAGTGCTTTGCATCTTGCCAAGAATCCAACATTTCATCCAAAGACAAAACACATCCGAGTTCAGTATCACTTCGTTTGTGAGAAAGTGGAAGAAGGAACGATGGATATACAAAAAAATTCATACAATGGATAACCTGGCAGATTTTATGACAAAAATAATAAATGGTGACAAGTTTATGTGGTGTCGATCCTCGTGTGGCCTGACAGAGATGTAAGCAACATGAAACGGCAAGGTAGAAAGAATAGTGTGAAGATCTGATTGACAATCAATCAAATATTCAAGTGGGAGAATTGTCAACAATAGAAGCTACAATTGTTGACTTATTGTTGACAGTCAACAATTGTTGGCTGGTAGGCACCGACATGGTTAACACATCCAAGGAACTCCTGCCTATAAAAAGACAGGAGTAGTATGAGGAGAAAAAAAAACAAACAGAAGAGAAAAGAGAGAGTGAGGTGAGAGAGAAAAGAGAGAGAAAGTGAGATACAAAAATATTCTGTATATTTTTTGGTCTAATTTTTCCTTGTAATTCTCCAGTTTTTCTCAGTAATAAAAGTCTTCTATCCTTGCCTGTGGTTTTTACCCTAATTTGGGAGTTTTCACGTAAAATCTGTGTATTCATTACTATTCCCTCAGTCCTATTTAACTGCAAACATGCTCTAAACCGAAATATTTTCACAACAATTATGAGGTTTCATTGAGGCCCTACATTGTTTTCTTTACTTTCTTTTAATATGATTGCCTGTCTATTATGTTTCCTATAAAAAAAAGCTTGGTGTAGCTATTCTGGTCATATGTGCTCTAGGTACATACGCAAGTAATTCACTCAATTTCTATCTTTCATGATGCATTTATGCCTTGAATAGAAGTATTGCTTTTGCTTTTGCCAGGTTGATACTTGAAAGTGGGAAGTTTGCTTCTTACAGTTGATGCAGCACCTTTCAAGCAGTGGCATCTCTAGCATTATGGGGTTGACATTGGTCGCGAGGAGAAAATTACAGCACCTACCAAGAAGGAAAGAGAGGTATTACTCAAACATCACTACAAGAAATTAATACAATCTGAGACGTTTTATTGATAAAACGTCACGGATTGTAAAAAAATTTTCGTGACTTTTAAAGTATATTATATGCCTTATGATTGTAGTTGCCAAGTGAAGCTGTAGTTAGTCATGTACTTGAAGCTTCACAGCTGCGTGAATGGATTGAAGGGGCCACCACTATTAAGAATCCTGATACTTTGCTTTCAGCTTTAGTTAGTCATGTTCTTGAAGCTCCACAGCTGCTGTTGGAGAAAACATAGTATCAGCTTGTAGTAATCAAAAGAAGCATAAGAAAAGTCGAAAGTCTAATTCATTTAAGGAAGAAGTTTCAAATAATATCCAATCCTTTAGTGAAGTTGTCATAGAGGGATCTCTTATTCAATCATCTCACGACCACAAGCACTTGGCATTTGATATACTGCTACTTCTTCTCCCAAAATTACCCACAACATTTCTTCCTTATCTTATGTCTTACAAACTTGTATAGTGTCTGATGGATGTTCTTTCAACAAAGAACTCTCGGTAGTCAGATGATAGATGAACCCTCAGATTAATACATAGTGTATTATAACATGTTTGCGAATTGTAATTACTGTATTTTGATATTAATTAGTGTATTATGATATGTTTGCGAATTGCAATTAAATAATACATTATCTATAGGTATGAAATTCTTACGATACATGAATAATTATTAAAATTAATGATATACTAAAAAATTGAAGAATTATTAAATAAATAAAATTCATAAATAATATTGAATAGTTATTAAACAAATAAGATTAAAAATTTGTATTTTAAAATATAATTATTAAAATTAAAAATTATTAAATTAGTATGATTTTCAAAAAAATGGAAAAATAATAATAAAAATAATACATATAATGATAAAAATGTCGCAGAAGACATTCTACGACGTTTCTAAAAACGTCGCGGAACATGAAATGTTAGATATTCAAAACGTCACGGATTGTCTAAACTTTCAGTGACATTTTTATAAACGTCGCGGAATGTCAGTATTTTCTGTGATGTTTTACATAAAACGTCGTAGAAACCTTTTACCTACACCTCATTCCGCGACGTTTTTTGTAACATTTTTTAAAACGTCGCAGAATACATTCTGCAACATTTTTAGACATTTTGTGATGTTTTAAAAATGTTGCAAAATGCTTTGCTTTTTTGTAGTGAGAAAAGTTTATCAATGCCAACCATTCGATTGCCGTTTAAAAGAATCAAAAGAATAATCATATATGATATAATTCAAGTAATGAGCCTAATACACACATATTGTACAACTAGGGATACTTACATTGAATGACTACAATTTCACGTTTAAACTTGACCTGGGAAATCCACTCATCAGAATCTAATATAATCATACGAATTTATACAGTCAAGTTTAACATCAGTGCTTTACATTCAAATTATAAAGGCTAAGGCATCCACACATTCAGATCTAAGTTGCGGATTTCCTAGAGGCTGCTGTGATTTCGTTTTCGTTTCTAATATTTGGTGTTTCTTTTTTAAGTTACGTAACCAAGAGATTTATAATGTATAGAAGTCTTTATTTGATAATTGTTAAAGTCTGCAACAGCTTGGTACCATTACTACGCGTTATTCTTGACACAATTAGTTTAACAAAATGAAAACTGAGTGATAAATAGATAAATAGCTTTCGTTAAAACAAGAAATATGAGGACTCTGGACCAATTAAATTGTCGGATTGATCAAATACGACATCCATGATAACGAAAATAACAATTTTCCAACATTTCCTTCTTTCCTTCCATTAGAAAGCTAACTGTAAATCATAGTAGGGATAGAATATTCAAAAGTATCTAATATTTTAAAAAAATTTAATTTAATGTCCAATTTTTAAAATTTTCAATTGACTAATCTTTTAAAATTTCAAGGTTTCAATTCAAAAAGTTAATTTTGATGATATGACATATTTACTAAATATCATTTGGATGTCTATCTATTATATACATTAGCAAAAATTAACGTTTTGAACCAATTTGTTAAAATTTTAAAAAGCTAGTTACTCAATTAGAATTTTAAAAACTTGACCTCGGAACTAAATTTTTGTTTAATAATTGAACACTTTAGTATTGGTTATCCCAGTGTAGTACTATAATTAAGTATAATTTTTATTGAATCCAACTTATTCAAATATAACAATAATAGCAACCTAATGAAAGTTTTGATCATACGTAAGATCTAGAAAAGTCCAATAGCACGTTACCTTACCTCTAATTAGTAGAGAAGTTGTTCTGATAAACTCATATAGAAAAGATATTAATAGTAATAATATACAAATAAATAAATACAAAAATAAGTTATACAATAAATATAGAACAGGGTAAAGAATAACCATAAAAGATAAAATAAGTAAATAAATACTCAAACAAGAAAGAAGACAACTAAATAAATTAATCAAACAAGTGTTAAATACAAGATATAAGACGACCTCTCTATGTGATATCATTTATTTGTATCCTATTACACAGGGACGGAGCTATGTATAAGGAGAGGGGGGCCATGGCCCCCCCTTTCAAATTTTTTTTTTAAAAAAATTACTTATATAATTAAAATTTTTAAAATTACAAATATAAATGGCCCCCCTTTAAAAATATTTTTGCATTTAGATATTAGCCCCCGGTCCCCCCTTAGAGTTGAGTCTGGCTCTGTCCCTGCTATTACACCAATGTTTATATTAAGAGTTGTGTCCTCGATAAGTTTCAACAGAGTCATATCAGTCTTGATAACTTTCCTCCAATTCTTCTTAGGCCTTCTTTTTTATTTCCTTTTACAGTCTATAAGTATAATTATATTGCATCTTCTTACTAAAACTTCAAGGTATCTCCTCTTAATATATTCAATCCACCTAAGCCTTGTCTTTCTTAGTTTTTCATTAAAATTATCCACCTTTAATTTCTCTAACTATTATATTCATGACCTTATCTCTTCTAATAATGTTGAACATTCAACGGAGCATTCTCATTTTCGCCACCATTGGCTTATAACTATGCAATTTTTTGATGGACCAATACTCTATTCCATTAAGATGACCGACTTAATTGTTAAATGATAGAATTTACTTTTGAGCTTGAGTAGTATTTTCTTGTCACATAAAACTCCTAATGCAATTCTCTATTTAAACCACTCTTATTTAATATAGTGAATTATGTCTTCATAAATCCATACATTGCTTTGGATGATAGATCCTAAATACGTAAAATAATATTTCTATGGTATAACTTCTAAATTAATCTTCACCTCCACATCAGAAGTCACCCCTGCTAAATTTAAAGTCCTTCAACTCTAACGTATTCTTTTAAAGTTCTAGCTTAACTTTTTTGTCTTATCTACTAAAATAATGTCATCAGCAAATAACATACATTAAGGTACGTCCCTTTAGATATTTTTGGTGAACTTATCCATCACTATTGCAAACAAAGAGGAGCTTAATAATGAACCTTAATATAGCCTAATATCTATAGAACAATGTTATATCTCCTCTCATCATCTTGACTGAAGTCTTTAGACCTTCATACATATTTCTAATAACCCGCATATAAGTAATAATAACTCTTTTAACTTTTAAACAGCTCCATATAATTTCCCTATATACCTATCACACACTTTCTCTAAATCAATAAAAACCATATATAGGTTGCGTTTTTTGTCCTTATAATATTCCATTAATCTTTTGATAAGATGTAAAGCTTATGTCGTGGATCTTTCTAGCATGAAGTCAAACTGGTTCTCTGAGATAGTAATCTGGTCTCATAGCTTTATGGTATGACTAAGTAATTTGATCCATATATAATTGTTACAATTTTGGATGTCCTCTTTGTTCTTGTATAGAGGAATTAGCATACTAAATCTACACTCATCTAACATTTTACGGGACTTGAGAATCACATTAAAAAGCTTGGTTAGTTAAGTAAGGCTCTCTGCACGTAGATTCTTCCACTCCTTTAAGCCCTACTGTGTTTCACTCTTCATCTCCTTCAAAGCTATTTTAAATTCTTAAGTTGTAATCTACCAATAAAAAGTAAAATTATGATATCTCTCAGACATGCTTAGATTACTTAAAGAGATGTTGTTCTCTATGTCTTCATTAAAAAAGTTATATAAGTATCTATGCCTTCTTCTTTTTATGTCATTTTAGTTATAAGCACCTATCCTACTTCATCATTTATACAATAAACTTAATCTAAGTCTCTTGCCTTTTATTATTCCCTAGCTCTCGCCAACTTAAATATATCATTTTTTTCATCTTTAATTTCTAATTGTTGGTATAATTTCTTATAACCTCTACTTTTAGCTTCTGAGATTATCTTCTTCACCTCTCTCTTTTCCAATTTGTAACTTTATCAACTACTCTCTCTACCTCTATGGTATTATCTAATAGAGTTTTGTAGGCACCCTTCTTGATCTTAACCTTTTTTTGTATATTTTTATTTCACCACTAAGACTCCATCTTACTACTCCTAGGTCCTTTAGAAACACCCAAAATCTCTTTACTTGTATTATTTGAAAGATTTGCTACTCTCTCTCACATCTAGTTAGCATCTTCTTCTAATTTCTATTTTTCTCCATATATTACTACATCCTTAAGTTGTTTCACCGTATCTCTTTTCAGATTCTACCACCTGACTCCGATACTCCTCTTAGGACTTATCTTCTTCCTCCAATCCTTAATTATAAGATCCAAAACCAACAATTTATGTTGAGTTCACAAACAAGGATTAAGTATCACCTTGCAATCTTTGCTACTAGGTCGATCACTTTATCTTACGAGAAAGTAGTTAATTTGAGTTTTTGTGGTCACGCTCTTAAAAGTCACAAATGCTCCTCTTTTTTCTTGAAATAGAGTTGGTTCTATCACGAGATCGAACAAAGTAGTCTCACTAGCGTTCCTATCATCGCACTAAAAACCCATATGTCTAAGGTTGCATTTATATGTCGATTAAAGTCTCCTCCTAGAGTAACTCTCTTGTCAAAGGAGGTCTATTGAATTATTTCATCTAGCTCTTCCCATAATTGGCACTTAAGCTATTTGTCCTATCCAACTTGAAGTGCATAGGCATATATCACACTGAAAACAACATTTTTCATCACAATCTTTAAAGACATAATCATATCATTAGTCATTTTTACCCCCAACAACATGATATATAAACTCATTCATAACCAAGATACTTAACTCATTATGTCATCCAAAATATCCTGAATATCAAAGTTTGAACTCATTAATCTTTTTCATTTTAGCCTATGTTCACTTTATCTCTTAGTTACACGCTTTATAAATCTTATATTTATCTAAAATCTCTACTAATTTTAAAGATATCCTTGTAAATGTCCCAATGTTCTAGGAACTTACTTTTATTTGTCAACATCTATAATTCTTCTAGGGACATGAGAAAGTGGTCAATTTTGATCCTAATTTTTATACCAGTCCACAAGTTTAACTCAAACATTCTAGAAAGACATCGTCAGTTATATTTTAGTTCATCGATGGCCCAACACTTTCTATAATATTATCTTATTTCAAAAGTGAGCCCCACATTGCCACACCTCACATGACAATTTAGGGCCCACTTTCTTAAAAATAGACAAAAGTTATTTATTTTAAACATTTGGGACACTATATTTAATTGATCCTAATGTTTGATTAACTTGAACAAGCATATTAACTTAACCAATCAGAAAATAATTAATCGCCTCAGCCTCTTACCAAAAGAGAATCATTGTCATCAGTATTTCCCAAACATAAAACCCCAACCGAACCAACAATACCAAATTGTTACTTCTTTAAGGGTTAGATACACAATAGCAACAACCCTCCCATCATCAACTTCACAGCAAAATATCCTACCTCACACCTTCTTTGTCAACTTTTCCAGAGCGAAGCATCAAATATGCAAGAAAAATGGGAAACAATCACACCAAGCAACAACATCATTGAGACTTGGGATCAGGAGCGGAGGTGGAGAGATCGTGGAGTTCCAAAGAGGCCACATTGTGTGCTCCACAGGAAGAAAAGACCGTCACAACAAAGTCTGCACGAGCAAAGGCCCCCAGTTTGTCTCTCAGCCCACACTACCATTTAGTTCAATGACGTCCAGGACTGCCTCGACTACGACTGACCAAGCAAAGACATCCACTCGCTCATCAATAAAGCCAAGAACGCCATCGACGGCTCGCTGAGCTTACTGTATGGGACCGAACAACTGCTGCCACCTCAAGAACCACTCAACAATAACATGAAGAAGAAGAGCGCACAAGAAATGATAGTCAAAGAGAGTACCATTTTTTTATGGAGAATGTTGCTAGTCCTGCCACTGTTAGTAACAGGAAACAGAATGCCACTATAAAGCCCCCAAAAACGACACAATCAACAAAAGTAGTAGTGTCAAATGATGTCCCAAACAAGCAGCAACAGCAGCCTATGTCAGAAAACAACCCTTCCAAGTTTCTTCCACCATCATTAGACTCCGATTCCATAGCTGATACTATCATCTTTTTTCCCAAGCTTACGTTGGAGTTGAAAAATGAATAGCAATCTAGTTTGGAGGAGATGTGGGGCCACTTTTGAAATATAATAATAATAAAATAGATTTATTAATTTAAAAAAAATTAAACCTCTCATTTTAACGTTTTCTATGTGTTAGAATCTTATATGTACTCTCTAAAATATTATGATTAAATTTATTAATTAGTGTAAACTTGACCCCTTTTGTTGCCCAAAATTTATCAAATGACTAGCCTTTGTTCTATCTTCTTTGAAGTTAAAAGCTATTACTCCTACTCTAACGCCCCACACAAACTATTGAAGATAAGTCTAACAAGTCTCTAAACAACTCTAATATTACTCAATAAAGAGAACAAGAATTAATATTAAGAACCAAAATAAGCATCGCAATAAGCAGATGTAAAAATAAAGTACACACAATCGCAAACGAATCAAAATTAGATGGTCCAAAATCTGAACCACTAATAGCAGCTAGGTTTCTACATAGTGCTAAAACACATTACCATATTATTAAGAAAGACCAAACAAAATGTTGAAAATTATAAACATAAAGGAACTTAAAACTTTTAATGGATGGATGAAGATTGAAAATTGAAATCTCAACACTTAAAGGGCAATAAATCAGCCAAATAGAGAAGAAAAATTTATGAGATATTAATTAACTAGAGAAGAAAATCAACCAAACCGATTTGATCAATTTAAGATGTCACGCATCAACTATGTATCTTCTCGTCTTAAGTTAGCATAGTTTACCAAAAATTCCTTCATTATAGGGCTCAATTTGGATCTGCAAAAGAAGAAGGTAAAGCAAAAAAAAATTTCAAAAGCTAGACGAGAAAATGTCTAAAAGAGGATTTAAAATGGATCAAACTTGATCAAATCTAAGCTATCAACAAAAATGAGATTATAAAATCAAGATCTAGAAAAAGATCTATTAATTTCTGACAACTTCGGAAGCTACGGTTACAAGAACGAAAAAGCTAAGTAATAGTAATAATAATAAAAATAACAACAATAATAATAATAACAATAATAATAATATATTATTATTATTATTGTTATTATTATTATTACTACTTAAACTCTTTTCGGTACCCAATAATCTAACACCAAGACCACAAATTTAACAAATAAATAAAAGAGTGTCAATAAAGAAGCAGCTTCAATTTAGTCATCGTTTAGGAGACGAGAAGCCAAGAAGAAAAGGATGTCATAAATCAAATCACTAACAGTTCAATTAGCAGCCAATATGGTGACGACAAAAAAGCACGAACTGAGACTACGATCAAGACAAGCAAGACAAACCTCCGGTCAAAGACTGGAGGCAACTACCAGAAGAGAAGCATGCAATCGTTCAAATATTCCACCACCCAATCACAAAAACAAATCTCATAAATGTATCGGGAACACGTAAAGCTTCGATCTTGCAACTTTTTAACAATAACTCAGATAAAAATGATGGCGAAATGTAAAATCTACAAACTATGATGAATACTAAAGAACGTTCAGCTAGAAATCCAAATCTATCTAAAGAAAAAAGATATGACAAAAGCACGAATAAATGCAACCATAGTTTACAATCTAATTAAAAGGGCAATGATTGAATGAAAAAGAAGCAACGGCGATGTGTGTGTACGAAAAGAGGATGCTGGTGAAGACCAACTGTGATGGTGGACTTTTTTTTGAAAATTAAAAGAAATATATTACCAAAGTAGAATATACAATCTTTATGCTTACTAAACTCTTTGATCACTAGTTTGGCAATCTTCAATTTCTGCATCAACTGAAAAGCATTATACCCTTGTATCTCTGTCCTCCAAATCTACAAAATCACCTCCATAAAACCCTCTACCTGAAGTAATCCATTAAAAAATTTGAATGATGCCCTGATCCTGTTTCCATCACTCGGCTGTTGAATTAGAATGGATGTATGATCAGAAAATTATGGTTCTCCAAATGCAGCTGAAGCAAGCAAAAAAGAGCTGAGCCACTGTTGATTTACCAATGCTCGGTCAAGCTTCTTCCTAATAAACATATTCCCTTTTTGTTTATTTTCCCAGGTGAACCATCTTCCACTTCCACTAAGATCCACTAGATCAGTGCTATGAAATAGTTGATTGAGTTCAACTCCTACACCTCCATGAAATCACACACCTCCATCAACTTCTACAGAATTATGGCAACAATTAACATCTACTACCACTATCCATGCCCCTTGCCTACCAGCATGTAAACCCAGTAGCTCCTTCCACAAGTTAGCCGTTGGAAAGCAAAATTTGAAGCATATACTAATGTAACCAGAAATTGAAACTTCCTAATTAACTCACACTTCAACTGCATGAATTGATCCCCCATCTTGAGCACTCGAACCTCCCCCTTATCTGAATTATACCAACATATTATCCTACCATTATAATGATGAACATGGATTGAAATGAAACTCCATTAAGTCACCAAAAAAGCTAATCCCTTCCGATCAGCATTGGCCTTTATTTTTGTTTCGAGAAGTCCTACCAAAAACAAGTTTTTTGTCCTAATTGCTTTACCATCAAATTTTTCAGGGGGTCATTTAGCCCCCTCGTGTTCCAAACTAATAATGGCATCTTAAAAAAAACACTCAGGGAACATCACCCCTTTGTGTTTTTTTTCTTACCTTTCTTCCTTCATATAGTTCTTTTAGCAAGCCCCACCAAAACCTAAATTGTCTCCCCCACTTCATTGTCTGAACCCACTTCTTGCCTTACTAGTACTAGGTTCTGTGTCTTCATTAGCCTCCCTATCCATCTTCTTCAATTCTTCCATCAATCCTTCGACTTTTCCTCTATTTACTGGCACCTCATCTTCTGTTACCTTCTCACAATTTATAGGAATGTGGGGACACAAGGAATCCCCAGTATCATCATTCTCACTGTTAATTGCCTTCCCTTCTCGACTTTAAACTGACCCTACCTGATTATCATTCAAATCCTTATCAGTTTGCTTGAACCTTTCCAAAGACATCCCGTTCTCCATAACATTCCTTGCAGTAGCTTTACTCCCCTGATTCTGACCATTTATACCTTCACTTAATGTCTCAACCACATTAACCTCATTCCCCTTCTGCTCCCTATTCATCCCCTTTTGTATAGACCTTCCCTAATCCTTAGTACTTTTCGTTACATTCACTAAATCCTCATGCCAACCAAACTGGAAAATTCGACCGGTAACTACCACTATTTGCCTACCACACTCGACTTCCAAGGATAAGTTACAGTGATGACATCTCTGACCATCTTCCTTGCCTCTCCAAGTCACATGATTGACAAGGTTTCAGGCAGAACTACATCCTTTGGCACTTCAATACAAATCTTAGCATAACCTATTCTATCCACTACTGCCGTTTGAGAATCCATCTGAGTGTCACAAATGGACCTTTCAAATGCATTAGCTTAATATATGTGAAAATAAGAGAGTATTTAACGAAGGGCTGGATTCTAACTTAAGACCTTTGTAGCATTTATATATAAGTAATTACATAAGAAAAAAATCTTAAAAATAAAGAGGAAATCACACAACAATAAAGTTGGAGATCACTCACCCTAATATAGATATTTCCTAACATTTCCCCTCCGACTGAAGCATAATATTATAAGCTTCGAGCTTGTCACCAGTCCCAACCTTGGGCAAGGGTAGCTAAGGCTGAGACTCTCTTTTAATTGATGAAGAGCTTTAATTGCTAATTAATGGTTGCAGAGAAGGAATGAAACAATTTTAAGTGGAGTTCATTTTCATAATACTAAGTAATCTTTTATATTCCAAACTAACATTAACTTTTTAGTTTCTTTTACATACAAATTTATTTGAAGCATCTTAAAATCTAATTTTTTTAATGTCTATCAACATATGAATATAAGATACTCCAACTCAAATTTTGTAGCAAAGAATTTTCTTGACTTTGACTTCTGAGTTCTGAGTGATAATTTAAAGGTAAAGTTTCTAAAAATATTAGAAATTTGTGTTTATCTATTATTAAAATTTGCTATTTATTTTTTCCTCTGTCACAGATATAATACCACTGATATATCTTCGTGATATATTGTCAAGCTATTGGTGCTCTAGTGTTCCTGCATACTTCTTCCAGTTTCATACATATGTTTTTGTTCTTTTTCTAGTTCAATTGCGTTACACTTGGTTTATATTATATTACCCAAAAAGCATTTGTTTGGAAGGAAAAAAAGGGGAAAAAAAAAAGAAAACACTTGTAATAGTTAATAGAATCCCAAAAAGAAGCAATTAATAAATTTATTAAAGAGTAGGCTCCTCTATTAAGAATCATGAGGAATTAAGTAAAGGTAGATTTGAATAACATAAAGAAAATTTAAGTGATGAGATTCATATTCATGAGGATATTAGAAATTTGAATGAGCATGATCATGTATCAAATTCATCCACTTTAAAAAATTTAAAGGCAGATGAGCAAGTAAGCCTTATATTGGATATTTATGATCCTAGAAATTGAAATAATCTTGATAATAAAGCAAGGAACATTTTAGTTAAAAAAGGGCTTGTAAGATAATTAAATCTTCTATTTCCTTTAGACAATATATCTCAACATTTTTCATATTCTTATTATTATAGAAATATGAGTAATGGAGATATTAGCGATAGAAAATGGTGGGTTTATTCTAAACATATAGATGAAGTATATTGTTTTTATTATAAGTTGTTCAAATCTAATAGCTAACAATATGCATTAACAAATGATTAATTTAGATATTGGAAGCATCTTGGTGAGAGACTCAAAGAACGTGAGACTAATATGAGAATTCGGAATAAATTAAGAGTAAGATTGAGCATAAATCAAACAGTTGATAAAGATTTGCAATAAGATATTATAAAAGAGAAAGAATGTTGGAGTTTGATAAGAATAGTTTATGTTGTGAAATATCTTGCTCAATATAATTTGACTTTTCGAGGATCCAATGAGAAACTTTATCAAGATAGTAATGGTAATTTTTTACGATTGATTGAGATGATTGTTAGATTTGATGTAATAATGCAAGATCATGTTAAACGTATTCAAAATCCTAAAATTCATCATCATTATCTTGGTCACAAAATTAATGAGTTGATTTCTCTGTTGGCCCATAATGTTAGAAGTTCTATCATAGGGATCATTAAAGAGGTGAAATACTTTTATATTATTCTTGATTGTACCCCATATTTGAGTCATCAAGAAGAAATGAGTTTGTTAGTTTGGCCTGCGAATATGTCAAATAAAAAAACAAAAATAGAGGAGTACTTTTTAAAGTTTTTAAAGGTAGATGACACATCTAGATTAGGACTTTTCAATGAATTATTGAATGCATTTACATCTCTTGATCTTAATGTCTATAATGTGAGAGGTCAACGTTATGACAATGGTTCTAATATGAAGGGAAAACACCAAGGGTTTCAAAAATGATTACTTGAAATAAATATGAGAGCATTATATATGTCATGTGTTTATCATAATCTTAATCTTACTCTTAGTGATATGACACATTCATGTGTTAAAGCTGTTTCATTTTTTAGAGTTGTGCAATGCATATATACATTATTTTCAAGTTCTCCTAAAAGGTGGAAGATTTTACTTGATAATGTTTTAGGCTTAACTGTAGCATCCCGTTACCGATGCGATGAGCATAGTGTTATAAGTGTAGAGTTGTTAGTGCTTAAATTATGATCGAGTGTTTTGTGGCCTCTGATTATAGAGAGATAGATTATTTTGCA
>JANVCQ010000004.1:28722465-28753203 GCA_025531925.1 Erythroxylum plowmanianum
CTTCCATAACTAAATGTAATAACATATAAGTGACATCAATCACAATAATATTTACAAAGTATTAAATGCTAAATATAATTTAAAATAAACATGTGTCAATGCATTGTATTCCACACTTAAAAAAAACATCGGTTCTCTACACTAACAACAGGGATTACATCAAGACAATAAAGTCATGTGACAGTTGTAAAAATAGGAATACACGTAAAGAATTGCATAAAAGGCACGTAAATGCATTTAATATTTCATCAGTTGCATTTAATGCATGAATAACCGTGAAGACTTGCATGAAAGGCATTTAATGTTTCAAGAGTTTCATTTAATGCATGGCCATTATTTTATTTTAAAGATGAATCTAGTGCTTTTCATTTAATAAAAAACGATAGAAGCCATAGAGAGGAATTAGATAACTTTTTAAGGCATGCAAATAGGGAATTGATGCTGGAAATGTTTCAAGAGGTGCTTACAGCTTGGAAACTTGTATAAGATAAGTAAAGAGTTCTTAGTTTGGAAGTGCTTTTCCCTGGGACATACATATAGTGAAGCTCCTTTACGTTATTTTACCTATGTTATGTTTTAACCTCCAGTGGAACGATTGGCTTTGTAGATGATGTAGAGTTGAAGTAATCCTTTGTGAAAAAAAAATGATAGAAGCCATGGATGCTGGTAAGAAGAAGCTGTATGAAGCCAAGGTCTGGGTCAAGCCATGACTGAACTTTAAAGAACTACAGGAGTTCAAGCACGTGGAAGATGCTAATGCCCCCACTTTTAATTCTTCTGATCTTGGTGTGAAGAAAGATTGTCATGATCCTGTATGGCAAGAGGTGCAAGTTTATGATCCTGCAATACAAGATGCAGCAAGCCATGCTGTGAAGACTTTGTAGCAGAGATCCAATTCATTTTTTCCTTATGTTCTTCAAGAGATTGTTCATGCAAAGGCTGAGGTGGTGGATGACTTGGCAAAATTTAACATGCTCCTCAAGGTCAAGAGGGGAAGTAATGAAGAGAAGTTCAAGGTGGAGGTCCACAAGAACAACGAAGGCTCCTTCCATCTTAATCAGATGGAGTCATATAACTGAACTTTGAATTTTACTAACCTTACGAACTCCATTTCTATCTGCTACTGCTTTGTTTTAGACCCTTGTTCTCTTCTTGGTGACTGGTTTGTGTTTCTTGGTAAAGGCGATAAAGTTTGTAAAACAGAACAGAGGTAATCAAAACCATCTTGCTTTAGTCACTCAATGCACTACTGAGTTCGAAGTCACCAAAAGGATAAAAAAGAAAGTGAGAGAGACCAGAAATATTAGTAATATCAAACAAAGCCAAGCTATTTCATCTTGGTGTCTTTCTTTAACCCAGTCAAGCTTGACGTCGATACTAGTCCACTCTCATGTATGGCGCATAGTTGAATGCTTTTATTTTGGCACCAAATAGCTTATCCAAACACAAATTGGTATTGCAGATATGTAGCTTCATAATTAACATGGTAGTTATGGAACACCTTCTTTCTAGTCCTATTCCTTACTACCGAAAACACCCATCCCTCCCTCCTCTCCTCTTCTCTTAACTTGTAGCCCGCAGACCAGAGAGAGGGATACACAAACACAAATCTAACACACTACTACAAAACAAGTCTACAATTAAGCCTCATTTTCTGAGAGAGAGGGCTTGAGATTCTCTACTTCAATATTTGAAGTTTGTGAAGTTGGGACAAGCAGGGTTTTGATAGGTTTAGATTTATATGGGTTATTAAGAGAGGATTATGTCATTTGGCAGCTCCGCAAAAATTGTCAACTCCTCTTCGTTGTTGGTTGTTTTGGTCTTCTTTTTATTATAGATTTGGGTTTGCCTTGACAGCAAAGTGGGAGCCATAATAATGTTAAGTGAATATGGCTTGCCAAAGCACAAATTTAACAGCATCACCGCCAAAGAGGTGAAGAAAGAAGACATCTTTCATAAGTACTTATTTAGGAAGGATCATAGTTTCAATAGCACCGACAAGGGCTTAGAAGACAACAAAAGAAGAGTGCCCAGTTGCCTAGATCCTCTTCACAACTAGTAGAATTACTCCAATTTCCAACTTTTCTAGTTTTTCTTGCTTTTGGTAGTCTTAAACCTTGACCAAAATACCCACATTTTTCTCATCATCATTTGTGCACTAATATTTTCACAAAGAAAGACTGTTTCTCTTCTCAATCACAGCGACAATAGCTGCATCATATGCCTGCTTCAGCTTCTCTCCAAAAACTCTCTTCGTTTCGTGGTTGAGAGAAGTATCGCCAAAGACACCATGATGATGCTTCATGGTTTTCAATTTGGGGTCTTGGCTTTGGTTTTGTGAAGGGTAAGATATTAGAACCAACTTAGCGAATGATGGGTGTATATATAGACAATGGAAGAAAAGCTCGAGAGGGTAAAAGCCAGTGGCATAATCTTATATCTATACCTTGATGGGTTCTAAGAAGGTTTTAACAGATGTTTTTCTATTAATACACTTCAAACTCGCGTACAAATGCAAAAACTTCAAACTCACGTAAACTAAATTAGAGTATGCAAAACTAATAGCAGAAAGCCATATCCACATACTGAAAGAGAAAAGGAAAAGAACAAATACAGATAATGTTAAATATAACACAAACCTGGAGTCAGTCGAAGATGAGGATGCAAGTCAACGCAAAGAGGAAAAAATCATAGCTAAAGATGCAAGTCGGGTGGAAAAATCTGTTTTAGAAGAAACAAAAACCTATTGTGAAATATTAGGGAAACGTAATTTTTTGGTATCCATAATATGGTTGTAGTTTTTTTTTTATTTTTTAAAACATGGCAATGCAACAATAACGACCAAACGTGTTTCAGCAGGAAGTTTTATTTTTAATAAAAACGACAACTAAAAACAAAAAAAATGAAAACAAACACCTCCTTAGCTTATGCCAACTGATACAAAAGTCATATCGATACTCGAATTTTCACTGAAGTTGATCGCTAACACTTTTTGCACGGCAGTCTCACTTATATCCACTTAAGCAAGACTTCAATCTTTAATGACCCTCAAAGTATTTATCTCGCACATGCGAAGAAACAATTCTACGGAAGCAATAAGAAAATAAAGACAACAAGGAAATAAGAGAGATATGATAAAACCAACATTTACATTAATTTCTTTCAAAAGAATAAAATGAATACTCTCACTGACTAAACGAGGAAAGCAAAGCTTGAATGAGCTATATATAGACACTCTAACTTGGAAGCTAAGTTACATTAAGAATCCCACTTAAACAGAACTGTCTAAGATCGTGGAAAGATCACGTTTATCTCTTTTAGATTACATCACATTGATCAATTGGATGACATCCTCATCGACTCTAACTAATAAGATAGAATCTATAAGATAACAGAAAGATAGAGTTTACAAACTAGCATCTTTATCCTCGAAGATCTCCACTATCTTTAGATGTTAAGATCTATTACAACTCTAACTCGTAATTGTTGCCACATCATTTAAGATCTTTCCACGATCTCTATCCGTTGATGATGCATTGTGATCTTACCGAAACCTACATAATACACTGGCCTGATTTAATGTTTTCCACAATAAATCGGTTAGTCGTAATCCATTTATCCAAGCATAGGCCTATGTCCTTAGTTTATCAAGTCTCGGTCGAGTCAATCTTCACAAAACTAAAATTCATACCAAGATTCGATTCTACTCGTCCATATTTTCACAATATTTTCGCATGCCTCTGTGTGTGTAATTCAACCAATCTTCCGCCCGAAGTGCATCATAAAGGTCGCCGAACTCTGAAATTTAATGTCTAACACCAACCTCATCGCCCCTCTCAACATTCTGGGGCTCACAAAGTCAACGTCCATAGCAGAATCGGGTGCATGGGACGTGCAAGGCAAGAGTCGCTAAGACGTGAAGGCACGTACGTAGAAGTAGGTTCGTTTTTGGTGGTTAACTGCCCTACAGACCCCGACTTTGCCGCGAACACAAAAAGCAAACATCCGCTGCTTTTTCTGTCCCCAAAACAGTCATTTGCTAGGCCGTGGGGTGCCAGACAGACCTCGGAGACAAAAACAGCCTCTCCCACTCCACCACCATTTTCCTTCTCCCTCTGTTTTTGTTTTGTTTTCATCAATTCTCGTTTATCCAATCAACACCCAACTTGCTTCCGGTGTCCACCCTTTTTTTTTTTTGATAATGCCTCTTCTATTGGGTTGATTAGATCTCCAGCTTTTAGGTGAGTACCCATGCCATGTAATTTCGTTTGTTTTAATCAAATCGTGATTTCTTAAGAATTTAATTGATGTGATATGGCGCTCAGTTCTTTAGGTTCATGGTGCAAAAATGTTAGTCTGATCCTTCCTTAAGTTCTCATGCTTTATAACTTTAAGCCTTTGATTATATTAAGCTGCTGTTTAATTTAACGGATGGGTTGCAGGGTCTGGTACTAATTAATAGATTTAACTGAGGAGCTGATATGTTGTGTTGCGGGGGTGCAGAGGAGGAACCCACCGGTCCACCTGCTAATCAGTATGCAACACCACCAAAAGGAGGGCCGACATATGGAGCTGGTGAATTTTATTTGATTCTCGATTGGGTCCTTTTAACAAATTTCCTTCTTTTTTTTCCCCCTTTTGTTGTGATTATAACCTTATTCATCATACTAGATCCATATATACTTTTGGCTACTAGGTGCTTAACATGCAATTTCCCAGATAAAATTAGACTACTAATTATCAAGAAGTGGCACGTTATTGTTCTCTTTCGAATCCTATCAAGGAAAGCACAATCTTTCTTTGTTAATCCAAGCTGATAATTTGAACCAACAGAAGAAGAGAACATCCTTAGATTGGTTAATTCTATATACGTGAATTAGGATTATGTTCACGTGAATTCCTCGCTCCTTGGAAGTTCTGATGTTATAATTGCTTCTGGGTAACGAAGGTGGTGGAACAGGAGAGCCAAAGAATGGCAACCTAGCCAAAAGTGGAGCTCCACAGAAGGTCTTACCCATTGAAATTCCTTCCATATCATTGGATGAGTTAAATAGGTTGACTAATAACTTCGGTACAAAGTCACTTATTGGAGAAGGTTCTTATGGCCGGGTTTTCTCTGCCACTCTAAGTAATGGTGTGCCTGCTGCAATAAAGAAGCTAGATACCAGCACTTCACAAGAGCCAGATTCTGACTTTGCGGCTCAGGTTCCATACACAGTCTCAGACCAATAGTTGTTCAATCCAACAAATATTTCAGGTGACAAAATTATGATCCAATTTGTGACTTGCAGGTATCAGTAGTTTCAAGACTTAAGCATGAGAACTTCCTGGAGTTGATTGGGTATTGCTTGGAGGCAAACAATCGAATATTAGTGTTTCAGTATGCGAGTATGGGTTCTTTACATGACGTACTACACGGTATGTACCTCTAGTCAATTTTATTTTCCGATTTCTAAAGTTCACTTTATAGAATTTAATTGAGATTGAGCCAATATATGGCGCAGGAAGAAAAGGTGTACAAGGGGCTGAACCAGGCCCAGTTCTGAACTGGAATCAGAGAGTTAAAATTGCCTATGGTGCAGCGAAAGGACTCGAGTATCTGCATGAAAGGGCGGAGCCTTCGATAGTGCACCGCGATGTCAGATCAAGCAATGTCCTAGTATTTGATGACTTCTTCTCCAAAATGGCTGATTTTAACCTGTCAAATGCCTCTTCTGACACTGCAGCTCGACTGCATTCGACTAGAGTCTTGGGAACATTTGGTTACCATGCTCCAGAGTAAGCCTTATAAGTCTGCTTAACCTCTTTCAAATTGTCTGCTACTTACTCTTCTTTAAAACCAGTTCATATGGTTGAGAAATTCGTGTGACAGAAAGTCAAATGAATAAAGAACACTGCTTTCTCTGGGACTTACGGTATGTAGACATAGTGCCAGGTCTTGGTCATACTCTTTCAGTTTGAGCTTCTCCACATCTGGCTCTTAAGAGGATCAGAATTGACAGAACAAAACATCGTATCTTGGATGTCTTTTGGACAGGACAGACATGATTTCTGCCATACTGCTGATGCTCACCATTAACGTGTTGCTAAGAATCTCTAGTGCTAAATGTTAACATGTAGTAGAAGCAATGGCAATTATTAGTTTCTCGTTAATATCAAATCTTTGGTTTGCTTTTCCAGGTATGCCATGACGGGGCAGATAACTCAGAAAAGCGATGTTTACAGTTTTGGGGTGGTTCTTCTAGAGCTCTTAACTGGACGAAAGCCAGTAGATCATACAATGCCCAAAGGACAACAGAGTCTTGTTACTTGGGTGAGTTTCTTTCGTTTTTTTTGTTTCTCATCTCTTTTGTTATCTCTGTCTCCTTCATTACCTTAACATAATCAAATTAATTGGTTATGGTCATGTGTTACTTCAGGCAACACCAAGATTGAGTGAAGACAAAGTGAAACAGTGTGTGGACCCAAAGTTAAATAACGAATACCCACCAAAGGCAGTTGCCAAGGTTCTTAATGTGCTAGAATTTAATTTAATTACCGCTGCTGAAAATTCCTTCTTTTTTCTTTTGTTCTTAAATGTGCTGCTTTTTGTTATTTGAATTAATCAGTTGGCAGCAGTTGCAGCACTTTGTGTTCAGTACGAGGCAGATTTCAGACCAAACATGACAATCGTTGTAAAGGCTCTTCAGCCACTCCTCAACTCAAAACCAGCAGGGCCAGAAGCCAAAGCGTGACTTACAAACTTTCACCAAAGTACCAGGCATTTGTAGAATATAACTCTTTCATTCAATCTTTATTCAATCTTTTCTGTAATGGACTTGACCGAGAGCTTGGAATAATAATGTCAGTATATAAGATTGCCAATTAACTGGATTTGCCAATGAGAAAACCAACTTTATGTACTTTTATCACTTCCCTACACAAGAAATTCATCTACTCCCACATACCTTTATTATTAAAGTTCAATATGCAAATGCCTGATATTGTCAATGTTGCAGATAACGGATAAGATTTTGATATTGTACTGTATTAGTATTGGTCAATATTAGGTACTGTTTTAAATAATTTTTTAAATTTATAAAATAGTTTCTGATATTTTTTAGAAATTGTAAAACAGTTCATTGTCATATTGTATAATTGTACTATGTATTTTATAAGTTTACATCAACTCTATTTTCAAAAATCATAATAATAAATGATAACTACAATTAATATGAAAAAAGACTATTATCATCATACAAATATAAATTTAAGAACAGTACAAAGTATTTAAATATTACAATTTCCTCATATAATAAATAATAATTACATAAAGCATCCAATAAAAAGAAAAATAAATATCCTTAACTTTGAAACTATTACAATTTACAACAAGAGATCATGATGAAGAATCAACCAAGTAGAAGTGAAACCTGTAACAAAAATATTTATAATTATACTACATATATAAAATTTCACATATACATCAAATATAAGTAAAATTAAAAGAAGAAGAAAAAAAAAACCTAGAACTTCATTTAATTGTTTACGAGAGGATATCCGCTATAACTACACTGACTATAGTTATCATTTAGTATAAAATACTCATCATTGAGAGGAGTCTCCTCGTCATCATCATTCAAATTCAATGTATCAAATGGCATATCAATGCTTTCCCAACTAGAATTATCTTCTAAGTCATTTATATCTATCAAATTCAGCTCTTCAGAAACTCAATCCACTAAAAAATGTTGAACTACTTATGCTATTAAGACTCCTAGTAAATAATAAAATTTAATTATTAGAAAATTATAAGAAATTATATCAAAATTAATAATGATAATAACATACATTTCTTGAAGTTTTAAATTATAGCGAAAGAATACTAAGTCATTCAATCTCTTATGTTCCAATCGATTACCTTTTTTAGAATGGATGAATTCAAATGTACTCCAGTTTCGTTCACAGCCTGTTACGCTCAAACATTAATTTAAAATTTGAATTACAAACCTTTGTAATTTTGGAATATTACTTTCGAATTGATCCCACCAAGAAACTATAAGTCATAAGATAACAAAAGTAGCATTACAAATAAAATAAAGTGATAATTAATTTTCAACAAATAAGAAAAAGGAAATAACTAATACCTAGAGAAAGTTTTGATCTTTTTTTAATAGCAATCGGCAATCCAAAATTTTCAGAAGACAACTTATAAAGCTCCATTTGTGAAGTTAAGAGATCTTGCATCATTTTATGGCCAACAATTGTTGTAATGGTGAATAACATTCCTCTACTAATTTAAGCTTTCTTTGTAAAATATGGTCTAAAATATACATTAGAATTTAAAAATGCCCCAACTGCAAACAACAAAGAAGAAAGTTGCCTTTCCAGCTCTCATTGATGATTGTAAGAGATGGTTTGTACAAAGAATGTCTATTTTTCGTATTAACTTTGATTGTTTCCTTCACACTTTCTATGGCATCAAAAAGATAACCATTAAAGTGAAACACCCTCATCAAAGATCACAAACTCATATAACAAATTGGTATTGAGAATAAAATTATCTATTTTCCAGTATAATGCTAGAAACCTTCAATCCAGTATTAGAACTAGCATGCTAAGATACAACTCATTCATCATTTGTAACCATTTGCCTTAACTCTTTCTTCATTGAAACAAAAGACTGAAGTAATAAGAAATTCATTGTAAATCTATTCACACCAGGGCAAGTATAAATGAAATTGGTCATCTTTTTAGCTTCATACATAATCTCATCAATAATAGAAAAATACTAAGGATTTGTTATATTCTCCGACATTAGGTCAATGCAATATGCAATATAAGGAGCCTTAAAAAAAAATATACCTACTATGTAATCTTCTTACTGTCACTTTATTAGCAGAATCATTGTCAATAATGAATTAAATAATATTTTCTAGCATCACTTTATTCACAACTTCATCAAATGTCTTACATAAAGTATTAGTATTTCTAATAAGGTCAAATGCGTCAATAGGCTTTAAAAACATTGAGTGATTTACAGAATAGACTAAAAACTTAATAATACGCTCTTGTCTTCTATTTATCCAATAATCACACATAATTGAACATCAAAAGCAGTCTAATTCCCTCTTCTTTTAGCCAAATAACTTTTAATTTCAAAATTGAGCAACTTAAAATTTTACCTCTTAAGACATCAATTGAAGCAGCTTTGTATCCCAAATTGTAAAAGGCTATTACATCTACCATAGGTTGATAATAATAAGACTTAACAATATTGAATGATGAACTTGTATCATACCACCATTTAACTACTGTTATATTGACACTGTGAGCCACATCTCTTGATTATATTATATTATGAATTGAAGGTTGGGCTCCAAGAGTTGTTCGTGGTGTAAAAAAACTGATCAACTGCCCTCTTTTATTCCTCACGTTAGGTCTAGGCGTAACATTCATTTCTGCTTGGGCCTGGAATGGAACACTACCACTTCCACCTTCAACATTTCCACAATCATCTGAAAATCAACAAAAGAATTTCCACTATCAATTTCAAAATTCAACTTGTTCCTTATATCTTTCTCATGTTGGTATTTATTCAAGCAATATTTTCATTTATCACTTTACATCATGATTTTTTTTATAAGGTTTTACATCTTCTTTAACCCTAGCTAAATGCTTACATTCAAATGTTTGTTACAAAACCAGCAAATTGTATGATTTTTCCTATCTGGGACCAATGTAGCATAAACCTAAGCTACATTATTGTATCTTCTCGAAGCATTTTAATCAATAGTACTTGAACTTCCCTCTATTTATCTATAACAATAAATAAAGATATACATCAAAATCATATGCAATCTAATTTCATCTAACACAATCCAATTTTATCCAACACAATTCATCAATAAGTAAAAAAACCATCAATTCAAGTTTTTAACAGACATAATTACACAATACGTAGGTTCATTATATGTAATATAACTCATTTTAAACATACACATTTCAATTTAATATAACATAATCCAATTTTATCCAACATAATTTATCAATAAGTCAAAAATCAATAATTTAAGTTTTCAACATACACAATATGCATATCCATCATTGTAATATAACTCATTGTGTATGATTACATCATACACAATTCAATTTCATCCAATGCAATCCAATTTTATCTAACACAATTCATCAATAAGTAAGAAACCAATAAATCAAGTTTTCAGCATATTCAACATACACAATTACACAATACGCAAGTCCATCATATGTAATGTAACTCATTTTGATTGATATATTCATACACAATTTAATTTCATCCAAAACAATCTAATTTTATCCAACACAATTCAAAATACACTTTTTTTTCCTTCTACTATATTGCTATTCTTTCCTTATCTTTTCATGTCTCTTTAAAGAGTGAAAGAAAAGAAAAACCAAGGTCTTCTCTTTTTCTGATAAAATCGACCAATGGTTTGACAAATTTAGGTGGTATCCGAAAGTAAATCTGCTAGCTTTCTTTGGTCTATTATATGATATGTATAACAGTTTAATTGTCGTTACCAGTCAATCTAATAATCAACTTGACAACTTAATTAAAAGAGATTGCTAATGGATAATTGAAAGAATCAATAGATCCATGCTTTTATCAAATGAAGAAAATAAAGATGCAATTATATAAATCAACTGTACGCTATTCCACTTGGAAAATGTTAACTATTTAGAAATACAATTGACTAGATTTTTGTTTATACAATTACATGGACCTCCTCAGCTTCTCCTACACAACCATATTATTATTTTGGTAATGCGATAAAGAATATGTAAAAAAATATTTCAATTAATAATTTACCAATACTATTATACCAATTTTAAGAATATGCAACAAATTATTGTATCAATTAAATATTTACTTTAAAGTCTAAAATTAAATACTAATATGAAGACAAGATTATTTTACATTCTCTTTCTCATTTTTTAACTTTTAAGTTGAAACTTTCAACTCTCAAAATTCATGTCTCAATTCACGCATAGCCATACCCTTGAATGAACCAAATCCTAACCAATAAGATTAAAAAAACTGTGCCTCATTCATTCAACTCCAATCCAAATATCCAATTCCAACCCAACACAAATCACAAATCTAATTCACATTTTAATTCCAACTTCCAACAATCTAACTCATTCACAAATGCAATTAAGTAGAAAAAAGCAATTAAAAACATAACCTAAAAAATTTTCAATGTATTTGGTTCAGGTTTCTGGGCTGGGTCAGGATTAGATTTGGATCTTTTCCAGATCTAACGAGTGGCAACTCCAAAAGCTGTGGTGGTAGGTAGCAATGGATGGTGGTGGCAGGAGGAGAGTGGGGTGGCATAGAGAAGGAGACAATAGAAGCGGTGAAGTCTAAAAATGGTTCGATGGTGGTGACGTGTGGAGGAGTCGAGGAGGGTTGTTGGTGCGATGGTGGCATGGACGAACGGAGGAGGGCGTATGGTGTTGTCATCAGCTGGAGAGGGAGAAGTAGCCACCAGAGAGGAGACTGAGAGAAAGAGTATGGAGAGTGTCTGATAAGAGAGAAATGAAAATGAAAAATGAGAGAGAGGATAGGAAGAAGCAAATGGGTTAGGGGGTTTGGCTAAATTTTTTGGAATTTCGCTAATTAGTCACTGAAGTTTTCAAAACTCATAGTATTGGATAGTATATGACTGATATTTTGAATACTGTTACAAAGGTCACTTTGGAGACTCGAAGTTGCTCGCTCACACTTTTTGTACGACAGTCTCACTTAGATTCGTTAAAGTAAGACTCAGCCTTTCCCCAACCCTCGAAGTGTTTGCCTCGCACACACTCGAAGAAACAATGCGGAAGCAATAAAGAATATAGGCAACAAAAGAACACATAGAGATATGATCAAAAGACCAACTTTATATTACTTTCGCTCAAAAGAATACAAAGAATGCTCTCTCCATCCAAGTACATAGTCGTTACATTGACCTTATTAGCGTCCGATACCCTAGTAGCTGCAAAGTACTGCTCCATATCTCACAAGAAGTTCTCCAACACCTTGGCGTCCCGCACGCCTTCAAACACCCTCAATTCACGTACTTTCACAGAAGAAAGTTGCGGTGTTGATCCTTCACCTCGCTTGAAATCTCGCGTTGCAACGGCACGTCTCAGTATAGTAATCTCAAACTCGAAGAAACAATGTGGAAGCAATAAAGAATATAGGTAACAAAAGAACACACAGAAATACGGTCAAAAGACCAACTTTATATTACTTTCCCTCAAAAGAATACAAAGAATGCTCTCTTTGATTGAATGAGAAGAGCAAAGCTCGAATGAGCTATATATAGGCATCCAAGCCTGGAGTCACAGATTCCCATTAAATCTGTACTATCCAAGATCACGTCTATCCTATCAGATAAAGATAATATAAACCAATTGGATGACACCCCCATCCAAATAGGATTCTAACTGATAAGATAAAATCTAACAAGATAACATAAGATAAAATTTACATTTATCTAGAACACTATCTAGAACACTAACATCCTTATCCACAAAGATCTCCATTATCTTTAGATGTTGAGTTTCACTACAACTCTAACTCATAGTCATCGCCACATCATCAAAGATCTCCCCGCGATCTCTATCCGCTGATGATGTAATGTGATCTTGCCGAAGTCCACTAGCACACTGGTCTGATCCAATGCTCACAACAAGTCCCCTAATCGTGGTCCATCCATCCAAGCATAGCCAAGTCCTTAGTCCATCAAGTCTTAGCCTGAGTCGAGTCAATCTCCACAAGGTTCGATGCTCTACTAAAATTCACACCAAGTTTGATCCCTCTCGCCCACATTTGCCTTAGTGCTTTATAGCCTATCCGCACATAGGTCTATCAATGCATGTCTATGGACAAGTCCATCTTCCATGTTGACCTCACATGGTACAGTCTCATTGCTCCATGACTAAGTTATAAGTCACAATCCGAGTTAGTATATAAAACCTCGCCCATTTACATACCTTCGAGCTACCTCACCGAAGTTAAGTGTTTAGGCATCTCATCACGCTCGCATGCCTTCACGCATTCTCGCAGATCTCATACACCTTTGCACCTTCTCGCGCACTCTCGAGTCTCGCATGACTTAGTTTTCCAACTCTGTGTAGTCTCGCATCCAAATCTCGCATCTCGTCGAAGATTTTCGCCAATGCGTGCCTACGCGTGTCCACGCATATCAAATCTCGCCTACTCTCGAGATCTTCGTCGATACTTCCCACATCCCTCGCCTACTTCACAAGTTCCTCGAATTTTGCTCGCCAACTCGCAAGACTTTGACTTGTTCCTCGTCAACACGCCTTCCTCGTGCCAACTTACATGCCAAGCATTAGCCAAGACTTGCCAACACTCGCACAATCCTGCAATCTGAACTTAGGGGTCTAACTTTGAATACCAACTAGTATTAGGTGATTCCGACATTGGCCAGTACGCACAGTTAGTACCATTTTCATCGATATTATTCTATTTTTTTGCCTATACGATATTGACTGGTACGAAACGATATTTAAAACTTTGGTTATCATATGCAAAAGTAATTTTATTGTTATAGTAACTTTAGTACTTTGAAATGTCATATTTAACTCATCTCATATAGTAGCAAGAAGAAGAATGTAGAAGATGAATAATGGTATTTCTTCTGCACAGGGCAAGCTCGCTAAGAGCGATGTCACATAAGTTTGACAAGCTGAATATAGTCTACTATTCAATAAAATAAAAGAGAAAATTAATGAAAAAGGTTAAATCACTAGCTAAAGACGCTTAAATGTAATATGTAATTATCTCCCTCCCTCTAAATGGAATCAAGAAGTTGCTTAAATATTTGTTAATCATAATGTGTTATTGCTTACCTAAGAGCCTATATGTTTTTATTTATGTTTTAATTTTTGGTTTTTATTTTCAAATTTAGTAAAAAAATCTATTTGTTTGAGTTTTTGATTTTTTTTTCCTATTTTCAAATTCTATAAAAATCACAAAAGGTGATTTTTATTTTTTGTTTATGTTTTTTATAATTTGATTTACTATCAATTTAATATATTCTCCAGACCCCGCGCCTAAGTGAAACTTCAACTAGGTGTTAATGATGATAATTAATTTAATATATATTATTTAATTATTTAATATATTAATTATTAAGAAGAATTAAGAAATTTTAATATAACATTATATTTAATTAATTAAATTATGAATAATTTAATTTATTTTTGTAATTAAATTGAATAAATTTAGTTATTTTGAATAAAATTTTGATTTAAAATTAAAATATATTTAAAATAATATTATAAATAAATTTTAATTTTAAATTATTTATTTTAATGAAATAAATATTATATAAGAAATTATAATAAATGTAATTAGTGAAAAAGTTTATCTTTAAGTTTTATCTAATATGTAATTATCATCAATAATAAAAATATAACTATGTTGACATTAACAATCGAACAAGTTTTTTTTTATTTAAACGAAAAATATAAAACAAAATTAAAAATCACAACAAAAAATAGAAATAAAACCAAACAATAGTAAGATTTCAATTTATGCTATTGAAACAAATTTACGTTCTAATAGATGATATTTCTTAAATAGTAGTTTAAAATGATGTAAAAAAAATTAGAAGCAACCTTGTAAATTATAACACTTAAAGCGATTGGTTGAATCAATTGTTTACTTGGAACTTCAATAATTTAATCTCCTTTCTAGTTATTCTGTCAAATAACTTTTTAATATCTTTTCCAATGACAAATTCATAAAGAGAACTATGCGAGGTACCAAGCAACAGTTAGAACATTTGTCTATCACGCAAAGTGTCTTCTTATTGCCATTAAATATAACATTTGGCCATCAATAGTCTTGGTCATTAAGAAACATTTAAGTTCATCCTATCCTTTTTGTTATCAAAGACGCTCTATCTCTAAAAAATTTATGAAAAATAATTAAATTATTAAACTAGTGAAAGCAAGATAATTAAATAGAAAAAGGAAATCAAGATAAATAAACACTAAGGTTTCAAGGTTTACTTATATGAAATCTCTATTATCATTTAAGATTATTTATTCAAGGATTACTTATATGGAATTTCTATTATCATTTGAGATTATTTATCAAGATTAAAATGACAATTAACTTAATATATCTATGCTCTTTTTCAAAGCACATCGATATATTTAACTAGGTAATTACTATATGCCAAGATACAATTCAACATAATCAAACTCATTAAATGTAGTATATCTATTTAGTCATCATAATAGCCTTGGAAATCCCTTTCTCTAGATCTAGAATGTTTATTCTCCTTGCGCATATATTATATTTCACCTTTCAGTTCCTTATATAATCTTTCTTATTGAATTTATAATGGCTAACCACAAATCTAATATTTAAGGCCAAAGAGAACAAATTCAATCAAATGATAATTCATTATACATTAATAATTGAAATATCCATCACAAGTGTATCCTATCCTAACTAGGAATTTAGGTACTCAATGTAATAAACACAAAACAAATATAAAATCAATCTTAAAAAGAAAAAATAGAATAAGACATTCCAATTGCCTCCAAGTTGAATAAACACAAACAGGTAGTAATCAATTCTTCTTAAGCTTTATCATGTTCTTTCCCATATATTTCACCCCTTGGATACCTGTAATCAATTCTTCTTAAGCTTTATCATGTTCTTTCCCATATATTTCACCCCTTGGATCATTGATTCGGGAGCTTTTGATCATATGACTAGTCATTCTCGTATATTTCATACTTATAATCCCTATTTTAGTCATGAAAAAATCCGTACAGCAGATAGGTCTTTTTCTCCTGTAGTTGGAAAAGGTTTTATTCACTTTCCTCCTAATATTTGCTTTAAATCAATCCTTCGTGTACCTAAACTGAGGTGCAATCTTCTATCCATTAATAAACTTACTCAAGAATATAATTATACTGTCATTTTCCTTGATTCTCATTGTGTGTCTCAGGACTAGACTATGAGGAGGATGATTGGCAATGCTAAACTCATAGATGGTCTCTACTACTTTATTAAGGAAGAATTCAAGCATAAAGAAGCTCAATGCCTCAATAGTATCTATTCTACCTCTATTAAGGAACTAATTTTGCTTAGGCATAATAGATTAGGCCATCATAGCTTTCCATATATCAATAAAATGATGCCTCATTTGTTTAAGTTTGTTGATTACTCAAAACTTCAATGTGAGCATTGCATTTTACGAGAAAGTAATAAAAAATTTTATACCTCTAAAACATATCAGCCTTCCAAACCTTTTTATTTGATTCATAGCGACGTTGGGGGCCTTTGCGTGTTAAAACAATATCTAGTAAAAGATGGTTTGTGACCTTTATAGATGATCACACTAGACTTAGTTGGGTATATTTATTAAGAGAAAAATCTAAAGTTGTCCAAGTATTTCAAACTTTTTATACCATTATTGAAACATAGTTTCACTCAAAAATTAGAATACTTCGTTCTAATAATGGTACTGAATATTTCAAGACCAAGTCTTAGCATTTGTTTGAAAGATAAAAGCATTGTTCATCAATCTACTTGTGTTGATACACCTTAGAAAAATGAAATTACTAAGAGAAAAAATAGACATTTACTTGAAATTTCCCGTGCCTTAATGTTTTATATGAATGTCCCTAAATACTTGTGGGGTAAGGTTGTGTTACTTGTTTCTTACTTAATCAACAGAATGTCAAGCCATGTTTTAAACTATGTTTCCCCTCTTAATGTGTTTCATAAATCCTTTCCAAATAGTCAGTTGTTTTCTACTTTACCTTTGAAAGTTTTTGGATGTACTATTTTTGTGCATATATCTAAGGTCCAATCAAAACTTGATCCTAAGGTTGAAAAATGTGTCTTTGTTGGTTATACTCCTTCCCAAAAAGAACATAAGTGTTATAATCCACACACTAGGAAAATTATAGTCTCCATGGATGTTACGTTCTTAAAAATAAAAAAATTCTTTCTTCACGGGGAGAGTCAGAGCGAAGAAGGGAATTTTTTGAATTTCACACCTTTACTTAATATAATTATGGATTATGAAAACAATGATAAAGGAATTGTTCATAATCTACCAAGCAATACTGATTCCAAGACAGGAGGAGAAACACTATAGTTAGTTCCTAAAGAATAAACCAAAGAGTTATGTGTTTGTACTAAGAGAAAATTCAACAAAGCCATAGAGAACCATCAGCTTGATCAATACAAATACAAAGCCACTTAAACTCATTGGAGAAGGAACCTGAAAACATATCTAGCGTAGGTAACCCATCCGTTACCCTTCCTCTTATTGTCTCTAAACCTGATCGATTCATCCTTCCTATTGACCTAGCTATTACTAATGTCCATGATGATTTATATGATGATTTCGATCTTCTTATAGCTTTTAGGAAAGGAAAAAGATCTTGAACTAATCATCCCTTACCAAACCACCATTCGTATGACAAACTCTTACAAAACCACAATTTATATGTTTCTAAAATTACTAACCTATTTGTAACAAGAAACGTTCAGGAGGCACCTGCTGATCCGAATTGAAAATCAACTGTTATGGAGGAGATAGGGGCCTTTAAAAAGAACAAAAATTGGGAGTTAGTTGAAGTACCTAAGGAGACAAAGCTAGTAGGATGCAAGTAGTTGTTCGCAATAAAATTCTTGGTTGAGGGAAGTGTGGAAAGACTAAAGGTGAGGCTGGTTGCTAAGGGCTTCACTCAAACATAAAAATATGGTTTTGACTATCAAGAAACTTTTGCTCCAATAAAGAGGTGTTCATGAGCCTACCTTCATGATTTGAAGTGACTTATGGGGAGAATAAGGTGTGCAAGCTAAGAAAATTTTTATATGGCCTAACACAGTCACCAAGGTCATGGTTTGACAGATGTGGGAAGGCTGTGAAAAGCTATGGTTACTATTAAAGTCAAGCAGATCACACTTCAATGACTTGTTCAAAGATTGATATATTTGTCGCATACCAGGCCTGACATAGCATTTACTATGAGTTTGATAAATCAATTTATGCATTCACTATGTTAAGAGCACTTTGATGCAGTGTATAAGATCCTAAGATACCTAAAAGGTATTCCTAGACAAGGTTTGATGTTTCAATAGAGGAACAACCTTTAAGTAGAAGTATACACTGGTATTAACTGGGAAGGAAACTTCATTGATAGAGGGTCTATTTTAGGCTACTACACATTTGTAGGAGGGAATTTGGTAACTTGGTTAAGTAAGAAACCAACGATTGTAGCAAGAAGTAATGCTGAAGCTGAGTTTAGGTCTCCAACTCATGAAATTTGTGAACCTTTATGGGTAAAAAGGGTATTAGAGGAATCGAAGGTTCCTATTTCTATTCCTATGAAGGTATATTGTGATAATAAAGCTACAATTTCAATTGCATATAATCATGTCCTACAGAACAAGGCAATACACATAGAAGTCAACAAACACTTTATTAAGGAGAAAATTGAAAATAGTGCCATCTGCATTCCATATGTTCCTACGTCTCAATAGGTGGTTGATATTCTCACAAAAGGGTTACTCAAGAAGTAATTTAATGATCTAGTTTGCAAATTGGGCATGCAAGATATTTTCAGACCAGCTTGAGGGAGAGTGTTGGGAGAGATTCTTGATGAATATTTGGTTCTTATAAGTTAGCTAAATCAGATCAGGACCATATCATATACACCTGTAAATTCCTATAATAGAAACATGTATAGTCTATATATTATATAACAACGTAAAGTAAAAGATGGTATATCTATTCCTCGGTTCAGGTTCTATTTTCTATATCCACTAAATGTCGGTAGCAAATATAGATGGACTTACTTTAAGTTATAGTTCTTTGTCCTTTGACTCAACCTTATATATAGACTTACACTAATCACCAATATTTGAATATCCCCTATGCGTGTTTAAGGTGGTTTTAACTACTCTGTACCAACAATATGTTATCCTAATTAACATCCATCGTTTCTCTTCTTCTTTTTATGTTGTGTCTAATATTTTATTTAATTTCAAGATTAAATTGAAATATGTCATCCAAGTTTTCACTTTTAGATCCCTTATCTCACATCAAATACATGAAAATAGATGGAAGAATATAAAAAATAAAAGAAAAATTAGAATTAACATTATAGTAATTAAATAGTACCTAAAAATGGTGAAAAACTTGATTGAATCCATTTATAAGTGCATTTAATCAATGGTAACAAGTTATAAAACTAAAATGTTCTAGTGTGTCAATCCCACAAGGATTATATTACCATACTTATTGCTCCTAGCTAAAAAAATTAAATTAAATAAGAATTTATGAAAAGTAGTTAAATTATCAAACTAATGAAAGCAAGATAATTAAATTAAAATAAGATTCAAGATATACAAATGCTAAGGTTTTAGGGTTCACTTTTATGGAATTTCAATTATCATACAAGCTTAATTAACAAAGATGAAATAAAAATTCACCTAATGTATCCATACACTCTCCCTAGGCTCATAAGTATATTTAAATAGGTAATTATAAACTCCCAATATATAATTCCAACTAATCAAACTTATTAATTATAGTTAATCAATTTAATTCTCACAATATTCTCGAAAATCTCTTTCTCTAGATCTAGAATGTTTATTCTTCTAGTGTACAAATTATATTTCATCTTTTGGTCCTTCATATAATCCCTATGATTGAATATATGATAGTCAGCCATAAACCTAAAAGTTAAGGCCAAAGAGTAAGTTCATCTAAATGGTAATTTATTATCAATTAATAATTGAAATATCTAAGACAAATTACATCTCTAATCCTAGTTGGGGATTTGGATACTCAATATAATGAAAAAAATCAAACTTAACAAAAAAGCAAGTAAAGAAGAAAAGATAGAACAAGATATCCCTAATTACATCCAATTTAAGATGGATCTTCTTCTACCCCACTAGAGAGATTAGAGTAATTTTTTGAATAATAACAAGGGCTATTATTTCAAATAAAATAGTGAGAGTAACCAACTAAATGATTAAATTCTTAATCTTGTTTAGTAGTCATAAAATATAATCAACTACTGGTATTTCTTACATTTATATTTTGTTCTTAGTAGAAATTAGCTTTGTTTAGTATAATTGATCTAAGATTTATAGAACCAAATTTCTTGGATATAGGTTAGAAGAGTTGTCAATGTTAGATAGAAAAGAAGTATGTCCATTACACAATTTTGCTATTAATCCCTGATGAGGATTTTTTGGAAAATTTTAGACATGTAAATTTCATAGATGTCACGACTTGAAACAGGTGTGTGACTGGCACATGGGGCCAAGGTTCTAAAACCATAGATCACGCGTAAGCCTACCACTAGCGACAAAAAATTCAAACCCTAAGAACGCAACAAGTTCATATAATAGCAATAACAATAGTGCGCATCAGAAAGAAGTTTTACAACTCATGAAATCATGTCACTACGGATGCTACAATACAAGATAAATGAAAAATAAAGAAAGAACATATACAAACATACGTAAACCGCAGCAGACACATCACGAGAGTCACTGCTGCAAAGCTAGTGGTAGCTAACTTATAAAAATAAAGTTGAGGAAAATCAGACATCGCTGAGTAAGCTCACACCATCCTAAAATACCCAATACTATGCGCACATTCATGTATGAACATCAAAGTACATACACATCATGCTATATATCCAATTATGTCAACAACTCAAATAAATTGTAGGGGAGAATATCTATAGGACCCTAATCTCCAAGGATAAGCCCTCACAACACTAAACCTCAAATGGCTACAGGGAGCTATGCATCACCAACGGCCCAGCCATGCTCCTATACTCATATAGCTATAAGGCTCTCTTAATCTAAAGGGGTTGCGGGAAGCCAAGCATCACCAACAAACCAACCCTCTCTCAAAGAATCTAAAGTCATAAGCATCACAAATAAGGGTTTGATCAGGATACAAGAATTAACTAGGATCGTCCTATAACATATCTCAATATCATAAACAAAACAACTCCCATAATCATAACCAGTGCTCATTTGGTCCTGATGCATACCCATTAGGTAGCACGTCATACAAATTTTCGTCCTTATAATTGAACCTAGCAATACATATCAAATTATTAAGTATGCAATTTATTAAGTAAACATTCAGTTATGCAATGATCAATGCATGTATGCATTACCTAACTCAACGCATCCACTCAGTTAATTCAATATAAATGCTTATACTAAAGTAGGTACGCATTATTGTATATATGTGTTCGTTATATAAATATATAAGTATTGATCAGTATACATACATACTTACATACATACATATATATATATATATGTATGTATGTATGTATGTATGTATATATACCTAACCCAACTCATCCACTCAATTCAATATAAAGGCTTATACTAAACCAGGTACACATTACTATATATGCATGTTCGACATATATATACACACATGCATATGAATATGTTTATGTATTGCTACACAAGCATCAAACAATATTCATTTGTCGGTACAACTACGGTAATAGTAAATCGGTATAAACTTACCTGGTAACCGAAGTGGTTCATCCAAACCTTTCGACAGGGTCCCGCTCCTGCTATACCTAGTAAGTTGAAAGAAATATCTCAATCAATGCTAATTAGGAGTTATTGGACTCAAATAACAATTTAAGTATCATCCAAATTGCCTAAGCAATCCATTTATGAAAATCAGAAATTTCTCCTATTATTGCCTAAATGTTTCATGATTTTTAATTCACAAACTGTTGAAAATCTCACCATGCTTCTTTAGAGAAAAATGATCAATAAAATTTTTAGAATTTTTAAAATTTTTCACAAAAGTGACCAAAATGGTTGCCATAATAATACCTTCGGTGACTAGAATGTTCCTCTAGTCACCAGAATATTTCCTCCAATCATAGAAAAATTTTCAGTCCTAAAGTTCAACGATTTTATGCCAAATGAAAGCTCTTGATGAGTAGAACAACTTTCTCTAAAGCAACATACTCAGATTCTCAACAGATTTAAACAAATAGAAGAAAACAAGTTGAAACCCTAATCTCTTTTCTTATCAATCGGCGGTGATCTAGGCAGCAACTGGTGGCTAGACCATAGGAATTTTGTTCCTAATGTTGAGACGAGTCAAATGGTGGTGGTGGAGACTAAAAACAATCACTGGAAGTGACAAATAGATGATTGATTTTTTTGTCAATTTTTCTCCTCAATTTTTGCAACAATTCTAATGATGATGGTGACTGAAATGGGTATGACTATGACGAGCTCGTCGAGAGGAAGAGATTAGTATATAATACTTACCTGTTTGAGTCACTAGCGGTGAAGAATGGTTAGAGGGAATTTGAGAATAGTAACTTTTAGGAGGGTTAAAATGAAATAATGAGAAAATGAGAAAAGAATAAGAAGTCTCTTATGTATATATATATAGCATGCGAGATGTAACATTCTCCTCAAAAAAATTTTGTCATCAAATTTTATAATAAGGTTTATTAAGAAAACAAGTATGGACACAATTCTCTCATCTCTCGCTCTATCTCTCAAATACCTTTCTTTAATGCAATCATTCCTCCACATCACCTTAACCATGGGAATTTGTTTTGATTGAAGCTATCACACTTACGAATCCACTATAGCCACTGGCTTCTCTTCGTAGGTTAAATTCTTACCTGCTTCCATGCTCTACGGTTGGAGTACATAGGAAGGGTTGAGAATGTACTTGTGAAGCATAGAAATATGGAATACTAGATGGCCTTGGGCCATGTCTGGAGGTAATGTCAATTGGTATGCCACATTTCCAAACATCTTAGTTACCTCATAAGTTCCAATATACCTTGGAGACAATTTTCCTCTCTTTCCAAACCTCATCACACCCTTCATTGGAGATGCTTTAAGGAATACGAAATCTTTGACTTGAAACTCCACTTCCTTACGCTTTGGAATAGTTTAACTCTTCTGTTGACTGACATCTCTATCCTCTGCTTGATCAATGGAATCTTCTTTGATGTGATCTTAATTAATTTTGGGCCCACCAACTGCCTCTTGCCTACCTCCTCCTAACACATCGGTAACTTGCATTTTCGTCCATATAATGTCTCGTATGGTGCCATTCCAATACTACTATGGTATCTATTATTGTAAGTGAACTCAATCAAAGGCAATTGCCAATTCTAACTACCCCCAAAATCTGTTACACACATCCTCAACATATCATATAAAGCCTGAATTGTCCTTTCAGACTGTCTATTATTCTCAGGATGAAATTTTGTACTAAAATCCAATCTAGTGCCCAACGCCTCCTATAATTGTTTCTAGAATCGAGATGTGAACTGCGATCCTAATCTGAAACTATCGATATAGGTGCTTCATAGAGACACACTATCTGATCAATATAAACTTGAGCGAGCTTGGACACTGAATAAGTAGTCTTCACGGGTAGAAAATGTGCTGATTTCGTTAGTCTATCTATGATCACCTAGATTGAATACCATCGAGTTCTTGTATAAGGTAGGCCAACTACAAAATCCATCATGATCTTTTTCCATTTCCATTCAGGAATTGATAGTGGTTGTAGCTTACCTGAGGGCTTTTAATGCTCAGCTTTTACTTGTTGACATGTTAAGCATTTAAAAAAATATTCAGCAACATCTTTCTTTATACCGTCCTACCAATATATATCCCTAATATTATGGTACATTTTGGTGAAACCTGGATGCACATTTTATGCAGCATAGTGCCCTTCCTATAGAATATCCTCTTTTAAGTTTTCTATACCTAGAACACGTAGTCTCCCATTCATTCTGAGGATGTCTTCTTTATCGATTTCAAAATCTGCACATCGTCCTTCCTAAACATCATAAATAAGTTATTGAAATTTAGGATATTGACTTTGGGTGATCCTAATCTTGTCCAATAATATTAACCGCACCCTGATGCTAGCCAGTAATATTCCTGCATCTGAAATCTTAAACTGATTACCTCGATCCATCAATCATGCAACTCCTTGGTCAAAGCTCTCATCTCTATTACGATATGTGCTACACTACCTAAGGATTTCCTACTTAAAGCATTTGCCACCACATTTGCCTTCCATGGATGATACTGGATCGTACAGTCATAATCTTTTAGTAATTCCATCCACCTTCTTTGCCCCAGATTTAGATCTTTTTGCTGAAATATATGCGTTAGACTTTTATGATCCGTAAAAATCTCACATCTTTCACCATATAGGTAATGTTGTCAAATCTTTAAAGCAAAGATTCCTACTACCATCTCTAAATCATGCATAGGATAATTTTGTTCTTGTTTCTTTGGTTTTTTGGAAGCATAAGCAATCATCCTACTATTTTGCATCAATACACATCTAAGAATAACTCTTAAAGCGTCATAGTACAATTGAAATCCTCCACCTTTTGTTGGCAAAGCTAATATTGGATTTAAAGTTAAACACTCCATCAATTTTTGAAAAATCTCCTCGCAAGCATTAGATCAAATAAATTGGACATTCTTTTGAGTAAATCAGGTCAACAGAACTGCTATCTTAGAAAAATTTTGAACAAATCTTCGATAGTAACCTGCTAACTTGAGAAAACTCTGTACCTTTGTCACAGTCCTAGGTTGTTCCCAATTCATCACAGATTCTACCTTCTTCGGGTCAATTTGTATTCCACTTTGAGATACCACATAATCTAAGAATGCAACACTCTCAAGCCAAAAGGCATTACTAAAAACTCATAATGGCTGTATCGAGTCTTGAAGGTAGTCTTAGATACATCATCCTCTTTGATCCTTAGCTGATGGTATCCTGATCTTAGATCAATCTTATAAAAGTACTTAGCACTTTGAAGTTAGTCAAACAAATTATCAATTCGAGGTAGTGGATACTTGTTGTAGATAGTCACCTTATTTAACTGTCAATAATCTATACATAATTGGATAGATCCATCCTTTTTCTTTACAAATAGTACTAGTGCATCCCATGGTGAAGCGCTAGGTCTGATAATTAATTCCTTTAATTCTGCAGGTGCTATTCTATATGGTGGCATAGAAATTAGTGTCATACTAGGTACTACGTCAATACAAAATTCAATTTCTCGCTCTGGTGTAACCCTAGTAACTCCTCAGGAAACACATTTAGAAACTTTTGAACTACTGAAACATTTTGGAGGCTGATGCCCTCTACGAATAAATCCTTGACTAAGGCCAAAAAATCCTTGGCACGTTGGTATGAGCATCTTGTTGGCCACTACTGCTGAAACTATGTTGGAAGGGGTAGTTTTTCTACCCCCTTTAAAAATAGACTTCCCTTGAATTTTAGAAATCACTTCCTTCTCTCTACAATCCAAGGTAGCATAATGATGGGATAACCAATCCATTCCCAATATTACATCAAAATCTATAACTGGCAATACCATAAGATTCGCTACCAATATTCCACCATTAATCTCCACGAGACATGATTAGTAGATCAAATTTACCTATATGGCATCAATCAGAGGTGTAGATACTGACAGAGATTCATCCATCTTATCTGGTGTTATTTTTAACCTTAGCAAAGTTAGGTGACATAAAAGAATGAGTTGCTCCTGAATATATCAAAACCATACTTTCCATTCCATATATAAGAATGATACCTAATAACACTACATTGAAAGCCTGTGCATCTTAAGGGGTGAGAGTGAACACCTTAGCCTGATCACCTACCTGCTGATAGCTAGAGGATTGTCCTAGACTGTAGCCTCTAAATCTACCTCCCAACTGTCTCCCTCTCTACCTCCCAACTGTCTCCCTCCAAATCCTTGCCCGTATTGAACATCAAATTGTGATCCCATTTGTGGCTATTGAAATGGAGGTTGTGCCATACTAGAAGAGGACCGCTGATATCCCATCATAGGGAAATCTCTGATCAAATTCCCATACTAGCCACATCTGTAGCAAGCTCTTAGTGGTATATGACATGGACCCTAGTGCATTATACCAAATTGCTGACAAATAGAAGAAGCTAAGCCCAAACTAATGCACCCTAAGCTCTGCCCGCTATTGCTACTACCTACACCAGACATGAATATAAATCCTCCTAGATGTCTACGACCATCTCTCGCCTTGCTATGAGGTTGAACTACCCTCTGTGGAGAACTCCCACTTTAGCTAAACCCTGGAAAAAAGTTTGATTGATGTTGCTATCGTTGCTGAAAACTAGAAATGTTAACACTTACTGAGCTTGTTTAGCACACATTATACTTTCTGCTTTCAAAATAAAACCTTTCAGGTGCACACCCAAGTTCTTCATTAGTAAGGAATCCACCTCTCAAGTAGATAACTTTGTCATGTAATACTATGTAGGCATTTTTTTCCTTGTAAATGCTTTTGAGAATTACTGCATATCAATGAACATGTTTTGGAATGTATTTTGTGTGAAGAAGACATGTATATAAAGGTTTTTTAATGAAATGCATGAATGTGTTTTAGCTTTTTAGAGTTTATTAAAGTGATTGTTGAGATTTCTTGTAAGTAGACTTGAAGTCCATAATTTGTAGTGGGGATTTCAATGTGATTATAGAAGTGTTTTAAACTTTCACAGGGATTTTGAAAATTTTAGGGATGTCAAAATATAGCCATTATGCTGGTGAAATTTTTGGTAAATGGTTTTAAAACCCCCTACTTATATCTTTTTTATTGAATTAAAGCTTTTTGATAAGAAGGGAAATAGGGTTAGCTCCATAAAAACTTTCTAATTGGATCAGATATCGACTGAAGGGCCATCGTGGGGTGCTAGGTAGGCCACATAGTTATTTCAAGATAGGGGCCTATCAAGTTGAGTTTCTAAAACATGTGAGGAAACGACTCTTTCCGATACATTGATGTTATATATTGTGAAGATGAAGACGTATCATAGCTCTTATAAGAGTACTGATTGCTCCATCCTTCCATTATGAATTGTGGTGATGACGTTAAATCTGAATCCCTAAAATAAATCATAAACACATTATCAAATGAGAGGAGTTCAAAAGATAATTAAATGAATAAGCCACAAATACAACAGAATACAATAAAATTAAAATAAAATAAATACAAAAAATAATGGCTAGAGTAATAACATCCAGGTGTTCCTAATATCATTATTCCTGGAAATAGCGCCGAAAACTTGATTGGTTTATTTCTATATCAGTAATAATTTTACCATAAATGCACAATATAGTTATAGTTAGTATCGATAAGAACGGGTTGATTTCACAAAGACAATGATTAATAGTAATTACCTTTCTCCCATTATCTAGCCTATGACTTGATTTTGGATTCTAATAAAGAAAATTAAAATTTAAACAATTAAAATAAAGTAGGTGGTAATATTAAACACAAAGATAAAAAAGTCATTTAGAACACAACCAATATCAAGAATTAGTGTATAGGCTATGAATCCCCATAAAACCCTTAAATAGTTTACCTTTTATTATGTAATTATTTTATTGATATTGGACTATGGAAATTCTTATCAAATGCTAAAGCTCACTTGAGACTACTAGCAAATAATTTTAAAATTATCAACTGATATTATTTAAGTTAAAGGCACTAAGATTGCTTTACTGATTTGTGAATTCCGTTATTAGGTTTGACCCTAATCCAAAAAATTTATATCAACATATCTTTAGATTTACAATTAACTCATTTCAATTAAGGTAGATATATTCATACATAAGATTTCTCAATCCTTATGTTATGAAACCAAATTTGTACTAATATTCTGGATCTATTAGAACATATATTAAACATATAATTGAATCATAATAGATCAATCAAAACCATTGCAATAAATAAAAGAATCCAAACATATTGTTATCTCAAATAAGGTTCATCATACCTAGACACTAAACAATGTTTAGTTGCACATAATAGAAAATGAAATCAAACTTAAACTAGAAGGAAAAAGAATAGAAAACAAAGTGTTTATAATTATAAATTTGCCTCTCTTCTATCGAATGTTCTTGTAAAATAGAGGTTTGATGTTGTATTCTATTGGATGTTTCGATGATTTCTTCATATTTTCCACTTCTTTGGATCAATATCATCCCTTCTAGATATTCTTGACATCTAGAATTGTCTCTGAAAGTTTGTTCCTACCTTTTGCCTCCACTTATGTCCTTTTATAACAAAATTTAGGATTTTTGGGAGGTACATTGCTCGATACACAATCGTGTATCGTGTATCAAATTGTGTAACTCCAAAAATACTTCAAATCGTGTTACTCAATTTAAAGACTTACATGGCAATACACAGTCGTGTATCTCCCAATTGCTTCAAACCTTCATATTATGTCACAATTTCACCTAAATTCCTGTCCTTTTGGCCCATAATTATAACTTATGAATGTACTTAGAGGAGTGAATTAAATAATAAATATAAAATAAAATTACAAAATATTAAGCATAATACATCAAAAATAGGTGTGTAAATATGGTGAAATATGCATTTATCAACTATGATTTATTATCAAATATACTAAAAAGAGGAAATTTTTACTCAAAAGAAAAATAAATAAGAAACGCAAGTAATAGATCATATCTCATGATAACTAAAAAAGATTACGACTTGAATCGTATATTTATTTACTCCTATTATTTTATTGGAAGTAATAGCCCTTATAACTAGTCTGGAGAGATACTCTAATCTCACAAATGGGTTAGGATCTCATTCAAATTTAGTTAATCTTTTATTTACATAATAAACTAACTAAACTTAAATTAGGTAGGTAATATAATTATCAATCTTATCTCATATAACTCTTAGATAAGTTAGGTGGCAAATCTTAGCAAAACATATCTTATATATTATTCTTAACCTTGCCTTTAAATTTATATGATTAAAAGTTACTCATTCGATACAAATTTAGTTAGGTAGGATTCATTAATTTAAAATAAAATATATTCTAGTTAAAGGGGCCTTATGTCATTCAACAAGCTTTATAATAAGCCTTACTTTATTATTATACTTGCATAAATCATGGGGAAAAACTATATTATCAACATGCACTTAATATTTAACGAAGAATATAATTTCAAATGGTCTTTTGAAATGTGAGTTACATATAAAATATTATATATTTAAATATACAATCAAATATGCATACATAATATATCAAACATATAAAAACATGTAATTTATGGAAACATAATCAAATTATATTTATAAGATATCAAACCCTGTTTGATTCTAGATATTGATCTTCATAATCTTAAATAATATTTTCAATTATTTATATAATTAAATTAGATAACACTCTTTGATTTCCAAATGAATTAAATTACTATTCTAAATAGAAAATTGATTTATTTTTAAAATAATTTTCAGTTTCAATTGAAAACTATTTCCAATTATGCTAAATCTTTTAATAGATCTTAATTGAATACAATTTTTAATAGATTACTCCTTGTACTTATTATAATTTAAAAAAATTCAAAAAAAATTTAATGTTAAATGAAAGAATTCTTTGAAGGGAATCATAAAAGGATATTAAAAGACTGTTTTAGGCAAAAGTAAATACAACATCCTTTCTATTATCTCTAGGAAGAAAGTAGTGTGTTAAAGGTTCCACTACCTTCTGAAATGGGTGCTTAGAAGATCAACAACTTGGATCCAACAATCCTATCATTGGGTCCAACAATCCTATCCTTAGTTTTTAATGTCCCCTAGCTGTATGCCAAGTGATGGAGGATTTTGGCTTCAACGAACCTCTCCAAATAATATTGAACCAAAGAATGAAGGGGATGGAAGAATTGGACTAATCTCCATTTTTGTTTAAAGACTATATAGGTTTTGAATTGAGAGGTTTGGTTGATGATTAGGAAAGTAGTTCAGGAGCCTATCAACTCCCTACCATGAAAATTCCAAGAATTATTCTCAATAATTCTCCTGACTCGAGTCTTAAAAGAGATTCTTATAGACAGTGAAAAGATGTCATCTATGAGGTATAGAACACTTAGATAGCTTCAATTATTAAACTAGAATCATGTGTCCTCTCCATTCCCCACCTAGATTCTGATGAAAGGGTAAAACAATTGCCTTTTTCTTATAATATAAATAAAAGGTCAAGGTGTTCTTTCCTTTCAGTGATTTTGTAAAGCCCCAACATATACCCTATAAGCATTATAGCATGTATAGGGTGTATTAAGAAGTGAACATAATGATTTAAGAGCATCTAAGCATAGTAAGAGACATAATGATACTCAATGTAAAAGACATAGGTAAATGGGTAATTTGTTCATTTCAACATGGACATACATACTTAGACATGAAATATGGATGAGAATGAGATTAATTGATGTGATTACAGGACAATGTGGTAATTAAAGGAAGAAGGACTAATGTGCAATTATCCTAAACTTAATGCATGAACCAATTGTATTAAAGCATGCATGAACAACAAGAAAAAAGCATATGTGTTGGGACCCAATCCGAAAACCGGATCCCAACCAAAAAACGAAGACGGAAATTATAACAAAACCCAACGAACGAAACGGAAATCATAAAGCGGAAGCAAAATCACAAGCGGAAGCAAACATTGGATCAAATCGAATCGAAACCAATTAAATTGGGTCAAAACAAATGCGAAATCGAATACAAATCGAACGAAGCATTCGAACTGAAACACAAGTACCGACATCCGATAATATACTCTTAGGAAAAAG
>JANVCQ010000004.1:28806534-28819597 GCA_025531925.1 Erythroxylum plowmanianum
TACTCCAACTTTCTCGTACAAATTTCTCCGGGCAGATTCCAGCATCAATTGGTGATCTTGGTTCCTTGCATACATTTTCTATACGAACTTGCGGCTTCTCTGGACCGATCCCAACTTCCTTTGGAAACCTCAAACAGTTGGTTTACTTGGACCTTTGTGAAAACCATTTTGACAGTCAGAATTTTTCTTCCTTGTCTTGGCTTGCTAAGAAAACTAGTCTAACTGTTTTGGGTCTCTGTGGAATTAGCTTAGGTGGTGAGATCCCAGTTTATTTTGCTAATCTCACCCAACTTGATACCTTATTGCTGTATAACTGTCGGATAACTGGTCAAATACCACCCTGGCTTGCGCAAATGACATTACTAACTTATCTAGACCTTTCATTCAATCAACTGAAAGGACCAATTCCAGATTCAATCTTCCAACTCGAAAACATTCGAACTCTACATCTGGGTAATAATAAGTTGAGTGGCATAGTCAAGTTTGACATGTTTTTGAAGCTTACAAAGTTGGAAAGACTGCTATTATCTGCAAACAACCTGACTCTGCTTACCGAGGTCAATGCTAATGTGACTCGGAAGTTTCTTGTCATAGCATTCGCATCGTGCAATTTAAACGGCTTTCCATATTTTTTGAAAGATCAAAATCACCTGCAGTGGCTGGACTTATCCAACAACAACCTCCAGGGCCAAATACCTGAATGGGTTTGGAATAGAAGTAGAGACACTCTGGAGTACATAGATCTTTCTGCCAACTTTCTCGTAGGATTTGAACTAAACCCAATTGTGTTCCCATGGTCTCGAGCCAACTTGTTAAATATAAGCCATAACATGCTTCAAGGACCAGTCCCTGTACCGCCACCATCCATCCAAATTTATGACGCCTCAGACAATAACTTCACAGGGGAAATTCCACTTATGATTTGCAGTCTGAGTTCTCTTTATCTCCTTGATCTGTCCCGCAACAATCTCAATGGCATGCTTCCACAATGTTTGGGCAATTTCAGTGTTTCCCTTCAGTTGCTTAGTCTAGGAGGCAACAATTTTCATGGCAAGATACCGCAAACACATACAATAGATTGCAGTTTAAGGAATCTAATGTTACCTTTGAATCAGTTAGAGGGACCAGTCCCAAGATCTTTGGCTAACTGTACGAGGCTAGAATTTCTTGTTCTATCAAACAATAAAATCATTGACGTTTTCCCATATTGGCTGGGAGAGCTTTCACAGTTGAAAGTTCTCAGTCTGCAATCTAACCACTTCCAGGGTACACTTGCAAGTCGTCATGAGACAAATCCCATGTTCCCAAAATTAAAAATCCTTGATCTTTCTCGTAACAATTTTTCAGGTCAGTTGCCAGCAGAATACTTTATCAATTGGAGTGCAATGAGGATTTCTGATGCACAGAAGCTCTCATATATGCTGCAGCACTTGAGCTCTGCATTTTCCAAGAACTTTTGGCTCAGTGCAGATTTTGTATACTCACTGTCATTAACAACCAAAGGCAGTGTATTAGATTACAACAGAATTCTGGAATTCTTTGCTGTCGTTGACCTCTCCAGCAACAGATTTGAAGGAGACATTCCACAAGCCATTGGCAACCTAAACGGGGTCATTTCCCTCAACCTCTCGAACAATATGCTAAGTGGTAGCATTCCAACTTCCTTGGAGAATCTTACACAACTCGAGTCTTTAGACCTGTCTCACAACAATCTCTCCGGACAGATTCCTCAGCAGCTGAAGCAACTAAACTTTCTTGCTGTTTTTGTCGTGTCCCATAACCATCTTACAGGGCCGATACCAAGAGGGAAGCAATTCGATACATTTGAAAACGGCTCGTACGAAGGAAATTCCGGATTATGTGGGTATCCGTTGTCCTGGAAATGTGAGGAATTGACCACAGAACAGGATGAAGAGTCCAGTTCCAAATTTAAATTCGGATGGAAACCAATTCTGATGGGTTATGCTTGTGGACTCCTTGTTGGATTACTGGTTGGGCACATTGTGATCACCGTACACTACGGATGGTTTGCAGAGACTTTCAGGGTGGTCCCACAAAGAAAAAGAAGGACGACGAATAGGAGACGCAGAAATTGAAGTAGGGGATCAAAGCCAGCAATGTACAAGTTAAGAAGTTGACAGAGATTGAAGTCAAATGTTCTGTTTCACTTCGTCTCTAAGCAGCCTAAAAGCTTGTATGATGTAACACTTGAATAATAGTAAGAACACAATCACAATCTAAAAGGTTGATTGATATATAATTACTTTTATAATTAAATTCTTTGAATTCTAATTAGTTACCTTCATTTAAAAGAAATGAAGGTAACTAATTGGAATTGTGCATCTGTATACTAGGTGATAGATACTACAGTAATATAAATGCCCACTTTGTTTAATTCTAACGTGTTATATTATTATATAATTTTAATGTATAAATAAATATGGATAATTTAAAATTTTGTAATCACATTATAAAAATTTAAAATGTGAAATGTATATTTTATTAAAAGGTTAAATTTTGTTATATTTAAAATATATAAGTTAGAATATCATAAATAAATAACAAAATTTATCTGTAAAAATTTGGGATGAAAAATTTTAAAATTAAGGAAATATATAAATGTATAAAATATATAAAGTAAATTTAAAAACTCAAACAAAATTAGTCTAAAATAAATAAATATTGTGTAATTTAAAGTTTTGTTATAAGATTATTAATATTTAAAACTTCAAATGTTTAATAAGAATAGAATTATGATAGAATTATTAAAAATATATATATTTGAATATAAAAAATGAATTGGTAAATTTAATTAGTAAAAATTTGGAATAAAAATTAGGAAATGAATTATGATCATTCACGGTATAGAAAACTTTAAAATATATAAGTTGAAATGTTAAAACTGGATTGGTGACTGGAAAAATAAAAAATGTTAAATGTTTTGTTATGAATTAAATATTGTAGTTAATTAAGGTAAAAAAAAGTCACATGCTACATTAATACATTATATAATTTTAATGTATAAATAAATATCCGTTAATTTAAAAATTTGTAACCAAATTATAAATATTTTAAATTTTAAATGTATATTTTATTAAAAAAGGTTAAATTTTGTTATATTAAAAATATATAAGCTAGAATATCATAAATGAATCAATAAAATTAGTTAGTCAAAATTTGGGATGAAAAATTAAAAAATTAAGTAAATGTATAATGTAATGTATTTGTTATAAATGTATAAAATATATAAACTAAATTAAAAAACTCAAACAAAATAAGTGTAAAATAAATAAATATTGTGTAATTAAATTTTTTTTGATAAGATTACTAATTTTTAAATTTTTAAATGTATAATAAGAAAAGAATTATGATAAAATTATTAAATATATATATATTTGAATATTAAAAATGAAATGGTAAATTTAGTTAGTAAAAATTTGGAATGGAAAAAAAAGAAATGAAATATGATAATTCACTCTATACAAAACTAAAAAATATAAACGTTAGAATGTTAAAATGGAAAAATAAAAAATGTTAAATGTTTTGTCATGAATTAAATATTGTAGTTAATTAAGTTAAAAAAAAGGTCAATTGCGTAATTTAAAATGTTGTAATAATATCATAAATATTTAAAATAGGTAAATACAAATATTATAATATATAAGTTAAAAAAACAATCTCATCACTCACTGGTGTGACTTACGGGTGTGACTATAACAAAGTTATTATATTTAGTTATTTCAATTAATTAAGATAATGAAAAAAAAGTCCAAACATGTTATATTGTTTGAAGTATAAATTAATATTGTGCAATTTTAAAATTTGTGATCAAATTATCAATATTTAAATTTTTAAATGTATATTAAGAAAGGAATTATAATAGAAATATTAAAAATATATAAGTTAGAATATTAAAAATGAATAACTAAAATTATGTTGTAAAATATCAAAATGAAAAAATTAAGAAAAGTAGGAAATGCAAAGTGTGATGTGTTTGTTATAAATGGATAAAATATAGAAAGTAAATACAAATATAAAAAATCTAATTAAAAAGAAAAAATATATCATCATTCAATTATTAATTTTGTAATCAATTGAATAATTTAGTTATGATTAAATAGGTCAATATTTGGAGTGGAAAAATAAAATAATTTAGGATTTTATAAATGGTCCAGATATGCATGGATTTGCTGCTTTGAATTGATATAATTCACAAAAGCTTAAACACACATGAGTCACAGGTGTAACTTAAAGAATACAAATCATGGAAATACAAGTTTGAAACACAGTCATACTAGTGACTAAAAAGGTTTAAATAAATCTTAAATAATTTTTTTTTATTTTAATTTTAATTAACTCAGTATTTTCAGTCACGGGTTTGACTTGAGTAAAAGATTTAAATATATCCTACAAAAGTCAGTAATGGGCGTGAGTTTTTAAGTAACATCCGTGTCTGAGTTAATTACAATTAAAATAAAAAAATTATTGGATAAAGTCACGGGTGATCAAGGTAAGAGTTTTTAACCTAACTCTGAAACTACGCCCGCAGTCTGCAGCCATTCAATCATCATCATCTTCTCTCCGGTTAAAATCCTATTGTTCGAATCTCCATTGGAGTTCAGATCATGATTTGGGACGTTGTCGTCCTCTTTGCCTTAGCTATCGCCGTCTTCTCCTGTGTTTATAATTATAGGTAATCTTACATCATTAAACATATTCCACAATATTTAGTAAAATGTATTAAATTAATATCTTATTTTGATATGGGTTGATGCTTCATTCTTCACATCGATTGTTTTTATACTGCTAACTATTTTAATAGATTTTTTAAGTTTATCTTGCGATTTGGTTGATTGTTTCTTGGTTTTTATACTCGGTTAAGAATTGTATTAGGTTAAGAATTTGTTTTAATTTCGCTATTTGCTATCGGTTTGTTTTCTATTAAATAATTGCTAAATTGTATGGATTCTATTTAATTGTTCGATGTAAACGAAATTGTAATAGATTTGCTATTAATTATGTTAATAGATTTTACTAAATAAATGGACAGAAATAAAAATAAGAATGATAAAAATTGCATCTAATTTGAAATTTTATTTGTTCATTGAAAAAAGTTAAAGGATTGGGAAAGGGATAATGGTTTTGAAAATAAAAAACTTTGATTCTAGAATGTAGTAAAGTTGAGTTTTCAATGAATTGTTAGATTCATTATTAAATAATTCAAGTTTGAAATTATAAAACATTTTGATATAGAATACAACTAACAACATAAAAATTATTTAATCTCTTTCGTTTTAATGTTTTATTTTATTATTATTTATTAAAGGATGTATATTTAAACTAAATGTTTGTTCATCCTATGACCTGCTGGATTTATATTACTGTAGGATTTTATGTTTGCCTATTGTATTTAACTGCTTTAAATCTAATTAAGTAATAAATTATTCTTTTTGGTTTGACATTCATAAAAATATTTTGATTCTTGATTGTTATTTAGATTATGCCTCGTACGAGTTTGAAGCATTTTCAGGTTCTGAAGCAGATGATGTTCCTGTTTTAGGTAATCTTTGCCTTCAATTTAACATTGCTGAGAGCCAATCAAGGTATATAAGTTTAAAAGAACGTCCGATTATGCCAAATAGATTTATTGATCATGGAGCTATAATTGAGTTAGGAATTGCAGATCGAGTTAATGAATTGTTGCATAATATATGATGGAACAAATTTGCAAAATTTAGAAAAAAAGTCATATGTTGAATTAACTTCAGAATTTTTGGCAACTTTACATTTGATCTATAACGAAGATGGCATCGTGATTAATTTTATATTTAGATTAATGAATAAGACAAGTGCTCTTGCCTTAAATGATTTGAATGATATATTTAGATTTCAACATAATGATTAATATAGCTATCATGATGAATTTAGTCTTTGTGGAAATCAGGAGTCTATCACCGGCTACTATTATGAGTGATTTCTTGTAATTACTGCTAGGATAGCTAGTATCTTATACCTTAATTATAGATATTAAGTTATCCTAGTATAGGATTATTTCCTTTTTTGTAAAGTGTCTATACATACTGTACTGTAATCTCCTTGAAAGATGAACAAGTTTTTGTCTATCAATATACTTCTGCTATTCATACATTTTCATCATGGTATCAAAGCTAGTCTGACCCTCGTAACCCAAACACGAATCGAATCTCGTATAACAAATCTTGTACCATTTTTCTATTTTGTTTCCCTGAACAAAGACCAACATGGAGAATTCCAGTTCCGATTCCATTATCCCAGCCACAAACCCCACGCCAAATAACCAAACTTCTTCACAGATCATTGTCCAACAAGACAATTTTGTATTTCCTACCAATGTTATACTAGATGAAACCAACTACTCATTATGGTTGCAACTCATGGAGATGCAAATTGGTGCTCGTAACAAAATTGGATAACTCAATGGGGAAGCAAAGAAGCCTGCACATGGCGATCCAGATCTTGCAACGTGGGCTGCAGACAACTCCAAAGTGAAAAGTTGGCTTATTGACTCTATGAATCCTTCACTGATGCAGCGATTGATTTGTCTCCCTACTGCTAAGGATGTATGAGAAGCTGTGTCTAAAACCTTTTATAATGGATCTGATGAAACCTGCATTTATTACTTGAATTAGAGATCTTTCTCTACTAAGCAGAATGGTCGACCGCTGGCAACATACTACAATGAACTTGTTCCCATTTTTCAGGAAATTGATCACAGGACTATTTCTCAAGAAGGAGCAGTCGAAGGGGTGGTCCATATGCACTCTGTAATGGTGAGACTTCGCGTCCATATTTTTCTCACTGGACTTGATTTAGAATTTGACCAAGTGCGTGGAGAAATCTTACGAAAATATCCAAGGCTTGACTTGGAGAGCACGTATGCATATGTTAGGAGAGAATATCAATAAAGACAAAAAATGGGAAACTCTCGCTTAATTCCTGAAAGCACAGTCCTGATGGTCAATCAAACTCCACAAGGATCATCATCTAGAGTGTCGAAGAATCGAAATAATCAGTCCACTGGAAAGGCTAGCAACTTGGTATGTACTAAATGTGGAGAAACGGTTCACTCCAAACAGCGATGCTACGAGATCATTGGCTATCCTGAGTGGTGGGATTTCACAAAGAAACCTAGAAAGAAGATTGCAAGCAAAGCTATAGTGACCTCTTCACAAGAAGAACAATCGAAACTTGCAGCCAATATTGCTCACTTAGGTACTATTAATAAGGCATCAGTTTTATCTGCAACCTCTAAGAATAGTACTTGGATTATTGATATAGGGGCATCTAATCACATGACGAATGATTTGGGTCTGTTGAAATCCATCCTTCCTTCTTCTCGATCTAAAATCTGTACAGCAAATGGTAGTACGTGCACTGTAACAGGGGAAGGATCTGTTATTTTATCTGACACACTCACATTAAACACAGTCCTTGTTGTTCCATCTCTTGAATATAATCTTTTATCCGTAAGTCAAATTACCTCTGCTCTCACTTGCACTGTAACCTTTTGGCCCACATATTGTGTTTTTTAGGACATTCTAACTCAGAAGATTCTTGGTTATGGTGTTAGGCGGGGTAAACTCTACTACTTGGAAGTGACGGAGAGTGGAGGGCAAACATTTGGTCAAGCAAATCAAATTAGGAGCAGGAATCAAGTTACTATTTGGTTATGGCACCGGAGACTAGGATATCTTTATTTTGGCTACCTTAAAAGAATACAACCACAATAGTTTTTGGGTTTAAGTAAATAAGATTTTCATTGTGACATTTGTGAATTGGCTAAAAGCCATCGTGTTTCCTATCAACCAAGTTTGAATAAAAGTTCAGAACTGTTTGTGGTTATTCATTCTGATGTTTGGGGTCCTGCAAAAGTTCCCTCTATGTCACAAGCTCGTTATTTTGTTACGTTTATTGACAAATGTACTAGAATGACTTGGGTATCTTTGTTGCGCAAAAAAGGTGATGTATTTACATCATTTCAAGAGTAATATGGTGAGCACTTAATACCAGAAACCAATTCATGTTTTGCAGTCTAATAATGGGATTGAATTCACGGATGCATCATTCAGTAGATATATGAGTCAACATCGAATTCATCATCAAACATCCTCATGTATTCTCCACAGTAAAATGGATTGGCAGAAAGGAAGAATAGACAACTATTGGAAGTAGTTCGTGCATCTCTTTTTAGGATGAACACGCGCCGATTTTATTGGGGAAAAGCAATCAAATCTGCAGCTTATCTCATCAATCGAACACCATCTCAGGTAATAGACTTTTAAACCCCATTACAAATGATGCACTCATTACTCTCCATTCCCCACCTTCCGAACCTTGAACCATGAATCTTTGGTTGTGCAGTCTATGTCCACATTCCTAAAACCTTATGAAATAAACTTGATCTTTGTGTTAAACGTTATGCCTTTATTGGCTACTTAGAATTCCAAAAAGGATATAGATGCTTTGACCCCATAAACTATATGTGACATTTGATGTATCCTTTCATAAATTAGAACCTTATTATTCAGGGGAAGCTTCTCACGAAGGAAATAAGCTAGACTAGAATAATGGAGGAAATGAATTTGTAGAATTTGAAGAAGTGACTGAACGTCTTGAAATAGCTATTCCACATAGTAGTGATGGTATTCATAGTATGGAAAATGAAATGCTAACTCTTCTTGGAAATGAGTCAAGTAGTATTGAGCCTTCAATGACTTCTGAGTTGCCCTTTTCTACTCCAAAACCTGAAGAATCGATCCATAATTCCCTTCCTCAGGTAATCTCTAATCCTATGCCTATTGACCCTAATGAAATACCTATCCATATAGAAAATGAAACTTCCAAATACCCACAAAGATTGAATAAGGGAATTCTATGAAAGCAATATGAGCTTGATCCGAAAGCCAAAGTCAAATACCCAATCAATAACTTTGTGTCCATTTATAGATTGTCTGAATCACATGCACTTACTGTTGATCAATTATCTGGTGTGTCTATTCCTAGTAGTGTACAGGAAGCATTGAAGAATCTGGAATGGACAAGGGCAATGAATGAAGAAATGGAAGCCTTACAAAAGAATGCCACTTAGGAACTTGTTCCATTACCTGAAGGAAAGAAAACGATTGGTTGTAGATGGGTGTTTACAGTAAAGCTCGAATGGCAGCATTGATAGATATAAAGCCAGACTAGTTGCAAAGGGATATACACAAAAGTATGGGGTGGATTATCAAGATACTTTCGCACCAGTTGCTAAACTCAATACGATTCGTATCCTCATATCTATAGTAGCAAATCGAGATTGGCCTCTACAACAATTCGATGTCAAGAAGACGATTCTTAATGGAGATTTAGAGGAAAAGGTTTACATGGAGTTGCCACTTGGAGTTAATTCTAGTCCCTTAAGCAAAAGCAATGTTTGTAAAGCTAAAGAAGTCATTGTATAGGCTGAAGCAATCCCCAGGAGCATGGTTTGGAAGATTTTCCTCTGCAATGAAGGAATTTGGTTATAAACAAAGTAATTCAGATCATACTTTGTTTATAAAGCACAAGAATGGGAAGGTGACGACTCTGATTGTTTATTTGGACGATATGATCTTAACAGGAGATGACCCATGTGAAACAAAAGCCTTACAAGGGTATCTAGCTGCCACGTTCGAAATGAAGGATCTGAGGCAACTTAAATACTTCCTGGGAATTGAGGCTTCAAGGTCAAAACAAGAGATCTTCCTTTTACAACGGAAGTATATTTTAGACTTGTTAACTAAAACTGGAATGCTTGCTTGCAAACCAGCAAATACACCCATAGAAGTAAATCATCAGCTTGGAATTTTTCCAGATCAAGTTCCAACAGACAAAGGTCGCTATCAACAATTGATTGGGAGGTTAATATATCTGTCATATGCCAAGCCAGATATTGCCTAAGCTGTGAGTGTAATAAGTCAATTTATGAGTACTCCAAGTGTGGACCATATAAATGCAGTATACCAAATTTTAAGATACTTGAAGAGTTCTCTATGTAAAGGTCTATTATTTTCAAAAATGGTATATCAGACATTGAAGGTTATACAGACTCTGGTATATCAAACAACCAGGAGGTTTACTTCCGGTTACTTCACATTCATGGAAGGCAATTTGGTTACTTAGAGAAGCAAAATGTAGAATGTGTTGGCCAGATCAAGTGCAGAAGCTGAATTCCGAGGCATGGCTCACTGTGTGTGTGAACTATTATGGATCAAAAGTATTCTAAAGGATTTGGGAATTGAGCATACAAAATCGATGAATCTTCAATGTGATAATAAGGCAGCCATTGAGATTGCACAAAATCCTGTGCAATGCGATCGTACCAAACATGTGGAAGTTGATCACCATTTTATTAAGGAGAAAGTCGATCAAAAATTTATCCTGTTCCCATTTATTCATTCTGAAGGGTAGTTAGCGGACATACTCACAAAGGCAGTCTCTAGGAAAGTGTTTCATGGCATAATCAACAAGTTGGGCATGATAGACATCTATGCTCAAACTTGAGAGGGAGTGTGGAAATCAGGTGTCTATCATGGGCTACTATTATGAGTGATTTCTTGTAATTATTGCTAAGATAGCTAGTATCTTGTACCTTAATTATAGATATTAAGTTACCATAGTATAGGATTATTTCCTTTTTTGTAAAGTGCCTATACATACTATACTGTAATCTCCTTGAAAGATGAACAAGTTATCGTCTATCAATATACTTCTGTTGTTCATACGTTTTCATCAGTCTTAAAGAATTTTGGAATGAAATTACAAATTCAACAAATGTTTTTTTTCTATAAGTAGGTCTAAATCGTCTTCTTTAATGGATCCTAGCTTATGTTATCTTCATACGTGTTTAACTTGTGCAATATTTTGTAGAGGAGATAGTCAAGGTGCAGTTTCTAAAGTTGAATTGTTTGTGTTGTGGTGTATAGAGTATGGTAAACCCTTTAATGCTGGTATGTGGTTAAGTGTACATATGATGGATGTAGTGAAAGTTAGTACTGGGAAAATAGTTATTAGGGCATTTGTTACCCAAATTGCAGAATATTTTGGTTTACTGACTGAGAGTACAAGTATGCAGTTAGTTTCAGGGAATTCTAGTTTAGACTTGCAATCCCTGGTATCTATGAAGATTGCTAAGTGGCAAGGTGATCGTTATGTTGTTGTTAGTGATGAGGCAAAAGAACCTTCAAATAGTAAGCGCACTCGGGGCGAAGGAGGTGAAGGTACACAAGGGGAAGACCCTTCACTACATGAAGGTAACACAATTTAACATTTCACCTACTTCTGTGGAATACCAATCATTAACCAATCAACTTATTGCTTTTGAGCAGCAAACGGATGAGAGATTGCAAAAGATTGAAGCAAATATTGTGGAGATCAAAGATTTGCTAGCGAATTTGAATCCTCGCTCAAGAAAATGTGGACATCCATATTAGTATGTATTTCTATTTTTATTTTATTATTTTGATTGTTTGTCATTAAATTATTTTTATTATATTGTTTGTCTTAATTAATCTCGTTTGCATGTTTGATCTTTTATTTAATTTCCTATGATGTTGACTATGATTGTTGTATATATTGTGTTTATTTTTTGTTTAATAGTTAAAGATGTTTGATTAATGACTAAACTTAATCATGGTTATAAATGCATAATATAAGTGAATAAATATATTTGCATGCATCAGTTAATTGACTTGGATTTTAATTGAAAGGGTATTAGCTTGTTGTGATAGATGAATGACACTTTCCTTCGATAAGAGTTTGAGAACAATTAAAAGTATTCGTTATTGAGAGTATCGTTTCATGTTAAACAAATCTGGAACTTACTTGCAAATACTAGTCAAGATTACATAATCTTATGCAAACATTAAAATGATGAAGGCGTTTAGGATATAACCTAGGAGCTTATATAGCCACCATGATATTATCCTTAGTGAACCCCTTTGAGCTTGCATGGAACCTTTTTTTGTTTAAAACTTGAAACATGAGCTTTGTCCTTTATTGTTTATCTACCTTGATTATACCTGCCATAAGGGCAAGTTGAGCATTTAAAAGGTATATATGTTGTTGTACATTGGAAAAAAAGTAAATGATATCAATTGAAGAAGACAAAAAAAAAGGAAAAAATAAAAGGATATATGTTGTTGTACATTTAGGATAAAAGCAAATCATATCAACTAAAGAAGAAAGAGAAAAAAAATGAAAAAAGGGAATGAGAAAATGGCATGCAAAAAAGAAAAAAGGAAGAGAAAAAAAAATGAAGGGAGAGGGTAGGTTGAAAAAAAGTAAAGGAGATTGGTTGGGTTATGTTTCAACTTGAAAAGAAAAATTTTTTATTTTTTATTTTTTCGGTTTGTATCATTTTAAATGCTCAATTAGACCCTTGGTTTTAAGCTTAATTTTATATTTTCCATACCTTTACCTAGGCCTCATTACAACCAAAATAAAGACCTTCGGATTAATGTTTATGTTAGACATATAGTAGTGAAGATTGGATTAGCTAGTAAGCTTATGGTTGATGTTTAACATGAAATGGAAAATGAGTAAATATTTTTGACCTCTGAGTGCTTGAATGTAACACCCCACTCCTGTATGACCTGAACCCGACATCGATGGTGATATCCGAGTCCCTGTCCTACGAGAGTGGCGTGCTACATCACTCAGTCAAAACTCATTATAAATTTTTTTTTGAAAACACAAACATACACTATGCGGAAATCAATTAACATACACAATCACCGGTAAATATAGTGACCACGGGGACCCTTTTCATAAATACAAGTTAATTCAGTCCGTTGACTTTACAAATTGACCTAATCCTTTGTACAAAAATTCAGAAAATACAATTCTATCAGACATTAATGCAGACATGAACTGATCCCGACCTCTTCTCGCGCTCATATGCGGCTGTCATACACCCGTTGCCTAACGGGGTATTCTTTTGGGTCCTGAAAAATAATTGCAAATTTTGGGTGAGTTTTGCGAACTCAGTGAGTGACCATCATCG
>JANVCQ010000004.1:28831291-28849203 GCA_025531925.1 Erythroxylum plowmanianum
TTTACATGTATAGAGAGCCATGAAATTCCTGTAAAGATCTTAACTTTATGTTCTCTTTTCCTTATTTATGGCCATGATGATGCTATTTCATCTTAATATAACTCTTTAACCCTCATATCTCACAGTGCACGCTCATGTACGAACACAGACTTGAGATAGGAACTTGAATAGGAAGGAGAATAGAGTTTTGTTGCCAAATTAATAAACCATTGCTAATTCAATACCTTTTCATATAATTAATTCTTAGGAGGTTATCTTGTTTGTGTTTAAACAAATGCTAGGATGACGTCATTTGTGTATTTTTTTTCTCGTATGATAGGTTTGGCAAAGAACATATGTTTCGCTACAAAATGTGAAATATTTTGCTATGAAATTCAAATCATCATCATCACATCCAATCCGAAGTCCCGCAATAAAGCAGAGTCTAGGGATGTCTGATAATACGCAGTCTTACTCCTACATAGTAGAGAGGTTGTTCTGGTAGACCTGTATGCAAATGTGACAATAAAAGAATAATGCAGGTTAAAGAGTAAATAAGTAAAACTGACACGCTAAATTATTATGTAAATAAAATTACAATAAATATATAAATAAATAAAATAAAATATAACTAAAGGATATACTTGAAAACAAAATATAACATGAAGATTTAATAATAATAATAATAATAAGTACATAGTAGTTGATATAAGGATATAAAAAAAGATATTTAAAAAATAATTCGACAAATATACTTGATAAGCTGTAAAATTCGGTTTATATCTGGTATGCTGTAAATGTCTGCTCATTGTTTCTAGAGTCATGCCTGTCAACCTTACATCTCTGTATCATTCTAATTTTATTTTGAGGTATCGATACTCAAAGACAACAAGATAGATACACAAAGAACACTATATTACACATTGTTGAGAGTGTGAAGAATTAGAAGTTTGTAAGATTTCATGTCGGAGCAAAGAAAGAAGACTCGTAGGAACATTTTACCTGAAATTGCAAAGAGCTAAGAAGAAGAAGAAGTTCAAGAGGAGATCCACAAGAGAAGAGATAGGTTTATTTATACACAAGAGAAGAATAGGTTTATTTATACACAACAGGATATTCACAAAACCAATCACCTTACTGTGTGGGCTAGTTAGTAATCTTCCTAGAGAGTTAGTACTACTAGAGACATCCAAAGTACTAGAAGACCAAAGATTTACATGTATAGAGAGCCATGAAATTCCTGTAAAGATCTTAACTTTATGTTCTCTTTTCCTTATTTATGGCCATGATGATGCTATTTCATCTTAATATAACTCTTTAACCCTCATATCTCACAGTGCACGCTCATGTACGGACACAGACTTGAGATAAGAACTTGAATAGGAAGGATAATAGAGTTTTGTTGCCAAATTAATAAACCATTGCTAATTCAATACCTTTTCATATAATTAATTCTTTTGCTAAATTGATTAATTAAAAGTATATATTACAATCAAAATTTTTAACTAAATTTGTTTTACAATTATGCAATCAATATCATTAACATCAAGTATTGGAAATTATTAATATATAATGTTGATTATCATTTTCTAATATATTGGAAATAATTTCTAATTAAACTGTTATTATTATTATTAACTCTAATTAAAAACCATTTCTAACTTCGTAAACCCAAACATGTCTCATAGATGAAACAGTAGTTATCTTCTTCAATAGGTTGTGCTAATTTTATAACATGTTTTCTCACCTACTTTTTATTTCTTATAAGTTAACATAATCCTATTTCTATTCAAACAATACTTTGGTGTTTTATACTTGGATAATTCTGTTTATAAGTTTGAATAGATTTGTGTAACTACCAGATGTGAAATGAGTCCTTACTAACGCTCTCTCAATCTATTCAGACTTTTTTGTCCAAATATCCATTGGTACATTGTGTATAGAAGAAGTTTGATGCAATTTTTCAAATAATTTTTTCGTAAAATGATTAATAAAAATATATATAAGGTCAAATTTGTTAACTTAATGAAATATTTTTCAAAATCTTTCTAATAAACTTGTTATTATCATATATGGTAATTAACTTAATGTATTATCAAATTTTTTCACTTAATCAAATAGGCGACAGTTTTTTTGTACATTGAACAAATTGTACTTCATTTCTTTCGACAAAGTCAAAAACGACATTGTTTACCTTAACAAAAAACAACATCGTTTTGTATTAGGTTTTTATCACTACCACAACAAACCTCTCTTCATTTTCATGTGAGCCATCAACATTCACAGTCTAATAACCATTGTCCCTACTATTGTGCTTATCTCATGTATTGTGGTCATCATCGGCGAAGAAGCATCCCTAACTGTGTTGGTATTGTTTTTTTATTTCTATTCTCAAACCCTCCATCTTGTGTTGAGTTTTAATTATACCTTTAGGTGTATATTTTTAGTTCTTTTTTTCTGCATTTGTTGTATGGGTTGTGTTTTTAGTTGTGATTCGAAGATGATGTATTATCTTCCTTTGATTGTTGTATAAAGGTTGACTTCTTTTTACGTCCTTTAACGCTTCTTTCAACACAACCTGCAAAATATTTGATGAAATATCTTCAAGAGTATTTAACTTTTTTTTGTAATAATAGTAATATAACCTTATATAGATAATAATATATTTCTGTACATGAAGAACATAATCATTTGTAATAATCTACTCTAAATTTTAGATTTTAGATATGATATAAAGGGTAGGGTAAATGGATTACTTTTATTTTAATAAGGCTAACTTTCATCTCAATTGCCAACTTGATGTATAACTACTAAACTATAGTGCTTTCACTTATCATCAAAAATTTCATCGACTATAATGAATTTTATTGTAAGCTCATTTATGCAGAATATAACTCTTAACATAATTCATCAAGAAAGGTTGACATGGCGACTAGTTTCTGATGGTGGAAATTCATTTCGTTAGGAGGAATGTAGCTAAATTGTCTTTACTGAACAAAACAACAAAGCAGAACAAATCCCTTCTTCATACACTAATAATCATTTGCTTTCCATGACCGATCTTCTTTTTCAAGGTTTTTAGTATCATCCAAACTAAGTCACTTTCCTTGTTATCTATATCTCATTTCCTGTTATGAAGATATTATATATATGAACATTTCATTGTATATACTATATATTGTGTTAAGTTTCCTTGAATTTTCAAGAGAATATAAATGGAAATATAGGCAGAGGCGATGTCACAATGATCCGTAAAGGATTAGGAAAATCAGTTGTTTTGAAAAATTCGTTGATTATAACGACTATGTCTAGTCAATCATGTATACATGTATTCCAATTTGGGTTCGTTATATGGTTTCACTAGACAACCTATGTAAGTTCTATATTGTTGTGTTTTAGGTGAAACATATCATATTGACAGTTCATCTGATCAAGTTGTCTTCCTTACTAAATCTAGGGACTCATTCACTATATCCTCTAGAAGTTTAGCTATAGTGAAGAATTCGTTGGAAGAAGGTGTAAATAACCTGGAACCTAAAGGAAGATCTTTCACTATTTGAACTGGTGCCTTGGAACGTGCAAGGACCCTTCTTAGGAATCTAGACATAGAGAACTCATTTACCTTTACTAACTCTTGTGTCACTTAGAATCCAAATAAATAATTATATCATTGTCGTTTACTAATGCTATTAGCACCATCACCAATCATCTTCAAACTTTATTTATTGTTCTGTTTGTAACAATTTTTAAAACACTCTCGATACTAGTTAAGGGTAAGGCTGTATATTAATGTTATTGTTCTATATCTGTAAGAATTGTTAAACTTTTATTTAAAACCTTGTAGTACTAACCATATATCATCATATTATATTGATACCATTTCCATAACTTTTATAAATAATCATTTTATTGTTGCTAAATATTAATGATTAACAATACTTTTTAACTTAAATTTATTATTTTTATCCTATTAAATTTAAAATTTTGGTTCACAAATATTTTAATGTGCAAAATATATTTATTTTCATATTTTAAATAACCTACCATGTGTATTTTCAACCGTATGCTTCAAACATTGAAAACAACTTAACAACAAAAAATATGTTAACTACGATAAATTATAAAAATGTCATTACAAACAATCTTCCAAACATATAAATTTCATATTTATTTTTTGCGATGAAATATATAATCGTCGTCATATCCTATCATATAACGACGAATAAACTAAATAGTCGACATATGTGTAACAATCAACGATGCTCAAGGAAGTGGTCGCCAAATAGTGGTGATGAAAGACTCTCATTGTTGGCAATAGGTACTATTCTGTGACACTTCATTTTAACGTTGCTTAATATTACAATTATAAGGCCCTTCTCCAATGATGTAAGTATTATGTCGCCAATTGTTCCAACTATTGGCGACGATAAGCATTTTTAGTCGCTAATTGTTCCAACTATTCACGATGCTTGTCCTTTATCGAGTCTAATTACGTTGGTTTGCCCGACATTTCCTGACGTGACCTCCATTCGTCACGCAATAATTACGTTTAGATGACAAAAAAGTACAAATGTCGTTAAAAGCTATTGTTATTATGACCTTATCGAAAAATGGTCATAAAATGTTTTCCCATTGCCAATGTTCTTTGTTTAACGTCATCAAATCATTTACTTTATGCGACAAAGTGTAAATTCATCACAAAATGGTAGCTTTTGGCAATGTCTGCGGATTTGTCTCCAAAGAAAACGTAACCAATTCATTAGTCTATTGTAGTGACGTGCAAAAGTTTTTAGAGGTTTATATACAAGAAAATAATCCACTAAGTTTTTAGAGGTTTATATACAAGAAAATAATCGCACTAAGTTTCGATATGATAAAAATAAGGCTAGGAAACTCGCCAAAAGCGACAAAAATAAGCAACAACTAATTACGGGATGATTGTCAAGGTACTCGTGCCTTAGGCAGTGCTCTTGTAGCAAAGATCAAGCACTTCAATTTTCTTAGAAGAATAATGCAAGAGGTACCAATTTATTATTGTCTTATGTGTAACAAAATTATTTATCATTTTATATGGAAAAGAATTACATATAAAACCATTTAAGTGTGATGTAATTATAAGAAAGCTCTCTATTTTAGATAATTTTCAAAATTTAGGAGGTCTATAGAATGACAGATTGCAAATACTATGTTTTTCAATCAAAACATTCAAATATCTCTGATAAAAATAATGTATCTATATACTTTATTCTACAAATATTCTTCCCTTGCATGGAATACTTCACTTGTTATTAATTTATGCCACGAGAATCTTAATTTAATAACTGAAAATGACGTATGACCAAATTGAAAAATCAAACTCCAATAAGATGGCGTTCTAAAATTCAAGACAATTCAGCCATGCATAAGTTGACATTAATTAGCTTTGTATTCACATCAAAAAGAAAAATCATACGACTGAATAACCTTATATATCATGAAAGTGATTTAAACAGTACTCTCATCTGTTCCTAATTAAGTACTATATTAATTTTTCAGCTTTAAATATACTTCGATTCTCAGAAAGTAATCTGAAAACTGTTAATTTAGTATAGTCATCATAACATCTAGCTTCAATGATTATTTGCTCATTATTACCCTATAATTAGAAGCCATTGCTCCTTCTGCTACGGCCTCGGGGCATTAACATGCAGTTTCCGTTCTATGGTAGTTAGATTGGATATTTGGATATCCACACTGATATTACCGTGAGATGAAACATTATCATCATTACCTAAACGTTTCTTTTTCTTTTCTTTGTTTGGAAAAGAGTTTCTAATGTCCAGAACTTGATAAGCCTTTGTATATTTTATTTATACTTTAATTGATATATACTTAATAACCCAAACCAATTTAACCTTAAAAGGTTTTTTTGGCTATAGGACTTGATAGGGTCTAAATTAAAATATGATTTAATAGAAATCTAGTATAATATGTGCTTTATATGCTTTTGTACCTTTTTAAGTGGATGCTTTTTTTGTCTAAATAAATGACTTATAGCTAATGGTTTAGATTAAAATTTCAAATCTTCCTTCATATCTTGAATTTGAATGTGCTATTAAATAATGATTATAACCCATATCAGCTGTCACCTATCAATGTCATCTCATCTACAAATAATACCTCCATGCCTACCAAGAGTCACTTATTATAGTGAGTTTTAACCAAATTCTACAAAACATGATTTTAGGTATGGATTTTTCTAATTTTCATTTTGTTCTGTTTTTAAAGGATTCAGGCAGTTAAATTAGGACAGAGCCCCACGGTCTAGGATACCCCTCCTTCAATTTTCATTTTTATTAAGTTAAACTTTCCAAAATTAACTTAAACTTTTCAGGAGACTAACAATAAGATAGGTGCGTCTAACGTCTAACTCTTATTTTTTTTGGGTAAATAATCTAACTCTTATTTTCACGTATGCTATTTCTAAAAAGTTATTGCAAGTAAAAAAATAAAACTAAGATTAACTTTAAAAGATAGTGTATTTGGTCCTTCAAATTTCTAAAGTTTTTAATAATGTTTTGTATTAAAATTGTAACAATCTATAACATATACATTCATTCATCATCTTAAATCAGCTTCCTCGTGAATCTACTTATAATAGATACAAATAATTAACTTCATTTGACACGAAAATTCAAATTTAATTCATTCGATTTTGAGAACTTTCAAAGCTAATGACCCAAAAATTGTTGGTTGATTAACATGAATATATTATTTGGCTTTTGTAGTATAGTAATATTCGTTTTGTCCTCAGAGTGTTAAAAAAAAAACATTCTGGCGTGCATAAAGCTCAATTAATCAGCATATCCCACTTTTTGGAATAACTAATACACAAACTATAGAGATAGACCAAAGTACATGAAATACCATGGAAACGCTTTCGATTTTGAGTATTACAATTCCACTCTTTCTTTAAGAAAAGGAAAAGAAACAATAAACAGATACAACACCGACAGAATAATAGGCAGATATTTGAAGTCAGTTCAGGCTATGAACGTACAGGGGTTGCTCTAAAAATCTTTTTATATGGATGTTTTGAGCCAAAATTTCGGACTCCCACTCCCAATTATTATGAACCTTGGTGGAAGGGTGGCACGAAAGCATGCTATTTCTCGCCCGAGTTAACTATTACATAGATCTAAAAAGGTGGAGTCGAATGGAGATTGCGTTCTTTCAATTGCTCCAGCACCCATTGAACCAATAAGCGACAGATATATGCAGCCGTAACCAATAAACGACACTCTGTCCATTGTCAATCACAACAATGGTACTAGGGTCTCAAGAGTCAGAGGCGTCCATCGTTTCAACCGACACTTGCAAATCCTTGCAAATCAAAGTTTGATAATGAAATCTTAGTTGAATCTAAGATAGTGGGTAAGTTGTTAAGATTTTAAGCGATAAGATGGTGATTATATGTAATAAATTATCTTGCATATTAACTTGGCAATTTTTGTGAATAAGTCATAAAGAAAGTGTTACGCAATTTGAGTGCTCTAGTTTGATTAAAAAACAACTTGTTATTTAAATATCCGATAATACGACAAATTGATATTGCTTGCTAATCCATTATAGTACAAATAGTATATATAAATACGTTTGAAAATACATCCCCTTTTGGTATTTCAGAAGTGAATATTTATCGTTTATCCGAAAATATTGCAGATCGTCCTTGATTTAATTTGCATGCACCTTTAAGGCCGGATAAACTTAATAATACCCATTCACATCAATATCGGGAGAGAATAAAACTTAACAAGGATGTGGAAACTATTTTGCTTTAGAAATTCTTGACTGCTACGATTTTGAAAACAAGTGGCAACTGGAGTTGTGCTATTGTATTTGTACCAGAACCAAACCCTTTCTTTTCCATATTTGATGAACTAAAGATTTCTCTCTCTCTATCTTTTGACGACAGGCGTCACGAGTCCACACATCACTGAAAAACTCAACGCCCTCACATTACTGATAGCTTTCAGTTTAGCCCTTTCATTCTGTTTCTGCGAGTGAAAGGGGAAAGAGTAAGAGCCAAAAGGAGAGATCTTTGGATCTATCCATGGCTGATTCAGCCACAAAGCACTTCTCCGTTAACGGAGAAACCTTCTTTTCAGACCTCAAGACCCTACCTTCACTTCTCAGAACCAGAAGAACAATGACTTTCATATATGGGTTCATGTTTGCTTTTGTCGTTTTCACTGCTTTCCTGGCTTTCAGCCCTTCTGCAAACTCTTCTTCTTCTTGGTTCGTCAATATTTTCAGCACCACTACAACTTCCGATTCTTACAGATCTAATTTTTCTTCTGTATTCTCTTTTTTCTTTCCCAACAACAACAGTAACAACTTCACTACCTCTTCTTCACAGCAGCCCCATGTCTTATCTTCTAAAAACAGCACCGACAGATCTAATGGCACCACATCTCAACCCGTTGTCACGCATAAACAAGTACCCACTTTAAAGAATCAAACTAGGAGTGCGGAGAATTTTACTGAATCTCCAGTATTGCAGACAAATGCCAGCAGAAGTTCTCCAAATGTGAATAAAGAACTAGCCAACGGTAACAACCATACTCAAAATCCAGAGAATTCAGAAATTGAAGAAACTTCGAAACTAAATCAGACTGCAACTGGAGCGCCCAAGGCAACCGTAACTGTAAACCAAAGTGTCAAATCGCCTGAAAATACCGGTCCTTTTGGGGAGAAATATTCAGGAAATCAAGATGGAGAAGTAATTGACAAGGGATTGAAAGCAAATTACACGGATTCGTTGTCTAAAAAACAGAGTAATGGGACAAAACAGAGCAATGGGGTAGAGAATTGGATGCAGGATTTAGCAAAGTGTAATTTGTTTGATGGAGAATGGGTGATGGATGATTCCTATCCACTTTATAAACCTGGCTCTTGTTCACTGATTGATGAGCAATTCAATTGCATTAGCAATGGTCGGCCTGATAAAGACTACCAGAAGTACAAGTGGAAGCCCTATGGTTGCAATTTGCCAAGGTATGCGTTGAAGTGGTTATCTAGATTAGCTACTTCTTGTTAATCTACGTTTGATGTCGAGTTAGTTGGTAGAAATTATAGCTGATCTCATCTGGGCCGAAGTTTCTAGCCTTTTTTTTTCCCCTTCGTTATGCTTACTGTATGCGTAGTTGGTCTATTACCAAATTTCAATGTTTGGTTTCCTAGAAATTCTTGATCATTTATGAATTCCGGATTTGGGGTTTGTTTCTAGTAAGAATTCCGTGGCTTGTTCTTGCCACGTTCAGTTGATTTACTTCTTAAACTCCTAGTTTGTTCCTTGGATTCTAATAAGCTAATGAGTTCCATTCATGATTTCAACAACAATCCTGCTAATGCCTTTCGGCTTCAATGACTAATTGGTATAGGCTGAATGCTGCCCATATGTTGGAGATGTTAAGAGGAAAACGTCTGGCTTTTGTGGGTGATTCTTTGAACAGGAATATGTGGGAATCCTTGATCTGCATTCTGAAAGGCGCAGTAAAGGATCAGAAAAATGTTTATGAAGCCCACGGGAGGAGTTATTTTCGAGGGGAAGCTTTTTATTCTTTCATATTTAAGGTATGCTATTGAAATTCGACCTAATAATATGCAAGTTTGGCTATGTCTGATTCTACTTGTTTTTTTTATTTTTTCCGATGTGTGGATGATACCTAAACCTTGTAAATTCTTTTCTTTTTTCTGGGTGGGTGATGGGTAGGATTATGATTGCACTATAGAATTCTTTGTCTCTCCTTTCTTAGTTCAAGAATGGGAGGTACCAGACAAGAATGGAAGAACTGAGGAAACACTTCGACTTGATTTACTTGGAAGGTCTTCAGAACAATATAAAGGTGCAGATATCATAGTATTCAACACCGGGCACTGGTGGACTCATGAGAAAACTTCCTTAGGGTGAGTTCTTAGTTACTGTTGAATGTGATGTTGTTGAGACTCTAACGATCCCTACCTTTGGCAAACAAATTCAACTAAGCTGGTAATCTTGGTTTTCAGGAAAGATTACTACCAAGAAGGGAGTCATGTGTACGAGGAACTGAATGTTTTGGAGGCATTTAGAAAGGCTTTAACAACGTGGGCCAGATGGGTGGATGCCAATATAAATCCATTGAAGTCTATGGTCTTCTTTAGAGGATATTCTGAGTCGCATTTCAGGTATGATAGGAAAATTTAATAATCTCTACATTGGTGGTAGACTGTCTTTTCAATCATTCTCTGATTCCATTCAGTGCCTCTTTTCTGAGATTGTTAGGTGTTCTTGCTCAAAGTCTTACTTTTTCCTTCACAACAAGATGTAGATTTGAGGGTGGAATTGTAACTGTGGAAGGGATGTGGAGGATTCATTTATGTTAGAATTTCTGATCAATCAAACTCAAAACTCTCTTCAATGTCTTGATATAGCGGCGGGCAATGGAACTCAGGTGGAGCGTGTGACAGCGAAGTTGAGCCCATCAAGAATGCAACGTACCTAAGGGAGTATCGACCAAAGATGGTGGTGCTGGAGAAAGTATTGAGAGGAATGAAAACTCATGTCACATACTTGAATGTTACACGGATGACAGATTACAGGAAGGATGGGCATCCATCCATTTACAGGAAACAGAACTTATCGGATGAGGAGAGGAGATCGCCTCTGCACTACCAGGACTGCAGCCATTGGTGTCTTCCTGGTGTGCCAGACAGTTGGAATGAGATTCTTTATGCTGAGCTGTTAATAAGTGCAAACCAGAACGTCCAGGCACAGAAGAGACACAGGTAAATGAACTTAATGCAAATTACGTTCTTGAGAGGCTGCATACGACGTTAAATCACACGTAAATGCACCAAAATTCTTCCGTTTTTTCCATTATACGTGGGCGAAAGATCCAAGTAATATAGACTATTTTCTCCATAAATTACGAGATAAAATGTATGTCAGAGTAGTTTCTATGCTATGACAATATAGCATAGCATTTGTCTATATATATGCACAAAAAAAGAGAGAAATCAACAGCACTATTTTGTTACATCATTATGGTTGTAAATCTCGTAAATATTTAGCCTAATTTGTCTAAATATATGAGAATGAGCAATTAATGCTCTGCAATTTTGTTTCTTTGTTGGTAGAGGTGACGAGCAACTTTTATTTATAGCCAAATTGTTTTGGTAGTCGGTTTCTGTATAAAGTAGTACTGGGTGCATTTTGTGTGGACTGTGGAGGGGTCACCTGGTTTGGTTCACCACAAATAAGTCTTCTTAGATTGAAAAAGAAGACACTGGAACATAATTTATTTGAATAAAGTGGCAAGGCGTCGGTGTTATGGTCTGATATTGTTGGCGATTGCTCCGTCTGATAAGAGAAAGTGGGGGAGAGAGGGAGAGCCGCTGTCCTGGACCACCTTCGTCTATATGATAAACGCTTTGGACAAGAAAAGTGGTCAATAAGAATTGCAAAATAGATTAAAAATTAATGTTTTAAAAAACAAATAAAAAATAAATGGTTTAAAGTTTAAACAATTTAATTAATTAAGTTCAGAAATTTGAAATACGAGTTGTTAAATAAACTTTGATTTATAATAACTTATTAATTGATAAATAATTAATAAATTCAGTCGAAAAATAAAAACTTTTTATTTGCTAGTTTCTACTATTTAATAACAATTTAACCTTCAATCCTTAGATTAAGAAATTTTAAATCTTGAAATGTTTTTTGAGTTAACCCAATTAAAAAACCAAATCAATACTAGTTAGTAACATTTACTTCTTAACTATCATTATTGTCCTTTTAACGTTTGGGTTAAACATTAAGGTGGCCTGTAAAACACCGCCAATTATTTCGTCTTTCTTGTTTTATTTTTTTCTTTGTATCTAAATCTATTTTTAAGAATAAAATTTTTTAAATATCTAAAAATTTTTACATTCGAATTTATTCAATTTTTTAATCATTAAAAAATACATATAATTGAAATCAAATTTTAAAAATTCGTTAAGTTTAGAGCAGATTTTGCTCACCCTTAATAATTGCATTATCACAGCGGTACACCTTTTTTAAATAATTAGTGAATAATATATGAAGAGAAATGCTATTTCACCCAAGACTTTGTAGCCATTTTACATAGAAATCACGTCAATTTTTTATTCATCATATATGATTTCTTTATATTTTTAATCCTCTTTTTTCCATATTAGGCATTTTTCATTCACACATTTTTTTTGGTCAACAAGAAATTTTATTTACCTTTTATAATAATTATCAGGAATTTTTATTCTCCGTTACAATTAAATTTATTTTACAACCATTTTGAAATTGATTTTTTTTCATGATAAGTCTAAGTCTATTTACCAGCTCATATTATATTTGTCATCTAAGATTTCTCGTTTTACATGAGCACATTTGAGTATGTCGTTGTACAATTTAGTCTAGCTATGAATTCATAATTCTTTCACCTCGTTTGCAAATAAAAATTCTTTTTCTACAAATTTGTACATTTCCAAAATTGTTCAAGCTGTTATTTGGAACATATTTTTCTTAATCTTATTTTTTATTCCAATATTAGATTTTCTTAAGATATCATGCTTTGCATGGAAACTTTTTTAAAAAAATTAGTTATTCTTAACGTATCACATTTATTAAATGCAATGTTTTAAAATTTAGACTCGACATTGAACTAGTCAAAGAAAAAGTTTAAGGTTTAAAGGTTCAACCATTATTAAACGACTATAAAAATCAACATATAATAAATAAGAAGTAAAAATTGTAAGAGCAAGTATAAATAAAATATGATATTGAAATAAAAAATTACATCAATGTCTATTATTATATAATGAACTCAAAATAAAAATGTTAATATATGTGTTATAATAGTTTGGGCATTATATGTAATTGGACAACTTTGATTATTTGAGGAATATTATTTTGATGAGTAGTTTACTTTATGTGGAACTCTTTGAAGATGAGGTCTATTTGGGATAAAAATCCTAGTCATGATAGGATTTAATTGGAATCAAATCACCATATCTTGACTAAGATAAGATACAGTTTTTTTTTTGGTGATTTTGAAGTTATCTTTAGAAGTTTATTTTGGTAGTTTTATCTATCTAAGGTAGCTGGATTTTTTGATGTTATTATTCACATTGGACAGCTACATTTTCTTTACCTATTACATGAATGTTTTGGGGTGATTTATATGGGAAAAACCACTACAACTTGACGACTTGATAGCTATAATTTTGGGTATCTAAAACTATTTTTGGTGGTCGATTTTGTGGCAATTCTATCCAAATTTGTAGCTGTGTTTTGCTCCATTAGTTGCGTGAATTTTCTGGTCTATTCAAATATATTTTTTTAGTGAAAAACAAATATGAGACAAGTGATTTGCCAGCTGTAATTTCGGTGATCTTGTGCTATCTTTAGTAGCTGATTTTTGGTGACTTGGGCAATCTTATGTGGTTGTGTACTACATGCATTAACTGGACTTTTTGGACAGCTGCTTAACTGAGTTCTTTGTGAGGAACAACGTGCAAATTTTTCTTTGTGTATGTAGTTGTATTTTTGTGGGGTTTCAATGGTGAAATAATTATTCAATTGATGAACATAAAGCAATTGCGTTTTCTCTATTTTTGTGAACATTACATAATCCATCCATCATTAATGAGCAGCTGTGTTTTCTATCTATTGTGTGATTTTTCTGGGCTATCTTGGTATGGTTTTTGGCTGAAAAATGTCTAACAATTTTTATGGGTTTGCAATTCTTTTTTTTTTTGATGTTTCGGTGATGAAACATTAGTATTTTTGTTAAGATTTTATGGCTGCTGTCCGTGAGATATCTCAGTGACATCATCAAAGGTTCACAGCAGAATTTTTGGTGGACAACTTCTCGATCATTCATTAAAGAAGCTGAATTTTTTAGGGGAGTTATTTATCTTATCTCAAGTGTCTTTGTTTATATCCATTATTATTTCTATCACTTGAGTTATTTTATTTTCATTTTTTATTATCAAATTTTGTTGAGGTTAGTACGAGGTGGTGGAGTGAAATATTTTCACGAGTTATGAGGACGAGGGATAGTGTCAAGAATAGGATGAGTCGGCTCTGTAATGCCTTCAGTAAAACTATTATTGTTCTCTAGTGAAAGTGATTAAGCTGAGTAAGGGCCCCGTAGGTGTAGGCAAGGTGTACCGAACTATGTTACCAAATTTCAGGTGTTGATTTGTTTATTTTGTATTTGATTTTTTTTCATTTTTTAGAAAGTTTATAACTGTTGCGGCTAATTCATAATTTGTTCAAAGCTATATCCTTTCATATTTTCAATTGGTATCAGAGTAGGTATCCGAATTAGAATTTGGTGTGTCAAGTTGGTACAGATCCTTGTTTCACAATTATGGCTACAAGAGAAGGGGCATCTATCACTAGGCTATCTTTGCTAGATAGTTTCAATTATCTTGTGTGGAAATCACGGATGAGAATATTTATTTAGGCACAAGGAATGAAAGCATGGAACTTAGTTTTAAATGGCTGAATACATCCAATGACGACTGATGGAAAGGGAAAAACATTGCTTAAAGATCCATCTGAATGAAAAGGGCTGAAGAAGAAGAAGAAGCACTTGATAAATCTCTAACAATATATGAAATATCCAGTGCTATAAATGATGGATGTTTAAGGATGATATCAGCTTGTGAATCAACAAAAAGAAGAATGTGATACATTACAAATGTTGCATGAAGGATCAAAATCAGTGACAACTTTAAAATTCCAAATGTTGGCTACTAGATTTGAAGAGCTTAAGATGGAGGAAAGTGAAACTATTAGAGACTTTCATAAGTAGTTGCATAATATTGCCAATCAAGCACATTAACTTAGGGAGAAGTATTCAAATATGAAACTTGTCAAGAAAACATTGAGATCCTTTCCTCCTAGATTCATATCAAAAATTGCATGCATCAAAGGAGCCCAAGATATCAATGAATTATCTTTGGATAATGTAATTAGAATTCTTATAAACTTTGAGTTGAATTTGTTAAGGGATATGTGTGAGAAGAACAAAGGATTGACATTGCAAGTTGAAGTTAGTAAAGTCATGAATGATTTAGGAAATAAATCCAATGAGAATGAATATATGGAGTTAATAATAAGAAATTTCAGCTAGTGGGTAAAGAAGGTGAAGAAAGATAAACTTAAGTTTAGGCATAATGATGGGAGTTCTTTCAACAATAACTTCAAACAACAAGCAAAAACAAAGAAGATACAATGTCATGAGTGTCAAGGTTTTGGATATGTGCAAGTGGAATGTGCTAACACTTTGAAGAAGAGAAAAGAGAAGTCTTATATGAGCACTTTGAATGAGAATGAATCTGAAAATGAGTATGGTAGTGAAGAAGATTTTGTAAGTAATAATGATGCAATGGTTGTTTTAAACAGTACAAGTTCCGTTTCTTGCTTAACAACAACCAGAGAAGAAACTGACGAAGAAAACGAAAATGAATCAGTCCAAGATTAAAAAAAACACAGATAAATCAGTCCATAGCTCCGGTTTAGATTATGATAGTGATGATAGCAATTTGGAATACAAAAGGGAGGATATTTACAAAGCTTATGAGTTAATGTATATTAAATAGGTGCAAACATGCAAGAAGAATAAAAAGCTAAAGAATGAAAACTCCATCGTGAAGACCATTATTCGTGATCTAGGAAAGAAGTTGTTATCTAAAATAGATGATCTTGATGAAACAAAGTTAAAATTGATCAGTACAAAAAGGGATAAGAATGTTAAATGGAGATACCAAAAAGTTAGAAAAGTTGCTAGAAATTAGTAGGATTAAAGGAGACCTTCAAGGCATTATTTATAAAGGTGAATGTTCTACGTTAAATGATGAGAAAAATAGTGCGGCTAGTCCAAGGAGAAACTTTAAGGAGGAAACAAAAATTTATACGTACTTGCCACTTTTGTGTGGTAAGTGGGCACATAAGTCCAAGTTGTTACAAGTTATTATGAATGATATTTTAGAGGGCTCAAAACTGAAAGTCTAGACATTCTAAGATGAATTTCCAGCAGTAACCAACGTTACCAAAGCATACTCGGGTTAGAAAGGGTAAAAGAAGATACTTGATGGATTATCAAAGTTGTATGGATGGCCACGTTACTTTTGAAGATGGAAAGAAGGCCACGATTATTAGAAGAAGGACCCTTTGCATGGTTGGACCACCACACTTCAAAAATGTGATTCATATGGATGGTCTAAAAACCAACTTGGTCATTAAAGGCAATCTTCAAATCCAATGTCACGAATTGGTTTAAAGATGTAAAGAAGCAAGAATTAAAAACTACCCAAATCTACAGTTAATTGCTGTTGTTGAAGAAACTGTTCAGATAGAGGATCCGTTAATTGCTTCAGAAGAAGAAACCAATTAGACAGTTCATGACAGAGATAATGTTACAAGGAATAAGGTCAAGTTTGAATTTTTTCGAGGGGCATAAGCACTGCATGCTTTACATTTTTAAAGTATATTGATGATGTTTCTTAGAAAAAAAGGAGCTTTGAAGGAGTTAAAATTTATGCCCTCTGAGTTTTTATTTATGGGTTTTCTAAGGTTCAACTGATTGGTATGTGTTTGGATTTTTCTTTACTTGTTGAATATTATATTTGATGTAAAAATAAGACTCTGCTTGATGATTTGAGAATTATACTTTTACATTTTGATTTATGGAGTTATGTTAAGAAAATGTTGATGCTTGGTTTGCCACCTATAGGAAGATTCAAATTTTCTATGATTCGAGTTTTTCAATTTTTGTCTTGGTTTCTCTCTATATAATGAGCTGTATAAGTTTGTGTAATATGCTTCACTGAGAATTTGCTTAAGATTGGTGAGATGAAACAGAAAAACTTGAATGATCATACAAATGGAATGAAAGACGTGTTGGTGATCATGTTGGAGATGTATCGAACTCTTAAAGAGAGTTATTAGTGGCCAGGGATGAAGAGAGAGATAGTAGAATTTGTGGCCAGATGCCTTACCTGTCAACAAATTAAGGCAGAGCATTAGTGTTGGACCCTGATTTTCTTCTAAATTCTTAATAATTGTCTAGTTGTTTATTTTTGTTTTGTTTTGTTTGTTTAATTGTTTATTTTTAGAATTGGGTCATTAATTAGAAATTGAGGGAAGTATTAGAAATTTGAAATTGAAATGAAGTGTTAGAAATTAGTAGGCTTGTGTTTAGTGGATAAAAGGTGTAGAGCCATAAAAGACAAAGGAGGGGCAAAATTGGAAAGGGCAAGTAAGTGAGGGGTATAATTCAAAAAAAGGGCTAACGATGAGTCTTAAAATTTGAAGAAGAGTGGGAAATGTCATGAACAACCAAGGAGGAGAAGAAAAGAGAGAAAACGTGAGGGAGAGAGAGAAGAAGGAGAAGAAAATCGAAAAAGCTAGAGAAGGAGGAGGAAAATCGTGGAAAGAAGAGAAGAATCAAGCTTTTTAGGGTAAGTTCATCATCATCTTCTTGCTTTAGTAAAGTAATGGGTTGTTGTGTTGAGAATGAAGAAGTTTAGAGAGAGAAAGGGGTTTTGTGTTGGGAATAATTGGAGGAAGAAGATGTGTTTCTATGTTAGGTTTTGGGTTTTCTAACTTAGATGGACTATGGGTAGGTTAGATTTGAGCTTGTTTTATGTTAATTTCAATTGTGGTGGTTTTGAAGTTTTAGGGATTTGTTGTGATTATGGAAATTGGGGGATTCCTATTTGAATTGGAATTGAATGAAAATTTTGGTTATGTTGGGAAATCAAGAACAACCTACCCAAGAGCAAGAGGAAGGGCACAATTAAATTTAAATTTTCAAGAGTTTTAAGGTGGGTAATTTATTTATAGTTATTGTGTAATGGGCAAATGCCTTGTGTGTGTATGGTGT
>JANVCQ010000004.1:28857667-28869977 GCA_025531925.1 Erythroxylum plowmanianum
TAACAATTGTTATACCTGTAGTCAATTGGAACTATACATCAATCTCATATTTTCATAAACTCCAAAATATAAGCTTTGAGCATATTCCCAACAGTTAAAACTGCTGGTAGTTCAAACATTCAACCACTTGCTTCATCCCTTGTAGCTAAAATACAATCTAAACATATTCCTACTAGGATGTTTAGCTTTGGTTGTTACTTAGGCTACTCTAACAATTTCTTTGCTCGATAATCTTTATTGGGTACACATACTTCTCATTTCAATCACCACATATCATTCTTCCAATTCACTCAACATTTTGCACTCTTTGTTGCACTAGATTTGGAAACCTCAATATCTGAATTTGTACTATTCCATTATAGAATTTGTCTGTTCACTGTGTCCGATTCTACACTACCTTTACTAGTATAGCACTCATTCGTACATTTCTTTCAAACTCAATAATTTCCTCAAACTTACATAAGTTATACATTCCAGAAATGACATCACACATCTAATGTCTCCAAGACCTCAAAGCGATTTCTATCATAACAACTCTAAACCAAGTATCAAAATTAACTCATAAGACTTTCATTGTCCCATTCATATAAAAAACCACTTTTTACTATTACAACAGATTGCATCTTAATCTCTAATGCGAAACTTCATTATATACTGCATAATCTTCAAATCCAAATGGCATAATTAACATTGAAGTTATAGTTCCTCATAATTCATTCATACGGTTTACTCATTTTCCTCAATTGTTTCAAAGTATTCTTCTTAACTGTTCAACGACATTTAAGATCTCATCCATGATCATCATCACTACTTGATTTGATTTTATTTGGATCACTAAAATTTTCAACTTCATGATACTGTCAGGGCATTGATATCTCCAACATAAATAACCCAAATTTCCTTATACCTAAAAATAAATTCTTACAATTCCTTAAGTGACTAATTCCTCAATGAAGGTAATATTGTCTCATGTCATTTTCAGTTTCCCACTAGACTTCTTTTCTCTAATGATTTTCTCTTTTTATTCAATTTCCTTTAATTCACATCAACTTATTCAAACGCCTATTCATTCGTACTAGTTTCTCCACGCATTTCAATTTATTTGCGTGCTTCACTTTATGAGTTGGTATTCCGTTCCTCATATTCAATTTGGATCTCCCGAGCATATTTATATCGAATATAATGTGGACCTATATTCTCCCCACATTTGTAATAATGTCACCTCGAATTTAAAATCCACTCAAGTAATTGAATACTTTACATCAAACAAACTACATACATTCTCACTAGCATATTCCATTTCTTATGCCTGAGTCTCTGCTTAGGATATGACTCCATTATTCGTTTTTGACTTATTACATATTCATTTCCAATTTGTTTCTTCATTGATCACTCTTAAAATGAATCGTCTAATCAACTTAACTCAGTTTAGGGTAATTCTTCTTTGAAAGAAAATTTCTTGCTTCAATCATCGATACTGTTCATGAAATCCTTATCAATCAACTATTTTTCATAATTACGTATCAGTCATTCTTAATACCTCCAGAAGATCAATTTCAACTATTCATCATATCTCAATAAGATCAATTTATGCCATAGCTTACAAGATTGGAACTAAACAATTTCATTTACTCTAATACCTTGGAATATATTACCAAAATCATTACATCTTATCTAAAGACGTATTTATGTCAATTCTCCCATTTAATAGCTTATGTTCAGGATACTTTAATCCCATTTAATTCTAGACAACTCTTCTCCTTTTGTGCTAGTCCTCGATCGTGGGGATTATGTCATAATTGTGTCCTTCTTCTTTTTCCTCACTTTCACCACATATGATAACATCATTAACAATCTCATTTCCTTCCCAATCGATCACTACAAGTACTCTCACGTCTTATTCTAACTCATCTTGAACTTTGAACTATGGGAACTATGATTAGCACTTATTTAATAATTCACCGATTGCTTCCTATATCATCTCCACGCATATTATACACATATGCTTAATATTTGCACTTGTCATGGTAATCCCACTATCAAATGTGCACTCACAATGGCGAATCAACCTAAACTCAATAACTTTTTCATATATCACTATCATCATCTCTTCTTCCAATTGTCATTTATTTCATCTCACACATATATATTCTCAATCAATTCATAATTATAGGGGCATAACCCATATGAAACTTAGATCTCCATTCCACAGATACATTCCCATACTGAATCATAAATTCTTATCTCGATAACCATTCTAAGTCCAAGTTCAACCTTTCAAGGTCACATTAACTTGGCTTATACACCTTAATCTCATTATTTCTACTCATATTCTTATTTGTCCTCAAACAACCAATGGAAATATACCTACTCACACCTATATCACCTTCAAGGGTACGTACCCCATTGTGGGGAACCTTTATCTATCATACAAAACCAGATACTATTTCTCATTTCCAAAATGTCCATAAACCTCTATTTTCTCACATTTTGACATATCATTTCCCTTCTCACTAGTCTACTTGACACCTATTGCAAAAATGCCCATGTAAGCTTCGTCTTACTTTGCTTCGTCTTACTTTCACTTCATCTTACTTTCGCTCTGTCTTACTTTTACTTCATCTTACTTTGCTTCGTCTTACTTTCGCTCCGTCTTCCTTTTCCTGCGTCTTACTTTGCTTCATCTTACTTTTGCTTCGCCTTACTTGGCTTTGTCTTACTTTTGCTTCATCTTACTTTTACTTCATCTTACTTTGCTTTGTCTTACTTTTGGCTTAGTCTTACTTTCGTTCCGTCTTACTTTTGCTTCATCTTACTTTTGCTTCGTCTTACTTTGCTTCGTCTTACTTTGCTTCATCTTACTTTTGCTTAGTTTACTTTCCCTCCATCTTACTTTCGCTCTGTCTTACTTTTGCTTCGTCTTACTTTTGCTTCGTCTTACTTTTGCTTTATCTTACTTTTGCTCCATCTTACTTTGCTCCGTCTTATTTTCGCTTCGTCTTACTTTTGCTTCGTCTTACTTTTGGCTTCGTCTTACTTTTGCTTCTCCATATATAAAGGTCATAACTTTCGACTCAGATGTCTAAAAATTCCATACTATATGCCATTGGAAAGATAAAAGAAAGATATAAAACTCTCAAGAAGGAAAGTTTGCCAAAATCTATCTAGATTAATCCAGATTTTCTCCCGAAGTCAGAACACGAATTTTACATTTAGCTCACAATGTACTGGACCCAGTTCTCACTTCCTGACAAATTTTGAGACTCTTAGAGATAGAATTGAAATTTGATGTCTTCATACGAAATGTATCCATATATATCTAGGTTAATCCAAACAAAGAATCTTCTCATTTGGATAATTAAAGAAAAAGTTATGGCTAACAGACTGAAGCATACTCAGCCAATGTTTTCCAAATCACTACCAATTTTGTTTCCAAAACTTTCCTTATCACAGCTCATACCAAGATTGTCCTCTCTACTCACTCTACTTCTCATTTTCAATAAATCACATTTAAAAACAATCATACCTAGAAGTTGTGAATGAATGCGTGAACACTTATTTTTGTGCAAAGATTCAATATTTATGCTAACATTATGCGTGAGCAGGACAAATGTATTTCCTTAATCTCTCTTTGAGCTCACATGTACTGAAATTTCGAGTCCTATGCCTTAGTATGAAAAAAGGGATGTTACACATCTCTTTCAATCACTTTGTCTTTTCTTTTCTTTTCTTTTTTTCTTTTTTCTTTTTTCCTTTTTTTAAACAAAAATATCAAAGTGGAGATTTTGTTTTTTTGTTTTGTTAATACTTCTCCTCCATTCTATAAAAAATCAAAACAAACTTGAATCATTTAATTAACTTTTCATGGAAACAGTCAAAATCCTATGCAAATAAGGTCGAAATAATTCCTTCAATATAGGGGTTCAAAATTATTAAAGATATCAACAACAAAAAGGGTCAATTCAGCTTGTAGCAAGGTTATTATGCAAAAAGAAAGGTTAAGGCTCAAATTGGTTTTCTAAGGATAAAAAGTGAGGTAGGTTTGTTTAGGTTAAAAAATGGTTATCCTAAATGCCCTCATTATATTTATACACAAATTCATCAAGACCTCTTTTTCCTTTAAGCCAGTAAATTTATATTTCAAAAATAAACAAATGCATCATAAAAAGAACTAAAACAAAATAAAATAAAATTATCATATTTTGGGTTGCCTCTCGAAAAGTGCAGTTGTTTAATGCCATCATGCTCGATGAGGTCGGTTTTCCTCAAACTTCTTCATATAATGGAAGTTCTACATCAATATTCAGCACACTAGAAACTATCATCTCCTTATAGAATGGCTTTAGTCTATATCCACTAACCTTAAAAATCTTTCCAGTCTCTAAACTTTTTATTTCCACTACACCATAAGAAAAGATATTATCAACAACAAATGGACCAAGCCATCTAGAACGTAACTTACCTGGCATAAGCTTTAATCGAGAATTATACAATAACACTTTCTGTCCCACCTTAAATTGTTTCCTCAAGATTATATTATCCTGGAACAACTTGGTCTTCACTTTGTAAATTGTCAAATTTTCGTAGGCATCCAACCTTATTTCCTCTAGCTCTTGTAGTTACAACTTCCTTTCCTCTTTAGCTTTCACCAAATCCATGTTGCAACATTGTACTGCCCAATGGGCTCTATGTTCAATTTCCACCGGTAGATGGCAAGCTTTACCGAAAACTAATCGATAAGGAGACATTCTTATCAGTGTCTTGTAAGTTGTACGGTATGCCCAAAGAGCATCATCCAGCCGTAAACTCTAATCCTTTGGTCTAGGATTCATAGCCTTTTCTAAGATGGATTTCACCTCTCTATTTGATACTTCTGCTTATCCATTTTTTTGCGGATGGTAGGCATTGGCTACTTGATGATGCTCTCCATACTTTATAAATAACGTTGCTATAACTTTATTGCAAAAATGACTTTCTTGATCACTAATGATGGCACATAGGATTCCAAAGGTATCAAAAATGTTAATTTTTATAAACCCTACAATAGTTGTAGAATCATCAATTCTAGTGATTTTTTCTACCATCCATTTACAGATGTAATTAATAACAAAAGTATGTAAGAAAATCCACAAGATGAAGGGTATACATCAAATATTTCAACTATAAGAATTGGGGTTTGAGGCATTTCATTTCAATCAGATAATGTACCTATCTTTTGACATCCATCACAACTTTTACAGAACACATAAGCATCTTTAAATAAAGTCTCCCAATATATTATATTGTCCAAAACTTTCCTAGCAATTCTTTTAGGGCCAAAGTGACCACAGCATGCATATTTGTGACAAAAAGCTAAGGTAGAATTTTGTTCATTTCCTGGCATGTAATGCCTTATAAATTGATCAGAGCAGAACTTCCATAAGAACGGTTCATTATACACATAATATTTTGCCTCATTTCTTTTTTTTCCTTCCTAGACTTACTAATGTGATAAGGTATAGTTACATTAACTAAATAATTTACCAAGTCAACGTACCATGGAACCATACTTTTATTTTGGAGCGATTGCTCATCAGGAAAAGTTTCAAAATTAGGTAAAATATCTTCATCTCTTACTAAGTTGCTCAAGTGATCTGCTACTAAATTTTTCGCACTTTTTCGATGCTTTATTGTCAAATCAAACTCTTAAAGTAGTAGAATCCATCGTATCAACCTCAGTTTGAACTTTTTCTTTGCCAGAAGATATTTCAATGCTATATTATCATAGTAAACAATAACTTTAGATCCAAGCAGATAAGATATAAATTTATCTAAAGCAAAAACAATTTCTAAAAGCTCTTTCTCAGTTGTAGAATAATTGCAGTACGCAGTATCCAATGTAATTATTGATATACTCAGAAAATATACTCATCGTGCATCTTTGGAACATACCTAGAGCATTACAGAGACCGAATGGCATTCGGCTAAAAGCATGCATTCTAAAAGGACACGTGAATGTAGTCTTTTCTTGATCCTCTTGAGCAATTGCTATTTGATAGTTACCGAAAAAACCATCCCAAAAGTATAAACATGATTTACCTGCAATTCTTTCTAACATTTGATCTACAAAGGGTTAAAAAAATGGTCCTTTCTAGTAGCTAAATTAAGCTTTCTAAAGCATATGCCCATTCATCACCCATTTTATACCCTCATCGGTACCATTTAATCATTATGGTTTTGTATTACTATCATCCCAATTTTCTTGGCCACAACATGTTCTGGACTTACCCATTCGCTGTTCGAGATTGGATAAATTATACCTGCATCCAAAAGTTTTTAAAAAATTTTCATTACCACATCTTTCATTGTTAGATTAAGTCTTCTTTGGGGTTCACATTTTGGTTTTGTATTCTCATCTAAAAGAATCATGTGCATGCAAATCGTCGGGCTAATTTCTTTTATGTTTGTTGAAGTCCAACCAATTGCAGTTTTGTATTCTTTAAGTAGTGGCAAAGAATTTTCCTCTTTCCCTTCAATCAACCTTTTTGAAATGATCACTGATAATGCCTCTCCATCAACCAAATAGACATATTTAATGTGATCAGGTAAGGCTTTCAATTCGATCTTTAGAGCTTGCAAAATAGAAGGTAACATTTTCTTGTGATTTATAGTAAATTTAGCATTCAAAGTTTCAAATCTATTTGCATTGCTGATAATGACTCTACAACTTAACAGTTTTCATCAATTTATTTATTCACTTCTAATTTGGCCTTAAACTCCAACTCATCTTCAATATTTTCTTCGTTAAACATATCCTGCAAAAATGAATCCACAATATCCATATGATAGCCAAATTGAAGATCATTGTGGTATTTTATTTCTTCAAAAATATTGAACTTTACTATCTCTCCATTAAACTCTACAGAAAGAGAACCCTCATCCACATCAATTTTAGTCTTGTTCGTCTTCATAAGTGGACTACCCAATATAATGGAAGCTGAATGTTCCACATTATCTCCATCCATTTTCAAGATGTAAAAATCCACTGGAAATACCAAACCATTAACTTGGACTAAAACATCTTCAATAACTCCACTAAGGCGCACATGCAAATGATCAGCTAGTTGGATAATCATGTTAGTTTCTTGCAAAGAATATAGATTTAAGGCTCGCTAAATTGAGTATGGCATGACATTAATAGATGCACCTAAGTCTAGCATGTCATGCTCAATTATTTTATTACCAATAACACATGAAAGTGTAAACATACCTGGATCTTTACATTTTTCAAGTAATTTCCTATTTATCACAGCTGATACATTCTTATCCAAAATTACTCTCTCCTTGTCCTTCAGCTTCCTTTTATTTATGCACAAATCCTTTATGAATTTTACATATTTTGGAACTTGCTTGATGAATTCCAGAAGTGTTATATTGATTTCTACCATTTTGAAAGTTTTTAAGATCTCTCTTTCATATTCATCATCTTTTTATTTTGCCAACCTGTTAGGAAAAGGAGGTAAACGTGCATTAATTGATATTGATGAAGATAAATCATTTTTACATTTGTTTATTCTTGAGTTAGAAGTTCTTCCTTTTTTTCTCCATCATCATGCTTTCCTTCCTCCATTGGTAAAGAAGTTCCAAATTGAATTTCCTTACTACTTCTTAAAGTCATTGCACTCACATTCTCCTTAAGATTCGCCACTATTTTGGAAGGTAACTTCCCCGATGCTTGCACTTCCATTTACTTACCAAAGTGGCTAATTAAGTGATACAATTTCCTAAGTTCTAAAGGCTTACCCTTGTTTCCTGTTGAAATTGTTGAGTATTATTAACAAGCACCTTAACAATTTCATCTAAAGATATAAGTGAATTTGAAGATTGAGGTTGAGCATATGTAGGAGCTTGAGGTTTTTTATTACAATTGTGAGGTTGATATCGTTGTTAGCCTCCTTGATTTCTATAACTCAAGTTTAGATGACCCCTCTATCTTGGATTGTAGTAATTAAAATAAGGGTCATACTTTCGTTGAGGTTGACCAAAAAATCCCCTTATTGCTTTAGCTTATTCAAGAGAGTCTTATTGCAATGTAGGGCACATACTCATAGGATGTCTAGAGAATGAGCATATTCTGCACACTCTTGCCGGTTGCAATTGACCTATAGTCATTTGACGAACTAGAGCGATTAAATAGAAATTTTCTCCTTAAGGTGTTACTTACCTTATTCGCACACTTAATAGCTTCATCCATCCTTGTCCCAAATTGTTGAGAATTTTCAACCATAATTGATATCAACTGTCTGGTGGCCTCAAATGTTTTGATTACTAGAGCCCCTCTAATAGCTACATCAACTATGCTTTGATACATTGGCAATAGTCCTTCATAAAATTATTGAATCAAAAGTTGATAGGAAATTTGATGATATGGACAGCTGGCATATAGCTCCTTAAACCTCTCCCAATATTTATATAATGTTTCTCCTATAATTTGTCTTATCCCACATATCTTCTTTCTGATATTCACTACTCTAAATGCAAGAAGGAACTTCTCCAGAAACATTCTTTTCATCTCGTTCCATGCAGTTACTGAGCCAAGTGGAAGATAATATAGCCAATCTTTTGCCTTATCTTTCAATAAGAATGGAAAGGCCCTAAGATTAATTTGTTCTTCTATCACCCTTTGTGGTTTCATTCCAAAATAAACAACATGAAATTCTTTCAAGTGTTTATGTGGATCTTTACTTGCAAGATTATGAAAATTAGACAGTAAGTTAATCAAACCATATTTCAATTTGAAATCTACCTCAACATATAGAAATTGATTGCATGAAGGTTGTTGATTCAAATTTGGCGTTGCTAACTTCCTCAATATTCTGGGGTTGAGATTTGCCATCTTTTTGCCTGCTTCTTGAAAATGATAGCCTTCATCAATTGTTAGATCTACTTCAACTTTCACGTCTAAAGGTGAATGACCACTTCCTTGCTTAGTTTCTTTTCTCAAACGATACGCTGTCTTTTTAATTTCTAGATTATATTTCAATTTATCTGTCTAAGAAACACGAGTCATAAAAGACAAGAGATTACCAACAACCGTAAAAATAAAAATGCAAAGAAATTAAGAAACTTGAAATAGTTCCTCGACAGTGACGTCAAGTTTTCATCGAGTTGTTGAAGCTCCCAAAATAATTACGATTCTTCAAACTTTTTATAGTAGTGGTGGAACCAGGTCGAATCCCTAGAGAACTAAATACTAGTTTTTTAATTTCAAGTAATAAAATAAAAAGGAGGTTTTGATTAAGAAACTGATTCATTGAAATTAGTACAAAAACAAATTAAATCAACTGAATTTAAATATGAGAAAATCAAGATTACCAAACTCCGATTTAAGGGAAAGATCTCATCTAATTGTAACATTGATAAATAGTTCTAAAAGAATATTTTCACGATTCAAGCAGTTATTCCAAAACATATTAGGATAGTCATAATAAGTCTCAAATTTTCCTAAATTAATTGGTTCAAACCCAACATCCAAACCAAAACTTATCATCTAATAACTAAGTGTGATAGCATTCCATATCAAATAAACAATAGCAACAAGCTCCGTGAAAAAGACTAAATCCTAAATTAAATAATCGAGATACCTACAACTATTCAATTTAGTTTTCTTGTTTATCATAAGTTAAATAAAAAAATTCATAAATAACCTATTTACTACTTGTACAAATCCTTCATGACAATTACAGATCACTGAATTCCTGGATAGAAATAGAACAATCAATATTAATTAAATTGTCAGATTAATCAAATATTAATCATTCATAAAATATGAGAATTTAAAACAAGAAATACTCTAATTAAAATGTGAATAAAAGTTTGAAACACAAAACCTCACAAAGTTACAATTAGAGTACTGAATCTCCTTGAATCAAAACTATTAAGTTTAGCCACCCATGACTTTTACTCCAATAACAAAAATAAAAGAAAGATCATAATTGCGAAAAATGGAAGAATCGAGAATCTCTTTCTTTTGTGAGGAACGTCCCTTTTCTAGAGTTTTCTAATCTAATCATATTCTAACTCTAACTTGTAAAGATGTCAATCTAATTCAAACTCCTACATGATAGGGATAAGAAAATTTTCCCTGGTTAAACTCCAACTCTTCAAGTGATCGGCATTATTCACTACATCAATCTCTTCACTTTATCCAAAATTTGTGGTTATCAATAGAGTCCCAATTTGATGCAATCTCTACTTTTCATCTCCTAAAACAAAACAAACATCAATTTCCATATTTAAGCATCAAAATAAATCTAAAACAAAGGAGATAATATCAAATAATATTGCAAAATGATATCTTATCAGTACTAAACTCACCACCTCAATCAGACCTTAATCTCTTAATTTTCCTTTCCAATTGATGCTCAACCTCAGCTTTGTATTTTACAGACACCTCCTCTACATCACTTTTATTTTCAATAAGTAAACCTTAGTAAATCGAGAACAATCATCTATAAAAGTAATATAATATCTCATTCCTCCTTTACTCACACAATTTTTAAAATCACCCAAATCTGTGTGCACCAAGTCTAACAATTGTGAATCCCTCTCGGTCACCGACTTAAAAGGTTTCTTAGGGTGTTTAGCCTTAACACAAATTTGACATTTTTCATTTCATTGGTGATCTGGTTAGGCAACAAATTTACGCTTTGCATTCTCTTTATTGACCTCACATTCACATGCCCAAGTCTAAAGTGGCATATGTCTAGAGACTCAACAATATATGCAGAAGAGTGTATTCATTCATTTCATCATCAAGTACAAACAAGCCCCTATTGCAAAGCCCTTTACCAAAAAAGTTCTCATTCTTAGTAAGAACTAGCTTATCATAATCAAAAGTAAGTTTAACACTAATCTTGTTAAGCAACGCACTAGAAATCAAGTTTCTACATACATCAGGAAAAAATAAAACATTTCCTAATGCCAAAACTTTTCCAGAAGTGAGTTTGAGATTGACCTTCCTAATTCCTTAGATAAGAACTTTGCTCTAGTTTTTGACCTTCCTATCTCCTTAGACAAGAACTTTGCTCTAGTTGCCCATGTACATGAATTCACCATTAGTAACATCATTCAACACTATGAACAGGTCCTTATTAGTGTAGATATGGCGTGTGACTCCTATGTCAATGATCCACTCAACTAAGTTTCTAGTAAGGTTGACTTCGGATACCACAACAGTAATGATCTCCTTGTCATCATCATCAACTTTGACCATATTAGCTTGAGGCATATCAAAGCTCTTCTGGTTACCTCGTTGGTACCCCTTATGGTTTCCTTTCCCAAACTGTCATGGTTTTTGTCCTCATTCCTTCTTCCCATAGTTGATTCTAGCTTGGAAGAAAGCAGTAAGATGGCCTAGCTTGTGGCACCACCAATAATCACCATCAATCCTTTTGCACTTGAACTAACTATTTTGGACCCAAAACATTTCTTGGAAGTTAGAACTATTGTATGTGAAATGTTGGAAATAAAAAGTTGGAAAATGTAGTTGAAACATATTCGCTGAGTATGCTTCAGTTTTTTAGCCGTAACTTTTTCTCTAGTTATCCAAATGAGATGATTTTTAATTTGGAGTAAACTAGAGACATAGAGATACAAATTGTTTGATGAAATCAAGTTTTAATTCAGTCTTTAAGAAAGTCAATTTTTAGATAGAATTTGAGCATAGAATATTATTTCAGCATAAGAATAGTCCAAAAATTTTTGGGGTATAACTTTCAAATTCCAAACTAAATTGAATGATTTTGGTTTCATTAGAAAATTAAGATAATGAGGAACATTTTTCTAGAAGGAAGTATTATCAAATTTCTTCAATTACCTGATCAGAAAAGGTCTGGAGTTTTGGAAGGAGTTAGGTATGATTTAAATAATTTTGAGGTCTTGCTAGATTAATTATTTTTTGGAGCTAATTATTATGTTAATGTTGGTAGGATTTTACATGTTGGACCCCGTTTTCGAAGCCCAACATCGGACGTGGAAGCGCGGTGCTTGGTGCGTGAGGTGAAACATATAAATTAAAAGAAGTAGGAAATCCCTCGGAAGCACAAGGGGCGTCATCGCGGCGTGCGATGTCTCGCCGCGACGAGCCCTCTCGGCTAGCTACGCCGCGGCGAGCCTGCGGGTGTTCGTCGCGACGAGCGGCGAGCCTGCGGGTGTTCTACGGGTGTTTCTCTCAATTTATTTAAAACAACCCATCCCAAAACTCAATAAGATACAACACACACCTCTAAATGATTCAATGCGAAAGATCAACATCATATCTCATTAATAT
>JANVCQ010000004.1:28870077-28880635 GCA_025531925.1 Erythroxylum plowmanianum
TGAAGTGTTTAGGCTTTAAAATGAGTGAATTTGGGAAGTGTGCAAGTGTTTATGATGTTAGGTTGAAGATTGGAGGCCTTGGAGAGGCATTGGAGGCTTTGGGGAGCCCCAATGTCCATTAAACAGACTTGGATGTCTGTTTAACGGATCTTCTCGGGTGGAAAAACACCCCTTGGCCAGTCAATGTTCGGTAAACGGACTTTCTCGGGTCATTTTGGCCTCCTTCACCCGATACATGTCCGTTAAACGGACATGTATGTCCATTTAATGGACATCCACGGGAAAAAGGATGATTTTTGACATGGTTAGAGGCTGAATATCATTTTGTGGTCTTCATGAAGTTGTAGGTGTAGATGTCTTCTTTCTAATGGTCTAAAAACGAACTCAATACGACTTCTAGATTGAAAGTTATGGTGATTTCGCCAAGAGAGGTTCAAATTGATTTAGGATGTGAACATAGTCTAGTCTTTTGGGCATAACTCCCTCATCCGACCTCCAATTGAGGCGACCTTTGGTCCAATAGATTCCTAAAACATATATCTTCCTCTACATAAAAATTGGTACCTTTTGAAGTGGAATTGAGAAAGTTTGCATTAAAGTAAGTGAGAGGTCGGTTAGGAGAGCATGTTTGGGGCTTGAGCACACTTAGGCTTTTTAAGCATATCTTGAGCTATAGAGCTCCAATTGAGATGATTTTTGCTTCAAAGCAAATTAGAGACTTAAAGCTACAATTTGTTTGAATAATTCAACTTATGATTTTGGTGGTTAACTAGTGTGCACTCACCACGATTGTGGAGTGACAGCTAACGACCCTGCAAGGTAATAAGCACAAGGCTTCAGGACTCTGAAAGTTGGGCTCTAGGAACGGGGCCCAACACATCATGTTTGGATTGCCTTCCAAAGAGCGCAATTATTTAACATTGTCATGCTTGAGGGGACATTTTCTTTTTAACGTTCTATGTATTAAGGAATATCCAAATCAATATCCATCACAATTACAATTGTTATATCCTTATAAAATAGTTTTAACCTATGATCGTTCACCTTGAAGATTTTTTTTAGTATATAAACTCATTTATTTCTATTGTACCATAATAAATACATCAGTGAGAATAAAAAGACCAAGTCATCTAGAAATGTAACTTTCTTGACATGATCTTTAATCAATAACTAGATAATAACACTTTCTCTCCTAGCTTAAACTGCTTCCTCAAGATCATATTATTATAGAATAATTTGGTATTCTCTGTGAAAATTCTCAAATTCTTGTAAACATCAAACCTTATTTCCTCTAACTCTTACAATTGAAATTTCTTTGCTTCTCCAATCTTTCCCAAATCAATATTGCAACATTGTACTACCCAATAAGCTTTATGTTCAATCTCCACCAATAAATGACAAGCTTGACTAAAAACCATTAATAAGGAGACATTCCTATCAATGTTTTGTAAGTTGTACAGTAAGCCTAAAGAGTGTCATTTAAATGTAAACTCCAATCCTTTCTTTCTAGATTTACCATATTTTTCAAAATATATTTCACTTCTTTATTCCATAATTCTACTTGTTCATTCATTTGTGGATGGTATATAGTAGTTACTCAATGATGCATTCCATACTTCTTAAATAAAATAACCATTTTATAGCAAAAGTGGCTCTTTTGATCATTAATAATGGCTTGTATAACTCCAAATGTATTAAAAATATTGGAATTTATAAAAATTGCAATGGTTACAGAATCATCAGTCTTGGTGACTTTTGCTAGTACTCACTTTGAAACATAATCAACTGCCAAGAGAATGTAAGAAAAACCATAAGATGAAGGAAAAAGGCCTATAAATTTAATGCCTAATACATCAAATTTCTTAACTATAAGAATTGGGGATTGAGATATTTCATTTATATGGGATAGTGTACCTATTTTTTGGCATCTATCATAACTTTTACAAAATGCATAAGCATCCCTAAATAAAATCTTCTAATACAAACTAGTATCCAAAACTTTTCTAGCAATTCATTCAGGACCAAAGTGACTACCACATGTATAATCATGTCAAAAAGCTATGATAAAATGATGTTAATCCTCTGGCTCAAATGTCTAATAATTTAAACAATGCAAAACTTTCACAAGTATGGTTTATCCCGAACATAATATTTTGCCTCATTCCTTATCTTTTTGCTTCCTAATGTATTTAGGTAAAGTTCTAGTTACTAAACAATTAACAAGATCTGCATACCATGGAACCACATCTTTCATTTGGAACCATTTCTCATTAGAAAAATTTTCAAAAATTGGTAAGATATCTTCATCCCTTACTAACCTACTTAGATGGTGTATCATTAAATTTTCTGTTCTTTTTTTATTCCTTATTGTGAAATCTAGGTCTTAAAGTAGAAAAATCTGTTATGTCAACCTAGATTTGGACTCGTTCATTATTAAAAGGTATCTCAATTATGTATGGTAAGAATATACAATAACTTTAGTGCCAAGCAAATAAGATCTAAATTTATCTAAAGAAAAATAATTGTTAAAAGCTCATTCTCAATTTTAGAATAATTGCATTATGCAACGTCCAATGTTCTTGGAGCATAATAGATGACAAGACTTTGTTTCCCAATTTCCTGGCCTAATTTGCTAACATTACACACGATCTTGAACTGTAGATCCTAATTTTCCAGTTGAATAATCGATTCACTTGTCAATAATGCTTTGTGCTTATTAAAAGCCTTTTAACATTCTTTCCTAAGTTCAAATGGAACATCTTTTTGCAAAAAATTTGACAACAGTATAGCAATCTTGAAAAAAAATCTTTAATAAACCTGCAATAAAAATCTACATATCTAAGAAAATATCAAACTTTCCGAACATTTGTAGGGTAATTTAAGTTCGCAATTAAATCCTCTTTGCCTTATCAACTTCTACGAACCTCAATGAAATCTTGCGTCCTAAAAAAATGCTTTAGTTAACCATAAAATGATATTTTTAATCATTCAACACCAATTTTGTTTCAATATCATCTTTTGAGAACCTTAGATAAATGATTTAAGAAATCATCAACTGGATCCCTATAAATAGTGAAATCATCCATGAATACTTCAACGTAATTCTCAAAATGGTCTAAAAATATACTTATTATGTACCTTTGAAATGAGAGCATTATAAAAACCAAATGGCTTTCACCTAAATGCATACATTCTAAAAGGGTACATAAATGTAATCTTTTTTTGATCCTATTAAGCAATGGTTATTTGATAGTAACCTGAAAACCATCCAAAAAGTAAAAACATGATTTGCCAACAAGTCTTTTCAACATTTGATTTTCAAAAGGTAATAGGAAATGATCCTTTCTAGTGGCCAAGTTAGGCTTCCTAGAGTCTATATACATTCTCCACCCATTTTTGCACCCTCATTGGTATTAACTCATCATTTTGATTTCTTATCACTATCACCCCAGTTTTCTTTGGTACAACATGAATTGAGCTCATCCACTCACTATCTAAGATAAGATAGATTATATTTGCATCCAAAAGTTTTATAATTTCTTTCATTCCCACATATTTTATTATTAGATTGAATCCCCTTTTTGGTTCCCTTATTATCTAATATTCTCTTCTAAAGGGATTCTATACATGAAAATTACCGAACTTATATTGTTTATATCAGCCAAGTCTAATCGATCTTAATTTTGTACTCCTTTAAAAGTGCTACTAGCCTTAACTCTTACCTTCTAGTCAACTTTTTTTACACGATTGTAGGTAGTGATTCTCCTTCACCCAAATAGACATACTTTAGATGATTAGGTAGTTCTTTTATTTCTATCTTCGAAGCTTGCAAAACAGAAGGCAACATTTTCATATGAGTAACAGTCATTTTACTATTTAAAGTTTTCGAATCTATTAGCATCGCTGATATTTATTCTATAACATACAAAAATACTAAATTTCACTATCTTTTTATCAAACTCAATAGAAAGAGTACTCTCATCCATATCAAATTTTGTTTTAGCCATCTTTATGAATTATCTTCCCACCAAAATCAAAGCTAAATGTTCTACTCTACCTTCATTCATTTTCAATATGTAAAAGTCCATTGGAAATACAAAACCATTAACCTGAACTAAAACATCCTCTATAACACCAATAGGACACACATAAAAACAATTGACTATCTGAATAATCACATAAGTTTCTTGTAAAGAAATCAAATTTAAAGCTTGATAAATTGAGTTCGACATGGTATTGATAGATATGCCTAAGTTTAGCATAAATCTTATTAACAATGACACAAAGAAGTGTAAACCTACTTAGATCTTTGCATTCTTTAATAAATTTCTATTTATCATAATTCTTACAAAAATTTATTCCCTCTTTCCTTCAACTTCCTTTTATTTGTGCATAGTTCTTTTAAGAACTTTTCATATTTTGGAATTTGATTATTGGCTTCTATAAATAGTATATTGATTTTCACCTTTCTGAAGGTACCTAATATTTCTTTTTCATATTTCTCTTCTTTTGATTTAGACAACCTACATGGGAAAGAAGTTACATGTGCATTAGATGATATAGGTAAAGAAAAATCATAGTTTACCTTAGTTGCATCTTGAGCTAGAACTTTATCTTTCCTCTCCTTCTTCATGCTTTTCTACCTCTATTAGTAAGGAAGATTCATATTGAATTTCCTTCCCACTTCTTAATGTCATTGCACTCACTCACATTCTCCTTAGGATTTATTATTGCTTATAAAGGTAATTTTCTTGATGCTTGTGCTTCTAATTTACTAATAGAGGTGGCTAGTTGCATGATTTGATTTCCTAAGTTATGAAGGCTTGTTTCATTTTCTATCAAAACTTCTGAGTATTAATAGCAAGTGCCATAACAGTTTTGTCTAAAGACATACCTGAATTTGAAGATTGAGGTTGAGCATATATAGGTACTTATGGTTATGTATTGAAATTGTGAGATTCGTATCTTTATTACCCTCGTTAATTTCCATAACTAAATTTTAGATGATTCCTCCATCCTAGATTATAATGACTAGAATAAGGGCCATATTTCTATTGAGGTTATAGGAAACCCCCTTATTGCATTAGCTTCTTGAATGGAGTCTTGTTCCAATATAGGGCACATATCTGTAGGATACCCAGGAAATGAGCATATTCCATATACTCATGTTGATTGCAGTTGATCTATAGCCATTTGGCAAACTAAAGGAGTTAAATCCAAAATTTTACCCTTAAGGTTTATATTACTTACCTTATTCACACGTTTAACAACTCTATCCATCCTTGTCCCAAATTGTTGAAAATTTTTTACTATGTTTGAAACCAATTTTCTGGATGTTTCTGGTGTTTTACTTACCAAAACTCCTTCACCAATTGCATCTATCATACTCATATCCATTGGTACTAACCCTTTATAGAAGTACTAAATTAAAAGTTGCTTAAGAATCTAATAGTGTGGGTATCTAGCAAATAATTTCTTAAACTTGTCCTAATATTCATATAATGTTTCTCTGGTAAATTATCTTATCCTTATATTGGAAGCTCATGATGCAAAAAAAAATTTCTTTAAGATTATTCTTTTCGTCTCATTCCATGCTATCATTGAGTTAGGAGGAAGACAATAAAGCCAATCCTTCACCTTATCTTTCATTAAGAACTCAAAAGCTCTAGGATTAATTTTCTCTTTTGTCACTCCTTGTGACTTCATTCCAAAACAAACAAAATAAAATCCTTTGAAGTGTTTTTGTGGATCTTCACCTAAAAGACCACAAAAATAGAAAATAAGTCTTTTTTTTAAGAAAAGGAAATAAGTGAATCAAACCAAATTTCAATTTGAAATCTACCTCAACGTCTAAAAATTTTATGCATAAAAGTAATTAATTCAAATTTGGTGCCGTTAAACCCCTCGACATTTTAGTATTAACATTTTCCATCTTTTCTTCAACATCTTGAGAATTAGAATCTCTACCAATTGTTAAGTTTGTATTAACTTTCACTTTTGGCAGTGAGTGACCTTTTCCTTGCTTTGTCTCTTTGCTTAAACGATACATTATCTTCTTAATTTCTAGCTTATATTGCAATTACATGTCTAAGAAGAACGAGTCATACAAGATAATAGATTAGTAGTAAACTATAAAATAACATTAAGAAATTAAGAAATTTAAATAGTTCCTTGACAACGGTACCAAAATTTTTAATAGGTTTTCAAAGTCCTTAAAATTAATTCAAATTGTAAACGCTTGTAGTGGTATTAGATATAGGTCAAATCCTAAGAAAACTAAAAATTAGTTTATTAATTTCAATTGATAAGCTAAAATTGGGGGAGGGGGTAGGTGTTAGGAGGTTTATGATTAATTAACTAATAATAAATTTAATAGGGAATCAAAATAAATCAACTAAGTATTAAAGTGAGAACTTCAATGATACTTAACGTTGATTCAAGGGAAAGATCACATCTACTTGTAACTTTGACCATTGGTCTAAGAAGAACAAATTTTGAAATTAAAGTAGGTACTCCAAAATTTATTAGAATAGCCATAATAAGTCTCAATTGTTACTAAATTAATTGCTCCAAACCTAACATTTAAACCAAAACCTACTATAAGCTAAATATGCAAATTTATATATAAACTGTTTGCTTCTTGATATATGTTTAATTGATTATACATTTACTCCTTAACACTTAGTAATTGATGTTATGAAATGTTTAGGAAACTCATTTTTGGTTCTTATTTGATTTTAGGACAACTTGAAAGTTTAAGAGCTAAAATGAGTTTAAAGCACATTCCTTGAGTTGTTCTCTTGATTTCAAACTTATTTGTCTTTGTGGAATAATAAGGAGATAGATTAGAGTAAAGATGGGACAAGAAAATACAAGAAATGAAGAATTCACTATGTAGTGCATCTTGGTGATTGGAGACTTTTTTAGTTTGCATAATTGTGCACTACTTATACTAGTCATTCATGACAATTACGAATCATTGAATTCATGAATAACTATAAAATAATCAAAATCAAATTAATTTTTCAAATTAATAAATATTTATTTCTCATGAAATAAAAGAATATAAAACAAGAAATGCCTGAATTAAAATACAAATCTACGCTTAGAACAAAACCTCACAAGGTTATAGCTAGAGTTTTGAATCTTCTTGAATCAAAATATTTGGATTTAGCCACTCATGAGTCTAGTTCCACCACAAGAATAGAAGAAACAAGAAGATAAAACAAAAGAAAGATAAAAGGGATTTATGAAGTGTGTGTATGTCTTTTTTTTCCCTCTTCTTTCCTACTTAAAAACTAACTTCTTTCAATATTCTAGAGTTTATCTTTTAAACAAACCGAAATCCCTACATAATAGGGCTAGGAATAAGTCTCCTAATTGAATTGAAACTCTTGTAGTGAATATGACTTTAAACGTGATATGGCGTTATCCACTTTAGCAATACGTCATCTTGCTCTCAAATTTGTGACTTTAATAAATAGTGCTCCAATTTGATACAAATGCCACTTGTCACCTTCTAAAACAAAATTAATTTCAAAAATTAAGCATCAAAATCAATCCAAAATAAAAGAATAAATCCAATTAACATAACCAAATCATATCTTATGACTCTCCACTTTGAAACGCTTATATTCAACATTGTAAATTGTAGGTTTCATTAGGTAATGTATTCCCAGATGAGATCCAACACTCAAATTCTTTTTCATTGATTTCTAAGCTCAACTCATTTCTCCATCTTTGTCAATAAATTTGAAAAAAAAATTTGCTAAATTTTGCTACATTTAAACTCGATTTGTTGAAAATTTCTTGAACTCAAAACAAGATTGAAATTTTCAAGTGAACATCAATTAAAAGCTTGAAGTTAGATGTTCTTTTTCTTGTTTTGTGTGGGAGATTCTTACAAACTAAAAATTTTATAAATTACAATTTATAACATTGGAATAAATGTAAAATTGAATTTGATCACGTTTAAAAGATAAAATCAAGTTAAATTCTAAATGCATAAAATAAAATATCTTATCTTTAGTATTTCAAATAAATTTATAAGTCTATTAATTCAAATATAGACAAAAATTTTGTAACAAATACTTATATTCTAAACAACACAGTGAACACACCATACTTTGATTAAGTTAATTAATAAGTAGCTTTAAGGACTTCAACTTTTTTATTTTTAGCAGGAGTGGCACCCTGGAGGGGATAAATACCCTATTTATTAATAAGAAAACTGAAAAGAATAGAGTAGGGAGGCATGAACCTCATTGACCGAAAACAAATAAAGTTGGCATTAACAAATAATCTAGCACTAGATGCCAACCATCAAAGATGTGATAATATAAAGAAATTCCAAACTCCGACAATGCTATTATCTATTATATTTAAATAGTTCTTATTCTTAATGGCAAGTCTGACCTATCTAAAATTAATATACCCCACAAGGTATGAGGTATCAGTGATTGAGTACTGCAGGTGGTCAAACCCTCCAACGAATATCCTAGATATGTGAAGAAATCTACTGCTTGATTTGCCTCTCTATAGCAATGAAGAAAATCATCCACAAAAGAGGACCTCATTACCTCAACTAACCAATCCATTAGCTTCCATGGAATCTAAATTCTACCAAAGCAGCACATGTCAATCAAAACTTTAGAGTCCAACTCAACAATTACCTAAGAATTGGATAACAATTCTGTTGGCCCCCATATTTTTTTTCTCTAGTTAAGCATGATTTAAATGAATTTTGAGATTCTGATGGATTTAATTTTTGGAGTTATTATTATGTTAATGTTAGCAAGATTATATGACATAGGTTAATTGAATTAAAGTGTTAAGGTAGTAAGATTGCATGAAGGGCATTTTTGGAAGACCACTTAAGGGTATAAGACCATAAGCTTATAAGGAAGGGAAAAATGGACAATTTAGAATCATTAATGGCAAAATTGAAATAAGAAATGTTGGCTTGCTTTTAAGGAAGAGGCAAAAACATGATTTGAGGATAGAAAGAAGAAGAGAACACCAAAAATGAGAAAAGAGAGTTAAGTGTTTCGGTTTTTGCAAGAAAGGAAGGAAGTAGACTTAGGGTTCTTTATTTCTTAGTGTTCAAGAGAAAATTTAAAGTTGTTCAAGAAGAGAAAAAGGAAGAGTAGGATTAGGGCTTCCATTAGAGCCAACAATCTCACTATTTGGTGAAGATTCAAGGTAAGTTTGATTTCAATCTTTTGGATTTTTGAAAGGATTTTGGTTCATAAAGCTTAAGAAATGTATGGGTTTAAGAATTCTAGGATCAATTTTAGTGAATATGTCTTATGGGTTCTCCAATTTGAATCCCTATTGAATAAGAATTTTGTCTTTGATAAAAGGAAATCAAAGGAGGCAAGAGGAGCAAGGGGAGAGACATTTTTTAGCAAAGTTTTAAGCAAGGAGATCAAGGTGGGTATATGTTTATAATGGAATAAATAAGCCAATAAATGTTTTCTTTGAATCAAGGAAGTTTATTGTTTTCAAAGGTTTTGTTTATTTTTTCGTCATAAATTGTTACCCACGAGTTTTCAAGCTCATCTCCTTTTCGTCCCATCTTCAGGTGAAGAATATGAGGTCAAGTAACCAAGATTTGAGGCATCATTCTACTTTTGAAATGTTTTTCTATATTAAGTTAGATTTTATAAAAGCAAGACTTTAGATGCATTTCGAGAATTTTTTTAGGTTTGGTATCTTTTGTAATTTTAGATTTTGATATCGATGATGTAATATGACTTGGAATGCCATTAAAGCTCTATAAACTCCTATTTGTCGTTAATAAATTATGAATTGTGTATGGAAAATGTTGAGTTGGAATTTGATATATTTTGAAGAAGTTATCAACTTGAGATGATGACTTTTGAACATAAATTGTGGATATGTATATACATATAAGTGAGATATTATGGAAGAAAGAAAGGTAGGATTTTTATGAATAATGTGAATTAGTTGTAAGGGATGAGTCAAATGAGTAAAGATTAGGAAGTTTAATGAAGAAAGGTTGGTAGTTGAATGGTTATGCTCATGACTTTCTAAGTTGTACATTGCAAATTTCAAGTCTTTCATAAGGTTTAAGTTGGGTTTCTGGCTTCAGCAGAAAAACTAGATTAATTTAGGTAGAATTATAAAAAGTTGTCTTTATAAAAGTTGTAGCTTATCTTTTTAGCTTTCCAACGATATAAAGTATAAAATTTTTGGACAATGGAGTTGAAAGATATGATCATTGGAAGTTTGTGATATTATTTAAAAGGGACATTCGAGACAGCTATATTGTTTTGAAATTTAGACCCTTATAGAGGCAAAAAATGTTTTCAAGTTCTTTATAAAAGTTGTAGGTTTAGAAGTCCTCTTTAAAACGGTCTTTGAATGATCTTAATCCAATATTTGTAGTGAAAGTTATGCCCATTTTACCAATATAGGAAGAAGAGAAGCAGGAGGGGAAAAGTCACGATTGCGATGGCGACTCTGTGGAAATTTCGCACAAGTCACGATCACGACATTGCGGACACGCGCCAGGTGGCAATCATGTCTTCCTCCC
>JANVCQ010000004.1:28885858-28903178 GCA_025531925.1 Erythroxylum plowmanianum
GGTTAAAGTTGTCTTTTTGTACTTTTGGTGCAATGAATAGTAACACACCAAATTTGGTGTGTTACTATTCATTGCACTAAATTATTTGGTGTTTTGGTGTCTTGGTTGGAGAAGAATTTTTACACCAAAACACCAAATTTGGTGTTTTGGTGTCTTGGTTGGAGATGGCCTCAATGCACTCCAAAGGGCTGAGAAGGATCTGTCTTTGTGACTAAAGAGAAAAAATAGAAGAAGCAGAATGCAACAGATTGATGTGCATCGTATGGAGCAAGGCAGACGCATGTATGAGAAGCAAGAAAAACATAAGAGATGCGTAAGATGTTGTATCTGAAGAAAATGAAAAGAACGACAGCTAGACAAGAGAAGAAAAACCAAAAAAAAATAAACAAGTGTATCGTATATATAGAAGGAGAGGGGAGCTTCAAATATTGACTGGTAAATACTACATTAATGTTATGAGCGTTATTGACCATAATGTGATGAACATTGCATAATAATGAAGGTAATAACGTTATGAACGTTATTGATAATAAAAGGTAAAAAGTTATGAACGTTAATAATACTAAAGGGATGAACGTTATGGTAACTGACAAACAAATGTTCTAAATTTTGAAACAACACTAACATTGGTGACGATTCTTTTCATAGTCAAATGTCCCTTTTGTTGTAGTGCCAATAGCTTAGAATATCTTGAAAAAAGATTATTCGTAGTGGCCACAGACAAGTTGAAGGTTTAGTTCTATTTTCCCCTTGCTTAACTATTGACGTCGTGTCTTCGTTTAAGATTAAGTTGCGACAAACCACAAATTTAATGGCGAACACTTGACGGATAACAATTAATATGCTAGGTTGTAATATGTGAGAATATTGATAAAGGGAACCAATCAATTTAACATGGTCTTGAACTTGTAATATTAGTGACTTGAACTATGGGAAGAAGAACTCGACAGGAAGAAATAGCAAAGAGAGCTTCTGATTCGAGTTAGAAGATTCAGGCAGATGCCTTGGTTGTAAAATATAAACCGGTTTTTTCTTTTTCATGGTTAAGATTAAATTGTTATTCACTTTAAGAAAAGTGTTGATTTCAGCAAAGTAAATAGAAATATATACATAAACAAGTTGGAGGGGGCACAAATTTTAACACCAAAGTCCAGTTCTTCCACGCATTGCTCACTCCTCAGGGCCTCCTTGTCCATTCCCTTACAAATAATTAAGCCCGTGACTATTCTGGTGTACCAAAACTAACTATAAATTATCTGTTAGTGACTACTGATTTTATCATCCAAGTGGATGCAAGGATTTAGTCCATAATAATCAATATATAAATACATATGGTCCAGCCCATTAATTCCTTCTGGTTGGTTGACCAACATCCTTCCCCAGCCATGCAATTCAAAAAACATTCTGCTTGCTCACATTGCTTCAGACTACGTCTTGTCGTCTTCTCTGTTCAGATTGCAATGCATGGGGCTTGCGCAGTAGGACGGACCAGCCAGAACTTTTTATGGGGAGGAACCCGACCAGACAGGGAACATATACATATTAACTTCCGAAGCCAAGGTATACCTACACAGGCTACTTTCCTCTTAAACACTAAAGCTAAACCATAGGCGCGCTTATTGTTGCGTGTTATTTATGATCCATCTGTTACTCCATCAACCGTCTCTGGTTTTTGGTAGAGCTACAAAGCCATCTAATATGGTTTGTGGATGAGACGTAAAAAGGTCACTCCTTTAATGAGCGTCCATGCATGTCAGAGCCTTCGTGGTAGGAAGTCCCCATCTTCATTACTGCCATTAATGGTTTTACGTTCATTACTTACGACTAGGTTCTTCGTAGGCTTAAAACACAGATTCTTCTTTCCCTCCAAGATACGTCTGTAAGAACGGGGATTTCAATGCCCTAGTCTGCAAGGAGCTAGTATCCTACCTCACTAATGCTGCAATCGGTTGGAAAATTAAGCTAGAAAATTAGGTCCAATATTGCGAGATTTTCGGAAAGCAGCTGGTATGTGATATGTTGTAGACTATAGACCAGAATCTGTCAAAAATTTTGGAAAATGACATTTAAAGTAGTTGTTGAACAATCATTTTTTTCAACAGATTTGAGGATAGGCTAACGAGAAAAATCGACCGAGGATCATTTCTACTTTGAATAAAGCTTGCAGCCATCAAATGATTGGTTCTTGGTCATGCTTGATAAAACTTGACTTTCCAGTTTCCGTTTGCACGGTAAACATAACATATCAGTCAATTAAACGACGGTGATTGACAAAGTTCAATAATATGTATAATTTTCATTTGCTTGGTGCAATGCTTTGTGCCCGTACAGTTAAGATACTTACAGCCGAGTTTGATATCGCCCACTGTCCTTGTTAAGCACGAGATGTAAATAAAAAAGGATCATCACCAAACAAATGTAATAAATTGGAATGATTAAGGAACAAATATTGGTAATAATAAACATCCAAACTGTATTCGAATATCAAACTCAATTAAATACATACATTAGTAGCTACTAATAATTTCTAACTAACCACAAGAGCGACGAAAATCTAACAAAACCCCATCAACAATTCTTTCAAACTCTACCTTCTCCACCCTACTAGAGGCAAAAATCAAAGACCAAAAACAAAAGACAAGTGATCAAGAACATCATCCCTTCCAACACGTATTTACAAATGGCTAAAGGGACCCTTTTTCTCTCCTTCACTTTCTTGTCAGTATTCTTCTTTTCTTTCTTTCTTTTTTCTCTATGGATGCTTTTCTATGATGAATGGTGAGGCTGGCCTTTTGGCATATGAACTTGGGAATTAGACAATGGATATACCCTAGGCTTAGCCAGTGTCAATGCTGTAGTGGTGGTGGCTGTTGTCGTGTTACCGGAGGACGAAGTGGTGGTGGTGGTGGTGGTGGTGGCCACGCGCTCACAAGAAGGGCACATGGTGAGAGTGGTGGCAGGAAGCTGCATGTAGAAAGGCTGGGAAGCTTTTAACGCTCTCAATTCTTGCAGTTCTTTTTGTAGTCTCCTGTTCTCTTCCGTCAGTGTCTCGCAGCATCTCTTTAAATACTCACAGTCTACTTCCGTCTGCTTCAACTTTGTCCTGTACATTATTCATTCCCAGACACGACGAAAGACGCATAATTTCATTAGAAACAACAATCATCTGGACCGGATAAAATTCAATCTTTTGAAGCCAATCAAATATTTATGAGAATGGGTACATACCTTGCTCTTCTATTCTGAAACCACACTTCCACTTGACGAGGACGAAGATTCAACTGCTTTGCTAAAGCAAGCTTCTGTTTCTGCAAATTTTCAACAAATCGTTGCATTATATGCAACCCAGCAAACTGGTGAATCAATTCACTGAAAAAAGAAGTGTCTTTTAGAGAACTTGTATTACTTTTCTAAGTTTTTTTTTTTTTTAAATTACTTTTCTAAGTTTTGACTTACGGGATTGAGGGTATTGTGCTCTTTGAAGCTTTCTTCCAAAAATGCTGACTGCTCCTTGGAGAGTCTAAGTTTCTTCCGATTCAATCCGTTATCTTCATCATCACTCGCTCTCGAACTCGCTCTATCAGTTTCAATAACCTCCAAATCTCTCCTATGGTTCCGACCACCTCCACTGCTTCTGATAACAAAGTCCATCTGAAACGACGACGCTGCGCTGTTCGGCGATGATAACGCCGCCGTATCTTCTGCTTCCTCAGCTGATAAACGGTTCACATCAAAACCCCTACTAGTTCCAACTGTTGACCGCGGTTCAGACACCACTGTGACATTTGAAGACAAATAACCAAAAATCAGAAAACAAACAAAGCCCATATCCTAAAATCAGCCACAAAAGTAGACGAATTTTCAGGAAAAGTCAGTGTTCATGGAAAACAAACAGTGAAAGCAAAAAAAAAAAAAGAAAGAGAAGAAATTTTCAAGGATTACAGTTATCGGTAAGCCACGGGAAGCGAATCTGTGAGGGAGGCTGTCTGCGAGGAACAGGAGAGAGAGGCAAAAGATCAAGCTGAACGGGTGGATCCTGCGAGACTCTTCGCTGGTCCCTTTCATCTCGGGCGCCGTCTAGTTTCTCCTGGGACGACCTTGAACCAAACCCAGAGCCTAAACCCATGCAGAACCCTAAATCTTTACTGGACAACTTGGGAGCTTTGTCAAGAAACTTGAAGGGTTTAGAAGCATCACCTAAGCTCAAAGCAAGTTCCATGGTGGCGATGAAGAGCAGTGAGGAAAAGCAAAGGCCGAGAAGAAAAGCAACTTTTGAGAGGTTGTTTTGGTTGGTTGGCTGATGCTGAAGAGAGAATAAAATCTAGGAGACTTATAAAAGGATTGCCTATCCCATGCTCTCCTTTTGAAGTGGAAATACAAAAACCATTATATAAAAGTCTGCTCTTTGAACATACGTCCAGTGTTCCAATGTCTCTCTTTCTCTGTCTTTTATTTTTTTAACTTTAATTTCTTTTCTTCCTTGTGCAAGCAAAGAACGACCGACAACAATGCCAGGGTTGACAATCACACGTGAAACTATCCTAAATATACTACGGTCCTAGCACGAGATGAAGATCTTGTCTATCCATAATATACCACCTCGTTGTCTAAAAATATCACATTATATATAAATATTCTTAACTAAGAATTCAATGGATGTTGAATTCCAGCTATTTCTTCTGATTGTACTACAGACATGTAATAATAAAATCATGCAAGTATCTGAAATATTAAACATAAAAAGGGAATTTACATAAAGCAAGTCTCGTGGGAAAATCAAAGCCAATCTTCATCTTGTAGTCAAAGATATGTGATTATTTACATGTCTTAAGATTATTAACCGTTGCCTCCTCTGAATGTTGAAAGCTGAATTATTGTTTTGCACCAAACAAAGGGCCCAGTCCTAGTCTTACACTATAATCAAACTGTGAGAGGAATTATAGCATAACAAATCAAAAGGCCGCCTGCGAATGCGATCATGTTGACATGTCGTTTATGTTGACTTTTTCTTGACTAATTATATTTTATGATCAACATCGCCATCATGATTGTTATCATACTATATTATGATTAATGTATTCGCGTCGCCAACCAGGAGAGGGGAGTGCTTCTTTAAAGAGTCATGCTTCCATATGTCCAAAAGAACACATAAACCCTACTGATACTAATACAGATACAGATACCGATACCAAGGGAGCGTGATGCGTGAACAGACGAAAACATTGGGAAACTAGAGTCAGTCAGCACCAGGTTTGACCATGAACTCCATACTTTAATTAAAATGATTTGTGTTAGATGAGGCAGACAAAGAGATCAATCTTTTACTTCTCCGAGAAAAGTTTCAACACATAATTTAATGGGACTGCGTTCTTTTGTGTCTTTTAAGCCCTTTTTGATCAATTTCTTGAAAGTTGAAACTCATGATAAAGATAGGTATCCAATGACTTCCCAGCCCTGGTCTACTCAATTACAAGAATTTAAAAAAATTAAGTTAATTTTATTGGATAAAAAGAAAGAGACGAGGAGAAAAAGTGGTCGCGCGTGGGAAGGCTTTTTGACGAGGGTCGGAATTAAAAAGAACACGTCTAGAGGATGTGAGCAGGTCAGATATGTCATGCTTTTGGGATCCTTGCAATTATTGAAGTCATGCAGGCTTTAATGATATGTTTGTAATATGTCAGTTGAATTATTGGGTGGGTCCTTCTTGGAGGAATGAAGCATCAAGCATTAGATCAAATGAGACCCACCACTCTCTAACCAACTACTTTACTAATACTGTGTCTGACTCCGTGCCCTTCCTTTTATCTTCATTGCCATGGCCTGGAGCTGCTTTTCTGTATCCTGAACTTAATTAATTACTAGTATTCATGTTATCGCTGTATAGTTTACATAACCAGCAAATTGCTTTGTTTTAACATTTTCATTTTGTGTTTCGTTTTTCCTTTCAAACACCAAAATAAAAAAACTAATTTCAACAACAATACTTATAAAACTTAGTGAAAATCTTATTAAGATAAAGAGAGGTCTAATAGTACGCAATCTTATCTTTAACTAGTAAAAAGGTTATTTCCAAATGACTCATATAAAAAAAACTAATTTGAGTGGTGAGAATTTTATTTTTAGATTCTCACTTAATTCTATATCTTTAATTTATAACTTACCAATTTTAGCTTATGAGGATAATTATATGAACAACCTTGCGGGCTGTGATTATAAAAAGGAAATTTAGCTTGTGAAGATAATTATATAGTCGTAGTGTACTGGTTTATTCAAAAGAAGTTAGATTGAGCATTGACTAATGTTTAGTGGCTTGCTCAATTTCCCAACAGTTATTCTATCTTTAAGGACCCCTCTTTTTTTATCATACACTTGTTAAAATCATGAAATTTTTTCAAAAGGCTGCATATCATCATTCGTTTCATTTTAACAAATACTTAATCCATACATTGAGTTTCATTGATGCTTGTAAAGCAGAAATTTTTCAATTTTTTAGTGGAACCAAGCAATTCATATGTGTGTAGAAACTGAAAGCCATCAATTAAGAGCTTAAACTTCTTCACGCCTTATATGGCCCTACTAAAGAAACTTTATCGAAATCAAGAAGAGAACTCACTGAACCCCAGCAACTCCTTGCTATCTCCCCATAAGATCTTTCACCTATTGCCAAAGATAAATCAGCTCTCTCGTATTATTTGCTTTTAGTAAGCCATTATAGCTCTTTGCTCCAACAAAGATCTTGTATAAATTGGCTCAAGGAGGGGGACAAATGTGTAAAATTTTTCTTTAACTCCATCTTATCTCACAAGAACAAAAAACTAAATATTGTCTATCACCAATCATGAGGGAGTAATCCTTCAAATGTTGGAGGATATCAAAGAAGAAGTTGTACTTTACTTCAGCAAGCTACTTAGAACTCCAGCCTCTGCTTCTGCTCCAACTACAATCTCAATCTGGCACAAATTAACCTAATAGACTATAACATGTTTACCAAAAAAGTGGAGGACAAGGAAAAATGAAGTGGTTTTTAAATTGGGAGGCACAAAAGCATCTAGCCCTGATGGATTGAATGACCTCTTCTATCAAAAAACATGGGATGTCATAGGTACCTCTGTCAAGCTTGTAGTAAAAGAATTTTTTCCAAAGGGATCCTGCTCAAGGAAATAAACATAGCCTTCCTATGTATTATACCAAAAACATCCTCTCCTAACCACTTCCATGACTTTAGACCCATATCCTGTACAAACTTCCTTTATAAAATCATCTCAAAGATCCTTGCCACAAGAATGAAGACAGCTGTAGCTCCACTCATCAGTAACAATCAAGGAGCATTCATAAGCAATCGACAAATAGGTGATAATATCCTAATTGTGTAGGAGCTCCTTAAAGGCTACTTAAGAACACACTCCACCCCTAATTGCACTATCAAGGTTGATTTTCATAAGGTGTTCGATAGTATAAGCTGGGATTTTATTTGGAAGGTGATGGAGGCTTACAGATTTCCTCAAACCTACATCAATTGGATTAAGGAATGCTTGACAAGTGCTCGCTACTCGATCTTGATTAATGACAGCCCCTCATCATACTTCAAAGCGGACTTAGGCAAGGAAACCTACTCTCACCCTTCCTCTTCATCTTATGCATAGAAGTTCTTAATTCCATGATCCAGCTTGAAGTGCACTCAGCTACTGGATTTAAATATCATATGAAATATAAGAAAATCAGGTTAACCAACCTATCTTTTGTTGATGAATTGCTTCTTTTTTACAGAGAAAACATGGAGTCAATTAATACCTACTTGCAAGCTCTTCTTAAATTCAAAATAGCTTCTAGACTGAAGATAAATTTAAGCAAAAGTCAGTTTATTTTATCCAAAAGAGCATTAACTATGTCCTTCCACACTGCTTCAGTTACAGGAATGTAGGAGAAGTGTCCACCTCTATAATATCTAGGGTTGTCTATTTGCACAAAGAGACTTACCATCCTCGAATGCATACCACTTATAGAGAAAATTCAGCGTTAAATTAGCAATTAAAGAAACAAATTCTTATCCTTTGCAAGAAAACTCCAGCTCTTTAAATCAATTTTGAACTCTCTCCATATTTACTAGAGCTCACACATTTTGCTTTCCAAAGGTGTCATCAGCCAAAAAATCATTATGAAGAGGCTTTAGTGGATTCCAGAAGAAAGAAAATCAATTTGGCTCAGGTGGCTCCACTCCTACTTTCTCAAGGGGCATAACATATAGGCAGTAAGCAAGAAACCTTCCCACTCTTACTTCTTAAATCAATTGTTGAACTTAGCCCAGATAGTCAAAGAGGATATTTTCTATCATATTGACAATGGAAAATCGATCTCATTCTGGTACAATAAATGGACCAACCACTATGCTCTTATAAATTATACAAACTTACAAAGGAGATCTCTCAATATCCCACTTCATACTAGTTTAGACTCCTTCATTATAGGAAGCACCTGGAACTTCCTTGAAATCTCTACGCCATTTGCCACCTAAGTATGCTCCCAACCCATTTACCTAAAACACCTTCTTCTATCATGCTCAGCCTACTCGTCATCTCTCAAACAGACTAACGTGAGATACACTACGAATGAAGAAATCGATGGTGGAGTGGTCTTGTATTATATGGCATAAGCGACTCCCTCATAAAACCTCATTTCTCTTGTGACTGATCATTCAGAATCGACTCAATACAACAATCTCAAATTTTTAAATATTAACATGTCTTGTCCGTTTGTTTAATAATAGAAGAAACCAAGGGCCATCTTTTCTTTCAGTGTCAAACAACAAACCAAATCTAGGAATCAATCAAGTTGCACCATATATGGAACGCTCAAGTTGGTACACTTTCTAATGCCATCCACAGGTTAACATCTCAACGTCCCCTCTTTAGGTTCGTCCACATTGTTGCTGTTTGCATGACAATGCAAACCATATAAACAGAAAGAAACAATCGAAGATTCAATTCTAGGAAAAAGACAGCCCCACTCCTCATCTTGGAAACATTGATAAGGATTCAAGAGATTGTAATGTTGGAAAACACCACCTGACTACTCAAGCTCCCCCTCTTATTTCATAGGACTAACTACTTGAGTAGATGTTTTCTAAACACATTTTACCTTATAGCCTATCTTGAGTAGACAATTTCTTTAGATCCTCATATGTTGAAGGGTGCCCCTTGTGTTAAGCATTACCTGTACCTTTATTCTTTATTAATGAATTTTTATCTTTTCATTTTCAAAAAAACATAAATATAAGTAAATTAACAGCGTACTATATATACATATATGTGTGTATGTGTGATTATTTTAAATATATAACTAAATAAAAAATGAAAAAAAAGGCAGATTAAGTAAACAATTTAAATTGGTTCAATTTTTTAAACCATCATTTAAATTATTTGTTCAAAATTTACAACTATTGTTTTTAGTATTGTTAACAGGCATAACAACACTTATACGTTTCATAGCAGTTATTCTCACCTCTAACTTTACCATTCTATTTTTTTTTCACCAAATTGATAAAATATAAGAAAGTGACCTATACTTATCTGTATCACCCTCCTCCAAACAGAGCATCTCTAATGCGCAACTTGTCTCAAAATCCTGCAAAAATTTTGGTGGACAGCGGTTTAGTGAAGACATCAGCTATTTGTAAACAGGTGGTAGGCTTTTAACTTGTCATTCTTGACTTTGACACAAATATGGTTGAAGTCAATTTCTAAGTGCTTGGAGTAGTTGTGAAAGATAAAATTGGTGGGGAGATAGGTAGTGAAAATGTGGTCACCCAATAAGATTGGTGAGTCTTGATGTGGAAGTCCAATTTCAACTAGCAAAGATTGAAGCTATTCAATTTTAGGTGATGCAGAAAGCTAAGGTAGGGTACTCTGCTTCTATTGAATAACAAGAAAATGTTCTTTATTTTCTTGAATAAGGCTAGTATTTCATCAACCATTGCTTGATGCCATAATGAATTTGATGATGTTTCACTATACGTACATGGCTCAGTGGTAATTAATGAACTTCAAAAGGTTCTAGGATTCAAATTGCCAAATTTGACTCTAGTCACCATTGAATGTGTTGGTGTAGTGACTTTGGGTGGTAAGTATGGAGCCTATGATATTGTCAAATTATATTCAAATAAATCCACTTGAATATTAATTGGAATTGAGTGAGAGATGGAAGTAGGTTGTGTTTGAAGTGGCATCAGATTTAATGGATGAGATAAGGTTTGGTGACGTGGTAAGATTGGGCAAGTTAAGAGGCTTTGAGGAGCGGGCTCATAAAGAGATCAATCTATTGATGAATGATAGAGATGAGTTAGGGAAGAGGACAAGCGCACTGACTTTTCGGAGGGAGTGAAAGTGTTTGTGTATGGATGGGTCATGTGTATAAATGGGGTTGTCATTGGTGGCTTATGAGTAGAAGGAGACTTATGTACTAATGACATTGGGTTGTCTATTAGAAAAGAAAATGTTAGTAGTGGTGGATTAGTGTCGGTGATGGTTGACAATTAAAATGGGAACACCTATTTGTCAAACAACATATGGCATGAATAATGAATTTCATGAATGACAAGATCATAACATTTGTATCCCTTAAATATTTTAGAATAACCAAGAAATATACAAAGAGAAGAATGGGAAGATAACTTATGAGGAGTATATGGACATTACTAAGGATAACATAAACACCCAAATACAGATAATTTATTATAATTTGGAGTTTGATGACAAAGTAAGGAGTACAATATTTTGTGGTATAAGACTAGTGCATATAGGCAGTTTATAATGTAAGTAGATATTTCAAAGGCATGAATTCAAAATGATATTGGCATTGAGGCATGATAAGGAGAGCCAAACCTGGTTCAACTATGTGACGATGTTTACGTTCTACGCAACCATTTTGTTCAGGTGTTTTTGGGCAATTACTTCGATAAGAGATATAATTTTTACTAACGTATTTAGTAAGTACTTGGTATTTACTGCCCTAATCACTTCGAAATTGCTTTATAGGGAGTCCAACATACTTTTTAGCAATAAAACGAAATTTAATAAAATAATTGAAGACTTCAAATTTATAACGAGAAAAACCAAGAGTACTTACTAAAATGATCAAACAATAAATGCATAGTAGGAAAAACCATTTAAAGATTGGTTAAAGACAAGGCCCCAAAGATCATAACACACAAGATCTAATGGAGCATTGGTTTTGTTGTCAGAAATAGGAGAAGTTCATGAATTGTACTTAAACTGCAAGTAGAACATAAATGCATAGATTTTGAAGAAGAACAAGAAAGACCATCTAATGTGAGTGTTTGTTGGATTCTTTAAGACGAGGCATGGCCAAAACGAGCATGTCAAATATCAAAGTAATGTGATGCACCTATGGTTAGTCGAAAGCTTTAAAAGAAGTAAGTAAAGTCCATTCTCAAGTTATCCTTTATGCAAAATCCTTTATGACTGAAGATCCTTTATGACAAAACAATTAGGAAAGAATTCAATGGAAACATTGTTAGTTTGAGTAAAATGGCTAATTGATAATAAATTTGTTGCACCAGATGGAACATGGAGAATCAGAGAGTGCAAACAACTTATTGTTTAAAAAGAACGGTAATGAGCCAATATTAGAAATTGAAAGGTCTTTACTATTGGTAAGCTGAACTTGATCAAGAAAATTCATCGTAAATGAAAAGATTCTCCAAGTCAGCCATCATATGATAGGTTGCACCATAATCCACAATTGACTATTGTTGAGGAGGAGAGGGTTGACTGAAGATAAGATTTGAGGCTGGAGAAAATAGTGTGGAAGACCGATGGGTAGAGGAAGAGTGACTTCGGAGTTTAGGAGGACATTGATTAGCAAAATGTCCTTGACTGTTACAATTGGAACAGGTCACAAAAGAAGAAAATCGACTATAAGAATTTCTTTCACGACTTCCTCATCCTCGTCCATGAGACGACTGGCGAGTTGAATAATTAACTATAATAAGAGACGTTGGAGGAAGATTCTCCTTTTGTAGTTGCTGCTCCTCAACTAGGTTGAGAACAAAAAGTTCACCATAAGAGATGAGACTCAATCGAGGATTAATTGCTTGAATAAGGGGTTGAAAGGTTGAGTGAAACTCCCATAAAATAGACTAAACCTGATCATCTATATTCAGTGGCATTGAGAGAAATAAGGTTTTCATAATAGTTTTTGACACATTTGAAAATTTGAGCAACACTTTCAATATTATGTTGTTCAATTTTATAGAGATTGCTTTTAAGAGTTTGGATTTGATGAAGAGATCCAACATTGAATGCTTGCATAATATTATCCTAAGCAACTTGACCAGTATCAATGTTTACTACCAGTGGTAGAACAGACTAATCTAATAAACCAACCAGTCATGCCAAAACAAGTTTGTCATTAATCTTCTAAGTTTTATATGTAATATTTTCAGTGTCACCAATCACTTGTGGAGGAGGAGGGTTGGATCCATCTATGTGACTTTCAAGGTCATAACAACTAAGATATGGCAAAAATTGTATTTTCAACAAGAGAGAATTGGAGTAATTCAGCTTAAGGATGGAGCTTCGATTGAGAGATGGTGTTGTTAGGGAAGGACTTGTTGCAGTAGAAAAGGAGATGACGATGGTTGTAGTGAGGGAGCAAACGGTATCTAACATATTTGTGACTGTGAAGCCTACGAAACTATGATACGATGAAGAGACTCAGTATTTCTCTATAATTATTAGAGTTCAGAGGTGTTGCATATATAAGGTGCAACACAATAAAAAATTGCAATAATTTGTTATAAAAGATATATTCAGATGATAACAACAAATTTATTAGATTGAGTTTGCTAGCCTATACTTATCCTTATCAGTGCAGTGCGTATGTACGTACCAATCATACAATACCTATGGAAAGGAGATATGGAGAAGAAGAGATTGGAGACAGTGATCTCTTAAGAATGTCGTCAAAATGGAAATAGCAATGGAGGCATTAATTAATATTATCATAATGAAGTACACATATATTCTTCTTATTCACAAAATAAGAAGTTAGTATATAACCTAAAATGACCGTATGTTATCAATGTGTTTCCATCCCATTATTTCATGATTTTTTCAATGATACGACATAGGTTTTATCGAGCCACGATTTTTGTTCTTGTTTGATCCTTTTATTTATGCTAGTCTTCTTTCTACGGTATGTTTCTACTAAGCCACTTTAGTTTCTACTAAGCCGCTTTAACTTAATTCCGCATAACTTTTCACGAATGCGTAAAATATAATTCTATCAAAATTTAAAAATTAACTTAAAACTTGTTTAACCTTTTGCACACTAAATATATAGATACTATTTTTTGGGTAAATTACATGAACACCTTATAAGATATTACTATTTTATAGAAATTTTCTAATTTTTAAATTTAAGATAAAAGATATAAATCTTTTGTATAATTTAAAAAATTATTTTTATTTTTAAAATTCTTGAATTTTTTTTCAAATTTTCAGTTTTTTAGATATGTGAAATAATTAAATAATATTTACTTTATCTTTAAATTGATCTTAATACATGAATAATGGACTTTCAAACCTACCTCTAATATCTATTTAATATCAAAACTAGAACTGAATGACAGCGAGCTCAACTTATTAAAATTCATGAAAGACTTGCGTCGTAGATTTGTTAAGAATTATAATTATATATTTAATTTTGTATATATGTTTTATCACTAAAGCACAGATTGTATATATAAAAGCAAACCTAATTTTATATTTATCATAAAACTGAGACGACGTTAGTTTCTATTTCATCGTGATTTTATAATTTTAGAGTATAAAAATAAATATAGTACTGGACTTATTTCTTTATATCTCATACATTAATCCAAAAGATGATGGTTTGATGAGTACTTTTTTCTGTTTTAAATTCTTGTTCATAATTGCTTGTTTTCACGATGTAAACATGATCATCGACTATAACTAAAGTATCAATTTTCAACCTAAGCCAGTCAACGTCAAATTGATTGATTAATTTGAATCATATGAAACTGAAAAGTGCATGTATGTGTAAAAAGTCTTGGCATCATTAAAATATTGTTCAACATCTAATAAGCAAGTCTAGATGACTGTTCAGTTAGACTTGTACGCTTTGACACTTGCAGGTAAAGCATGTATCCAAATCCAATCTTAAAAAGTCTTCATGTATTGCATATGCAAATGCGTCATCCATTTTAATTGTCTTCCATATTCAGGGTCTAACACCACATTTCAATTGAAAAGAAAAGGCTTCATTTAGTTCAGACATTCAAAAATATAAGGGTGCGAAACTTTTTTTTCATGTTTCATATGCTCTCGCAGTTTGCATTTCAATCTGTTTAAGGTTCTGAAATGGCATATTGCAAAACCTTTAATTTAGATAGGTCCTTGCATCGACCTAAAATAATACCACGAAAAGTTTTATTGAGATTTCCCATATAATGTACTAATTTTGAATTTTTCTTAGATGGATTTTTATTCTGTCATCAATTCCATAATGTGAACGTGGAATTATATTTCAAATGCCCCACTCTTATTTAGGAGGAGCTGTCTTATAATGAGCTCCGTCATACGTCACATCATCTCTAATTTTGAAGTTAATATAGGGCGAAATGATAACACCTTTCTCAATCACGTATTGGGAAATTACAGAGAAAATAAAGAAACCAATCCCCCATTGTCCAAACGTACCATGACATATTGCGGAATCGTCAACAATCAGACATCTTATTTTCTTGCTTTCAATATTTTGCATCTGCCCATTCATTTCTTACTAATAGTATGATCACATTATCCTGTCTTCTGAGTTCTGACGACTATCTGTCAAAAGTCGGGTCCTTTGACCTCACTCCCACCTCTCAAGATCAACAGCGCAATTCTTGCCAAATATTGGCAAGCCATGTATCCTTTATTCACCCTAGATTTCCCTTAAAAGTCTCCTTAATCTTGGGGAGCATCATGGTTTCATCTTTCTTAATTATATATTATAGTTTCCAGACCCAAGTTTTTAAATTAAGGTTCAAAACCCTAAGATGCCAAACTCATTCAAAGCTAGGTTATGTATGCTTTCTTTCAATTTGTAAACGAGGGACAAATTAAAGAAACCAGGTGAACAAACAATATCATTCAAAGGCTAAACCTTTGCTTTTTAGCTGGTCCAGTTAATTGTCATTTTCTCAGGAAGAGCATGCAACTTTTATCAAGCAGCGATTATCGCTTCGCATGCATCATTAAAGTTGTCAAATTAACCCCATGATCCTTTTTAAGTAATTTAAACTAAAATTTGCGCAGATGCATTGTTTCGGTCATATCCTTCAATTTCTGTAAATGTTTTCCGACTTAAATTTTCCTAAACTGCCGTCTTGCATATATAGAATTGCAATCTACAACAACCGATGATGTGATATGCAATCAGAGAATCAACTAAAACCAAAAAATAATTGCGTTCTAGTGTCTGGACTTGCGTTAGTTATTCCAGATGTTATCAGTGTTAGGAAAATGAGGGATAAAATGTACGCAGTGTCTGTGCTTCTCGTTTTGTCGTTAATGAAACCAAACGTAGGATATCCATTACGCGTATTTTTGCGGGCCAACTTTGAAATTAATGTGAAAAAGTGTCTTTTCGTGGCACATCCTCCTTTTTTTTGGGGTGAAAATGGAAATTCTGCGTTCAAAGTATACTCAAAAGGTAAGAGTAAAATCTGAACTAATGTATTCCGCATTAATACAGAGAGAAGATTCTTCCACACCATAACCCATGAAAGTACTAAAAACTAAAAAGAAATGGTTACGAAAAAGAGTATATGCCACCTTCTTATATCTTAGGTTTTAAGGTGTTATTGATGTGTGAGGTCAAGAATTTTAGTATGTAAACATTTTGTTATATATGTAAGTTTCTGCTTTAGGACTCCTAAATCAATAGTATTATGGATCTGATAGTATGCCCGTATAGGGTGCGATGGAATAGTTTTCCCGAAAAAAAAGAGAACACACACGCAATAAACCTAAATATAATGTAAAATGTGAAGAAAATTATATGCCTGGGATTTCTTTTCCCGAGAAATTATGTAGCGGAACAGATGCTTTGTACCATTTATTCTGTTTCTACTTTCTACTCTCATATATTAATTTTCATCCATTCTTTTTTGTTTTCTCCCTCTTATTTATTAAAAGGCTGAGATATAAACATCATAAATGCAACAGAAAATCTACTTCGGTAGGTAGCAGGGGATGGGGGAAGTCACGTGAGGAAAGGCGTGAGTGGAGTAGTGATGAGAGGATAGTCAGACAAATGACGTGAGATGACCGTAAAAGTAATAATGAAGTGTATTGGAAGAAGCAGAAGAAGAGACCAATCATGACCATGATGAAGAGCTAGGAGTTGTAGACCACTAGGGTAGACAGAGAGAGGGTGAAGATTATGGGCGAGCTTTTGAGATAATCTACGATTAATGGTTATATATAATGAGTTCTTAAATTAAAAGAACGAAGGGATGTGCTTGTGCTGTGCACGGAGGAGGAGGAGACGGAGGGGGGCCTAAATGGGATGGGGACACAGCGCAGCGTCCCAAGGAGACAATTCTCGTAGCTGCAATCATTTGTAGATGCATGGCATCTTTATTACTATCCTCTTCTTCATGTTTCTTACTTTTGAACGAAATACTTTAGGTTCTCTACCCACGTTCCTGGTGGGGTTCTTTTGGATCCATCTTCCAAAGCTCGAAATTATTGTGAATTGATTGTCTAATATTTTTGTTTCGGTCCATCCATCTTTTTGCTAGGCATGCATGGGCACATTTCACATCCTATAAAGCAACTCCAACCCAAGGCATCTACATCTATATATTCAAACCTAGATCTAGTTCGTTCGCCTTTCACACCACGTTATGTTTATTATAGCAACATGCAGGAGGGGGAACATGAATTTAACTCCTAATTTGTCTATTTCCTATCAGCATTGCTATAATTCTAGGATACTCATTTTTTAAAATAATATTTGTTAAAAATATGCTAATTGTGCGAGTTTAATTTCTAACATTCAAGTTTTTGATATTGTTTTAGAAGCCATGCTTTTTATCTTTTTATGAATGAACAAGACTTGCTGAATTTTTTTTGTCAAACATTTCAAGCTCAAGTCTCAAACCAGATAAACTCGTAAAAGATAAATTTATAGCGGCGCTACCGGTTGTATGTTTATTTTGATATATTAAAAATAAAAACAAACCATTTATGGCACGTATAAACATTATATGCTCCTCTCACCCATGACCCAT
>JANVCQ010000004.1:28923569-28957290 GCA_025531925.1 Erythroxylum plowmanianum
ATGATATGAATGTGATTGATAGTGTTTGGATTCCGGACAGGAGGTCCGAGGATTGTAATGATTGATCTGAAGTATTGGAGTGCTCTTTGTATATGAATTGAAGGATTGATGAAAATCCCACTTGGAAGTGGTGGTGCTTAGATTGATGATGAAAAAAAAAGAAAAAGAAAAAAATTTAGACCGATTTCAAATATGCTTTTGTTCGTCTTTTGATCCGATTTGATTATCCGACACTTTGCTTCACTTTTCGTTTCCGCTTCCCGTTCTGTTCCGATTGGGTTCCGGTTTCCAGATCGGGTCCCAACACGAGGTCTTCATGAAAGTTGTAGATCTAAAAGTCCTCTTCAAAACCATTGAAAGAAAATCTTAATCCGAAATCTCTAGTGAAAGTTATACGAATTGTTCCAAGATAGGTACAATGTGATTGAGGAAATGAGCATGGTTGATTCTTTTAGCCATAACTTCACAACCCGACCTCCAAATTTTGATTATTTTGGCCATAACTTCATAACTCGACCTCCAAATTAAGTAATTTTTGAAGAAATAGATTCCCGACACATTTTCCTATCTCTCAATAAAATTTGTAACTTTTGGGATCAATTTGAAAGAGATTGATGGAAGGAAAAAAATTAGGGATCGATTGGAGGGGCATAACGAGGTTATGAAGAAACTTTGGATTTTTAAGCATATCTTAAGCTATAGAGCTCTGAATGAGAAGGTTCTTGTTTCAAAATAAACTAGAGGAATAGAGATACAATTGGCTTGAAGAAGTCAAATTGTAATGTTGGTGATGGGTTGCTGTGGGCAAGCCACCCTTGTGAGATGATGGCAAAATGATGATTCATTGGAATAACCCTACAAGGAAACCCGCTCATGCTTTTCGACTCCGGAATGATAGTTGGGCTTCAAAAACGGGGCTCAACATCTTATGGTATCAGAGAGAGAGATTTGGACTCCAGAAATACAGGTTAATGAAGATCACGTCTTTTGACTCCAAATGTTGGGCTCCGAAAATAGGGTCCAGCATTGTTCGGTATCAGAGCGATTGTTGGGCTCCAGAAATGGTGTCCAACATAGGGGATTTTTACATTCCTTGTAGTATCAATGAAGTTAAAATTTGGGAGTGAGTATTAATATGATTCCCTATGCCTCTAGTTAAAAATTGGGGTTAGAAGAGTTAGAAGCCACTACGATGCTAGTGAAGGCAGCGCACATAACAGTTCATCAACCCAAGGATATTATTAAGGATTTGCAAGTATAGATCGAAATATTTACCTTCCTCGTAGACTTCTTTGTATTGAATATTAGAGAAGAGGTAGAAACCCTTATGGTCCTTGGACAACCATTCTTGGCTACTGCTCGCTCAATAACTGATGTGGATGGGGGTGAACTAACTCTGAAGTTTGAAAAGCACCAAATAATCTTCACTTTGTCAAGGAATGACAACAAATCTCCCTTACTTCTAGCTAACATCAAGGAAACTGAACCTCGTGGACAATAAAAAGAAATTGAGGATGCTAGGAATGAATTTAGAAAGAAATAATCACAGAGGAGAATGTGAAGGAAGGTGGAGCAGAAGGAAGGTGGAACCCAAGCAGGGTAGCTCATGTGTAAATGGTAAGATCGATGACTGAGCTACCATTACACTATTCATTTGAACCACCTTAAGCATAAGAAGAGTGTCAGGCTACTGACGTTAAAAGAAGCGTTGTATGGTAGGTAACCCATGGTTTAAAATTACTTGTTATTTCCTTTGATGTTTAGATAGTTTGAATTATGTAGTTAGCTTATTTCGTTCCCAAATAAGGTCGGGAAGGCATAAAACTTTGATATGAGTTAGATGATCAAGGAAGTAATCAAATAAGGGGTAAAAGAGTTATAAAGAGTTAGGAAGTGATTTCGGGAAAGTGTGGAGGGAGAAAATAAGGAAAAAATAGAAATTAGTGAAAATATTGTAGGCCACAGTCGTGGCCTGTGGTAGGGTAAAATTGTCCACGTGATTTTCAACTAAAATTTTTACCATTTTACCCTTCCTTCACCTATGTATTCATTTCACACTTCATTTTTTAACTTATTTTCATTTTTATTTTATCTGTCTAAGTTAGAACCTCCAAACACTCTAAGTTATCTCTAACCAAATTCCAAATTTCCATTTTATTCCAACTTCCACCTACTTGCAATCTACTATGTCGAGCATTAAGCAGTCAATGACGTGCAACCAATTAGTGGGACGAAAACAAGTCTCAAGATAAGGGCAAAGGAACAGGGCAAAAATTTTTAGAGAACCCTTTCTAATGTACACACAAGAGGACGGTATTCATTTCCAATCCCTTAATGTTAAACAAATAGTAATCTCGAAATATTTTGATTTTGATACACTTGATAGGCTAAGTTGTGAGATAGGGTAGAAAATCTAGTAGAAAGAATTTAATGGGCCAAGTTTATACACTTCCAATATCCTATTTACCAGGAGCTCACTCTCAAATTCTTCACTTCCCTTTATTTCAAACATAGTAACCCTAAGAAAATGTGGTTTAGGTTTTGGGGATGAATTTATGAGCTAAGCATTGAAATCATGTGTGATATTTGTGGGTTCTTCGAATCTTCCATTATCAATCAGCACGATGATTTTTGTGCTTCTCGCTATTGGAATGAACTTACTGGGTTAGAGCGATTCGACATTAAGAATGCCCATAACAACATCATACGAACTTATGGGCACTTGTTATTGCATAAATTCGTATGTCAAATGGTTTTTTAACAAATAATAAACCAACAAGTGCTCAATAAAGGAACTTTTCTGTTATGGTGTATGGATCACAACATCCCAATGTGCATCTCCACACATGTGCTTGATGTTATTGTTGCAACTATACACAAGACGAGCAACAATTTGGGTATAGGGTATTTTGTTTTCACCATTGCTTAGTACTATGGCGTGGATTATAGTGGACTAACCTTTTACCTCTTTGATTTTCTAAATCACCATCATTTATGGCATGAAGAAATCCTAAAGTCCTATAACATGGAACTTCTAGACATCAACTAAAAGACTCATATGAAGATTAGGGCCAGTCATTCGATTTTTAGCACAGTGCCACCTCAGCAGGTAGAAGAGGACTCGACTAGCGAGGAGTCCGAAGAGGAAGAAGACAGAGAAGAACCTGGTTGGAAGAATTTTTTAGCTTCTCGCTATTAGAATGAACTCACTGGGCTAGAGCGATTTGATACTAATAATGCTCACAACAACATCATATGAACTTGTGGGAACTTCTTATTGCATATATTCATGTGTCAAATGGTTTTTTGACAAATCAAAATCCAATGAGTGCTCAACAAATGAACTTTTTTTCTGTTATGGTGCATGAGTCATAGCATCCCAGTGTGCATCTCCACATATGTGCTTAATGTTACTATTGCAACTCTACATAAGAGGAGCAACAATTTGGGTATGAAGTACTTGGTTTCTGTCATTACTGAGTGCTATAGCATGGATTATAGTGGACTAAACATTCAACTCCCTAATTTTCTAAATCATCATCATTTATATCGTGCTAAAATCCCAAAGTCCTATAATATGGAACTTTGTGACATCAACCAAAAGAATCATATGAAGATTAGGGCTAGCCTTGCGAGTTCTAGCATAGCACCACCTCAATAGGTAGAAGAGGACTCGACTAGTGAGAGTCCAAAGAGGAAGAAGACAGAGAAGAACCTGGTTGGAAGATAGTTCTAGATATAATCTCCACCAATACCAAGGTAATGATGGATACACTTGCAGCAAACTCTAGAAGGATGAAGATGGCCTACACATAACGACGTCAGAGTTAGGATATACATCGCGTTTATTGATACTTTGAGGCTCAAGGCGTCCAACTGTCACCTTGGACACCATCCTCGCCTCCATTACCGTAAGGCTTTGTTTCTAACCCTTTTCTTTTAAATTTAGTCTTTATTTTTATTTTTATTTTATTTTATGTTTCTTCCTCCTATGTGTGTTTCTTTGCCTTGTTCTCACATTTAGGACAGTGTGTTGTTCAAGTGTGGGGAGGGTTGTGTGTTTTTCTTTTAGTGTGAATTTTGCATTTGGTATGATAGTTTATTAAGGTTGCATATTGTGAATTGTGTGAATGTGTCAATGGCTTAGATGGAATGAAATTGATTTAATTTTAAACATAATCTATTAGGTTGTGAAGAATCATTAGCTCTCGAAATTGGTAATTTGGGTTCTTTGGCTAAATATTCAGGTTAATTAGGATTTAGTGTTCATTTATCACCCTATAAGTTGTCGCATTCATTCATAATTTTAGGTCTTTCCACTAAGTAGCTTTACTATTATTTTTTCATGAAAACAAGTAGCTAAAGCACGCAGATAGGCATTAAATAATGATAAAAAATATGTGTTTTTTAATTTTAAATAAATAGCTATTTCGCTGCCCTTTGGGTTATGGATATAGCTAGTAGCCAATTGAGAACTTGATGTAACTGAGTAATCGGATTGACATGCATCACAAAAGTTGTGTCTCCATGTCAAAAGGCTATAATGACATTCCAACCAAGTAGCTTAATAAAAACATGAATTAGTTGAGTAACCGGATCGACATTCATCACCAATGTTTGCCTCTGTGTAAAAAGACTAGGTCCATATCCACAAAAAGTATATAAAAATGTTTCCTAATAAAAACCTACCAAACTTGTAAATAACTTAACTTTTCAAGAAAACGTACTTAAGAGTAGTTACAAAGTTTGAATGACCAAATAATTATTAATGTGTGTGTATAATAGAAAAGGGTGAATAATTTGACATTTGGGTATTGATTAAATATGTATATTTAGTCTAGAGTTCCTAGACACTGATTGTATATATTAATGATTTGGAACAACTTGAATGATTGTGTTTAAAGTTATATTTATTTCATGAAGTTGAAGCCATTGTCTCATTACTACATTGTGTGCTTTGTGCTTTTGTGTGTTTGTTGTTTTGCTTACTTGAGGACAAGCAAATGTTTAAGTAAGGGGATGTTGATAAGTGTAAATTGCATTATGTTTGAGGGCATAGTTTGATAAGTATTTAGTTGTTAATTCAATCATTTGATATGTTTTTAGGCTAGAATTATGTTAGTTTGTTAATTATTTATGTTTTAAGTGTTTTTTAGGTTAGTACAAGTATTTGAGCTTAAATATTATGTTTTTGACACAATCATGGCCTGCAAAGGGCAGACATGCAGACACTTAAGAACGTCAAGTTTTGATGAATTTTTTGGACCTTTCGGACCCCGAAAAAGTCCTTGGGCTGCTTAGAACACAATAGGATATTTAAAGAACAAGAAAAGAGGCAGAAGGAGGAGCTTTTGTGTCAACCCTTAAGAAACCCTAGAGAGAAATCATCGAGAGATAAAGGAAAAGAAGAAGGAAGAGTGAAGAGGAGAAGAAGCTGACTCGACATACTTCCTAGATCAAGAGGTTTCCCTACATCACTGCCTACCATCATCCATTTAGATTATATTTCCTATTTATTTTTTATTTTATTATTGTATAGAATTGGATTGAACAGTTGATGATAAGATCTATAATGTTAAGTATGTCCTAAACTCACCTTTGGAATTTTATTCTTGAATTAACAAAAAATATGATTGTTTATGTGTTAATGGATTTGTTGTGGTTTTATTATGTGATTGCATAATTTGGTAGTAAACTGAGAGGGTGAATTGAATAAAAAAATGATTAAATTGGGCAAACGAGAGTGAAGTGATTTAATAGGGACAAGAATTGAATCAGATCAAGAAATTGTGTGAAGAGACATCTTGCATAGGTTTCAGATCATTTATTAGAGAACTTCAGAACTAATTAGGGTTTTGGATAGGTTGTAAATTGAGAGATTGCAATCCCATAATCTGATTAGGGTTTATGATTTATGGTTAATGGTTATACCTCGAAAGAGAGTAATCAACCCTAAGATAGTCTAGAACCAACAATCCAATAATTTATAACGAGTTAGGTTAGCATTAAGGATAGGTAAAATTCCCTTTCTATCAATTGGTAGTTTCTTTTGGTTGATTCTTGGATGTGTTGCAATTTCTTAGTAATTAGTATTTCGTGTTTGATTCTTAATTTGATTGATTAAATTAAATTCTCGTATTAGTTTCGTGCAACTTGAATTTCTGTTATTATTTCTAACCTTAGAATTTAGGATTAGATTAACTCCCTCCTCATGGAATCAACACCTTTGGTACTACACTAATAAACCGCGTGCTTACGGATTATCAAGGGTTAAAAACTAAAATTTACACACATCTAAACCACCCAATCACATATGCATGTGTTTCATCACATTGATAGTGATACTATAGTACTTACCAGTCGCATTACTGGTAATCTATCAAAGACCCTTATACGGTATGCAAGCCTCATCACACAAGGTCTTATGCAAATTGTTCCAGCCTTCTTCTCCTTACTCTAATGTTGGATGAACTGGGCTAATGTATGTCCTAGATAGATTGGTGTCCCCTCACTCTTACTCCACAGGTAGAGCATGTCCAAATTTTCCACATCATTATTGTTGTGAACTCGCCCGCCCAGTGTGTGACTTAGAACTCTATGTATATATCTGAGTGTTGGGTGTCGTAAAGATGATTCCTTAGATCTACTCAGGTTATAGTCACTGTCCTTGCTGATCATACTCTAAAATTGGTAAGAAGAAATCTCATATGGAAAGTCTATCTGTAGGGCTAAGTAAGTTGACATCCCTAAAAGTTCTTAGTCTTACAACCCTATTATGATGGAGAACACTATGTAGCTTATGTAAACCTTCTCCCCTAGTAGCCAGAACTAGGTAGTGTTTAGCTAGTCCCAATTGTGACGTCCTTTCTCCATAAAGAGTATGGAGGCCACCTGGAACGTCAGTTACTAGTATAATGGATCCATGATCTTGAAAAATCAAAACCATGCTCAGACATCAATACGGTCCCAAAATTGCTAGACGAAACTAACCTATGAAAGCACCTACTAGTCAATGCTATGGCCTATTATGAAAGACTTCTCCTTGATCCATTGATACTACTCCTTATATGTCGCAACATTGAAAAGTAACAATAGAGGTTACTCTTATGGTTGGACTATGCAAGCTCCCCTTGTGTCTCTAGAGAACCTTACTCCTTATTATTGCTTCTTTGTACCTCTTTTACTCGTGACGATTTTCTCATTATGTTTGAAACTTTAAATAAACATGAGAAATAGTAGATAAAGTTCGAAAAAAAATTATTTACCTCATTTATTTATTATTCTTAGTAAATTTTTAATGGTGAAAATGAACTAGTAAAAGAAAAATTAAACACAAAGCCAAACCACAAACAAATAATCTAACTCAAATAAATAAATAGTAAATTAACTAATAGCCTAATTAATCACAAAATTGAAATTAATAACATCTCAGTTAACCAATAAAACTAATCTAATTAGTCAATTACGAAATTAAACCTAAAATTGAAAAATAATAAACCTAATATAACATTTACGCAAAATTAGCAAAGTAAACATTGAATATATCTAAAAGTCATTTCCATTAAATGTTCTTTAAGATTTGTTTTTATGGTACTAGGAAAACTCCCTTGTGGTCTTTCAGATACTAATTTTGTATAAAAGCCTCTATTTTCAATGTCTTGCATCAAAATCTTCAGCAATTTTTATCATATTCTCTTCTAGAGACGGCTTCATAGCTTGAGGTGGTTGTTGTTGAAATCTTAGAGGAGGGTTGTTCTTTGGCTATCCTTGCTTTCCACAAGAGAAATTGGGTTGATTCCTCCATCCTGGATTGTAAGTAATGTTGTATGGATTGTTTTGGGGTCTAGGAGCATTCCCCATATAATTTACATGCTTAGGCTTTAATTTTTGACAATTTTAACCTAAATGTTCTATCCCACACACCTCATAATGTATAATTTGACATTGTGGATTCATCTTCAGTCTATTAATTTTTGTGCTTAAATCTTCGACCTAGTTTGCCAATTTTTCCACTGCATTTACTTCATATACCCTTGCTAATTTGTTAAGTCTTACTCATGAGGAGTACTACCGATAATTGTTCATTGCTATGTCTTTAATAAATTCATGGGTTGCTTCTAATGTCTTATTATTTAAAGTAATCCAAGTAGTGGGAGTTACTTTAATAAAAATTTGTCTGCTATATGATCCTATGTAATAAGTGATGATCTTAGCAGAGAGTTCAACCATTATTTTAGTTTTCCCCTTAATGAAAAAAGAATAATTGTAGTCTTATCACGTCATCATTTGTCCTATTAATCTTGAGGGTATCAAAAATCCCCAAAAATTTGGGATATGTGCATTCAGATCTTCATCTCATTGTCCATCAAATTAAATAAATTGTTGCACAGTTTGAATGATACTCAACTTGATCTCAAAATTGTTGGCATTAATAGTCAATCAGATGATGAGGGACTCTGCTCTTGTCAAGTATGGTCTAGAACAATCAAACATAGTTTTTGGTTGGTCTACCATGGTGTTCTTAATTCTTCAATATCAAACTCTATCAATTGTGTTTTGTGGAGATTTCTACGAGTTGTTCTATTAATTTCTATATCTTTATTTACTAAGATCGTTGGTTCACTTCATGTCATAAATTAACCAAAGAGTCAGGATCTGTGAGAAATAATAAAATCAAAGAGTTAATATAATAAAAATATAAATTAGAAACAAAAATAAGATAAAATAAAGTAAAAATGGCTAAAATAATAAAATTGAGGTTTTCCTATTGTTACTAATCCTTGACAACGATTCCAAAAAATCGATTGCTATGGATTATGCTTTTTAAGGTTTACCAGTTTTAACCACAAGTGCACGATATAGTTTGTACATAGCATAGGCAAGTATGAGCTGGTCCCATAAGGATCGTAAGTACTAGTATTAACCCCTTTTCTATTATTTAATCATCGACTCAGATTGTGGATTTAATTAAAAGTTAAATAAAACAAAAATAAACTAATCTTGAAACAATAATGAAATTAGATAAAGGAAAATATTACAAAAAATCGATATAAAATAAATAGTACCCTGGCGATAAATCCCCCAATAGAATTCTTAAATATTAACCCTTTATCATGCAATTAAATTATTGATTAATGGATCGTGGAAATTGCTATCTTATGCTAATATCTTTCTTATGACTACTAACTAACTCCTCAGTTGATTACCTAAAATATATTTCAAGTTAAAACCCTTAATATTGCATTATTAATTCGTGAATTTCACTAATAGGTTTGACGCTAATCTAGCATATCTATATCGTTCTATCTCTAGGTTTGCATGCGACTCCTTCAAATTATAGTAGACCTTTTCATATAAAAGGATTTCATATTCTCAATCATATGAAATCAGATAATGAAGTTATGTTCCAGATATATTAGATCAAGAATATAACATATAATTGAATCATAATAAATCAACTAATAAAATTGCTTTGAATAAAAGATTAAATGATATTTTCGTCATAACTTAGGGCTCATCACACCTAGGAACCAAAAAATTAATTCATACTTATAGAAAACAAAATCAATGAAAAATATTCAAAAGAAAAAATAGAGATAAAAGAAATCATATTCTAAATCTCCCTTTTCTATAATGAATCTTCTTGAAATTTAGATCGAATGATTCTATCTATTGGATCTTATGAAGTAATCTTCAAGTTTTCCTTGTCCTTTGATTATAACTGCCTCCTCTTTGTGTCTCTTACATCTAAAAAATGCTCTAAAACTTGTCTCCTTCTATTTTGCCTATGATAATGTCTTTTTATAATAAAAACTGAGGTTTTTGGGATGTACATGGTCACTTACATGATAATGTAGGTAACTGTGCATCTAAAAAAATAACTGAATTCATACAATCGTGGTAGAAACATTGTGGATGAGCCATGATTGTGGCCTATCTTTCCATGATCGTGACAGAGAGCATTTTAGCAGGCACGACAATAGACGCGAACCGACTTCTAAAACTTAACTTTGCGAGGTTATTTCAGACTTTTAGGCCTTAAGTAAAACCTATGTTTTACCCTAAATAGAAAAAACTATAAAAGGCAAAGACAAAGAACCTTAGACAAGCCTCCATTCTTGCCACTTTTGGAAGAAGCTAAGGAAGAAGAAGCTTGTAGAGAGAGAAGAAGGGGATCCACCTTAGTTGCTTCCACTTACAATCCTTTCAAGTTGTACTCTTTCCTTTCCATCTGTTATTTCTTCATATGATGTATAAGATATGATTGATGATGTTGAATCTTGAATTAAGGATGTTCTAACTTTTCTTTATGTTCTATTTTTGATTTAATGTTAACCTAGTTGTTTTTGTGTTCATTCATTTAGGTTTTATAATTATTTGTTGTAATTGCATGCTTCAATAATAAATTGAGAGAGTGATGTCTATCTTTGTAGATATGATCAAGGATATAATGGAAGTTTTCATGGATGATTTTTCAATTTTTAGAGACTCTTTTGAGATGTGTCTAACCAATTTGGATATGGTACTCCAAAGATGTGAAGAATCATTCTTAGTGCTGAATTAGGAGAAGTGCCACTTTATGGTGCAGGAGGGGATAGTGCTTAGGTAATAGATTTCACATCAAGGATTCGAAATGGACAGATCAAAAATGAAAGTCATGTATAAACTTCCATCTCCAATCAACAACAAGGTGTGTGAGGATTCTTAGGCCATGCTGGGATCTACTGTCACTTTCTTAGAGATTTCTCCAAAATTGGAAAACCTTTGACAATCTTGTTATTCAAGGATGTGCCTTTCCTTTTTTATGCAAATTGTTTATCTACATTTAATCAATTAAATGAGACAATGACACTAGCACTAATTTTAGCACACCTTTGATTGGACATTCCCATTTGAGATTATGTCCGATGTGAGTGACCAAGCTATAGGATGCATATTGGGCCAGTGGAGAGATAAAAAGTTGCATGCAATATACTATGCAAGCACTTATGGGACCTTAACTTAACTACAGCACCATAGAAAAGGAACTACATGTAGTAGTGTATGCATGTGATAAGTTTTGGTCATACCTCTTAGGGTTTAAGGTGATTGTATTCACTGATCACGTTCTTTAAAATATCTTTTTCCAAGAAGAATGCAAAACCTAGACTTATTTTATGGGTGCTCCTCTTATAGGAGTTAGATATAGAAGTATGAGATAAGAAGGGAGTGGAGAATGTGGTCGCATGCCATTTATCATGTCTTGAAAGAGGGGAATGTGAACAAAGTGATGATATTAACAAGAAATTCTCTGATGAAACACTGATGTTACTCAACAGCTTGGCAACACTATGGTTCATTGACATTGCAAATTATATTGCCAGCAGAAAGCTTCCTTCTGATATATCCTATCAATAGTGGAAGAGATTCTTACATGAGTGCATTCAATATCTATGGAATGAACCAATCTTGTATTAAATATGTGTTGATGGTCTAGTGTTGTGCTTTGTTTCTATTGCTTTTAATTGCCTTCATATATTGATTTTGGTTACAAATTATTGTGATTTGATCCAAATAGGAGATAAATTGAATGAAAATTATGCGAATATTGCATGTAATTGATTAGATTAAATTTTGAATTTTGCATGAAAAATTAAAGTTCGCGTCATTTTGCCTGAAAAAAAGAGAATATAATAATAAGGATGCAGGTGGTAACTTAAGTGCCACCACAGTGTATAAGGTGTTGACAAATGTGCCTCTAGTCACTACCGTGCATGCTTATGCATGGGGGTGACCAATCCTTATGGGGGTGACAAACACAGTCACCCTGTGCAAATTCTCATGCACTCCTTTAATTCATTTGTTTTATTACATGGCAGCTGTAAGTTGAAGGGGCATGAAAACATAAACCTAGATAAGGCTACAAATAGAGAGGATAGGAGGGTGGTAGTGATATCATTCATTATTCACTCTTTACTCACATTGGAAACACATTCAGCTGAACAGAGGGAGAGTGAGGCAGAGAGATGAAGACAAAAAACAAGAGAGCTGAGGTAGGGAAAAAGAAGAACATAATAAGGAGTAGTAAAGTGAGGAGTGAAACAGAGGCAGAAGGCGAGAGTCAACCCTAAAGTTCTAAGCTAGGTAATAGATCCACCATTGGCTCTCTCATCCAAGGGTTTATTTTGTTTATTAGCTCTTGTTTCATCTCTATTACTTTTATTGAACTCTTTTATCTTTGTCTTTTGAACTTGTCTTCTTTACTAAAGATTGATAGTCCATTTCAATATTCACTGTTTTATTGCTTTGTTACTTCTTTGTTATTCTTGAATATATGATTTAAATATTTGAAAATGATTAACCATGTTTATGCTATGATGGGCTTAATCTTTTTCTCGAGGATTAATGTAGCTATTTTAATCAACTATGCATGAATGAGTTATGGTTTTATTGTCTTATTAATTGATATGGTTTCTAAGTTGAATGGATGTAATGGCATGACCAACCCTTGGGTCATTTTAGTGTTAAACAAAAGATCAAGAAAAGAAGTTTAATACGGAACGAGAAACTATGGATGCTAAAGTTAAGAACTAGAAATATATTAGGTGGTAATTAGTGGTTAGGTATTCATAATAGATTCGAATGATAACTTGTTGAATATGAAAGTTAGATTAGTTCATTATTTAAGTCATTTAGAGCCCGACTGTTAATTTTAGTAAGACAACTATCCAATCATTCCCCTTAATCATGCATAGGAGATTAAATTAGTGAAATTAATTCTCAAGAGTCTTCCATTTCAATTAATCTATTTTCCTTTGCTTCTGATTGAATCATTTACTTTTTAGACTAATTTGTGATTTTCTTTTAAAGCCTTCACTCAAAAAATGGGATAGAATGTTTAGAATTGCATTTACTTTTGTTTTTGTTAAAATTTAATTTAATTTAATCAATTTCATCTCTGTGGGATATGACCCTGGGCAATCACTACAACTTCCTCTTATACTTACGAGTAGGATGGCCTGGGCAATTTTTAGAACTTTTTGGGCACATTAGCATTTAAACTTGAATTAATTTTAACTGTTTTTGTTTACTAAAGTGATTTTGATTGTTTGTGTTTATTCATGCATGCATGTTTTATCGTGTTATTTTGTCAACATGTTTTGTAATTTTCGTTATTAATTCAGTGCTTTCCATTGTTAGTTTTTGCTAGGTGGGAGAATTTTAGGTAATGAATTCACTTAGCTTATGGTAGGAAGGAGATCTTTAGATAGTGAACCCATCCCTTTAATTCATAACATATATCGAAGATAAAGATGTTAAGGGAACTTTGCAAGCGTGAAGATCAAATGAATAACCACAAGATGGGTGAAAGGAAGTTGGAGATGAAGGAATGTGCCAGACTAGTGATTGGTATTGTGACATTGTGTATACATTTAGGAGAGGCAGCTAGAAATTATGAATTGAAGAGCATCCATTACAATATGCTACCATCTTTCTATGGGGTTCCCAATGAAGATCTTTTAAATTTCATTCTACCACTCTCCAAACCTTTCCTTTGGATGGCCTAAATGAGGATCAACGCAGGGTGAGGTGCTTCCTATACACATTGAAAGATTGGGCCAAGGCAGGGCTAATGACCCTTCCACCCAATTCGTTGACTACATGGGAAGAGGGATACAATAAATTCATGGGAAAATTATATTCCCATCAAAGACATCTAAGTTGCGCACCAAAATAGCTAGCTTCACTCAGATGGAGGGAGAGCCATTCTATGAGGCGTGGAACGCTTTAAGCTCTTGTTAATTGTCCACACCATCATTTTTCACTTCACATGCTAAACCAATGCTTTTATGATGGGTTGACACAACAGTGCCAGTACATGGTAGACAATGCAACAAAGGAGTTGTAAGAGAGGACGACTGAAGAAATGTTTAAATCTTCAAAATGTTAGGGTAATGAAAAAGAGTGAGGGGAAGAAAACTGGAGTTTATGAAGTGAGCTCAAATCAAGAATTGGCTAGATAGTTAGCTGAGTTAACGAGGCATGTAAAGATGTTAACTACGAGACTACAACAGAACATTCCAATAAAGAAGTTTGTAGTATATGTGGAACTTATGGTCATGGAGTGAATGTTATACGTATTCTTACAAACCTTTTTAATAAATGGGGAGGAATAAGTCAATGCACTTAATGGTTTTCAACCAAGGGAGCAAAATGATCTGTATTCAAGCAGTTATAATCTTGGTTTGAGAAGTCACCTTAATTTTTCATGGAAGACCAACAATCCACCAATGCAATAACAATAAGAATACTAAAATTTTCAAAGGCCAAATTATTTCCAAGGGCAATCCTCAAATCAAAACCCGTTAAGCAAGCCTTCCTTGAAGGAATGCCTGAATGCATTTATTCAGGTCACAACTCAAAATCAGGAAATGAACAACAAGAGATTCAACTCTTTGAAGGCGTCTTTGAAGAGGATTGAGATCCAAGTAGGGTAGCTCACTATTTAAATGCACAACAATAAAAAGGGAAAGTTGCCCAGTCAACTCGAGTAAGCCTAAGGGATCATTATTCTGAGAAGTGGTAAAGTGATTGAAAATCATGTTGAGTTTCCTTCTGAGTTGTTTGATGCTAATAATCAGGATAAGGAAAGCCTCATTGTAACATCCCGTTTTTCCCATATTAAGGGCTAGAACCCTAGAATACTGAATATGAGAGATAATATTGAGAAACTAGGACATGGATTTCATGCTTATGCATCATCTAGCATTCATACACGTGAATTTGATAATTGCACACATTTGACATTTATCGGGCATAGTTGATCTTAATTGATTTATAAATGTGATCATGATGTGAATAGTGAATGTTTTGTCTTAAAAATTGATTTGGTGAGTAAAATTATTGATCTAGAATTTTTGGTGAAATATAGGAAATTTTTAAGAATTTTGAACCAGGAAAATGGCCAAGTGGCAAGACAATTGATAAAGGTGGTAGAATTAAATGTCAAATGGTAGTAGAAATTTTTAATAAATGACATTAGTATTTAATGACGAATATCATAGAAAATTGGGAGAAAATTGGATTAGAAATTAGAGACAAATGAACTGGTTGAGAAAGAAGACCCATTAGAAACCATAAGGTGGTGACATGTGGCAAATGACAAGTGTCATTGCCATGCCACACACCCATCCATGATATTTCCTTTCATTTGAAAGACTATCCTTTGTCTTTCATTTTCATTTGATGCTTTTTTCTTCTCTCTTCATTTTCGATCTTCATCTTCTACATTTCTTCTTCTCCATTTCCACGATACCTTTAACTCTCACCATTGTGAACTTTTCCATCATTTTTCCCATGTTTCTTCAAGATCATGTGTCTTTTTCTTGAAGAAGAATCTAACCTACTCCACCTTCTATGATGATCGTGTGGTTTAAGGAAAGCTAGGGTTAAGTGATATTTTGAAGATCTTGAAGTTATACAAGTATCATATTGTTCTTCATGATTTGTTGAATGAAAAATGTGTGATGATAGTTAGAGGTTAAATGATCATAAAATGGTGTTTTATATATATTGGAACGTGGGTAAAGAAATGAACACATTGATGTCTTATTTTTGTGTTTATGATGATCAATATTTCATAAGTTGTTGTAGAGATGAGTTTAAAATAGAAAGATCATTAAAAATGGTGTAGGAAAAAGTGCAGAAAATTTTGATAGATAAATAAATGTAAGATTAGAGTTGAGCATGTGCAAAAAGTTGGCGATGAATATATGTATACGTAGATGTTCTATTTTTTTGTTTATGATCAATTATAGTTTATGATTTGTTTATGAATGATATTGAGTTGAAATGGAAGTGAGAATGAAGAGGATATGATGTAGAGTTGATGAACTATGCATAAGATGGTTTGAATGTAACATATAGGAGTAAAAAATTTGGAAAAAGTGAAAGAAGAATTGCTGGAATATTTTAGCCGTAGTGTTTTCACAGAACATGAATCTATAATTTAGACTTATCTTGATCTAAAAATATCCAAATTGGATGATTTTAAGTTTATATATGGCTATATTTTTCATGAAGGAATCAAATTTTAATTATGTCTTTAAGGGTTTCAAAATTTTCCTTGAAGTTGAGTACAATGTGCTGTTGCAGTGTGAGGATAGTCGGTAGTATTTTAGGTATAACATGGAGAATACAGAACCAAACTGCATGAAATTGATGTTATTAGAAACATAAGACATATAATAGCATTGTTTTTAGAAGAATGTATTACCTAAATACCTCATTTTCTTTGTCAAAAGTGATCACCAAGTAGTTGCACGATCATAACAGTAAGGGATCATCAAGTGGTTGCACGATCATGCTTAAGCACAATCATGCACTACTAACTTCCTACGCTACCTTTGTGTTTCTAGACTTAATTAAGGTTTGAAATGAACCTATATGGCTTCTAAAGAAAGTGGTTAAGTGATTGATAAGTTTAGGATGTTGATTGACATTAGAATTGAAGAATGGATTGACTTGATATGAATGTATCTCAATTTGGAAGTTACGAGTTGTTAATGATATAAAAGTGTTATTATGAATAATATGCATTAGATATGAATAAATGAAAGAGAATTGGGAAATTATGTGGATGTATAATGCTAGGAAAGGATTGGTAAATGTATGCTTGATGAATCGATGATTAATAAACTAAGGATAATCAAGTTTCATAATATGTGATATATGGGTGATCATAAGATGTGAATTAAGGAAACGTATATGGGATTTTCATTTAGCATGCATTATACATATCACATACATATATGTACATGATTGAGTATTCATGAAAATGTGCAAATTAGTAATGTGTAAATGTGTATGTATTACAAGATATATAAGAGCAATTAGAGTGACAACATCTAGGCATTGCCGGGATATCGAGGCAATAGCTATCTGGAGCATACTGTGAGTAACGTAGATGGTCTCACATTGATTTATTATTTTGTTTAAATTATGAATTGAATTATTATGTAATGTGAATGTGTTGATTCTAGAAATTGAATGTCCAAGGCGTTTGATGCATGAATAATATACTGGACGTGCTCATTCTATATGAATTTGACATAATATGTGATAAATTAATTGTTGAATGTTTTGGATCAAGGTCTAATGGTTAATGTGAATGTGAATGTGAAAGAAAATTGATCACAAGTGAATGATTGAATATATATGATGCATTTCACTACATGAATGCACGATAACATAAAGGCAGTTGTGACTAGAGTCGCTAGTGAAAAAGAGTTTCAAGCTCAAAATATGGTAAGAGACTCTGGCTCACTATATATAATGAGCCTTATATCCCTAACGAATAAGGGATAGTTATTAATGAGCCTTGTATCCACAATAGATACGGGACAGTGAAAAAACCACTCGGTGAGAACAAAGTGATAAATGAAGGTAAGTCTCGTGAGCATTGCACATACAATTTAATATGCATTATATGAATGATTAAATTAAATTGTATGAACCATGATGAATGTAAAAGGTGAATAAACGAACCAAGAGTTATATGGTGCTTGTTGATAATTGGTCAAAGATGTTCATTATATGATGACATAAATTGTTTATAAACTTGAAACATGAACTGTATGTGTTATGTGTTTGAGTGAGCCATTGATGATGGCTAAGCTTACTGAGTTTGTAAAACTCATCAAAATTACAACATTGACTTTGTGGGTGCGAGATAGTGGACTTAGCTTCTAAGAGAACTTAGAAGAGATCTAGTACTGCTTTTGCATAGAAGAATTGGATCAAAGGTTGATTAGTTGAGACTGAAAGAATTAGATAGAGTTTTGTATAGTTCCTCATTAATGTAAGATATAGCATATTTTTGTAATAGAGTTGTAGACTCTGATAGCTCATCGATATTGTATATAAGGACGAAGTATGTAATGTTACAGTGTATATTCAGTTTTATGAATGAAAATGAGGAATTGGGTTTTCAAATATTGTGATACTTATGTTTTAATGATGATGCTATGATTAAGTTAGTGACGTGACTGCTCTAACATGCCATTCTTGTGGGGTACGTACTCGGATATCCTTTAGAATGTCGAGTATGTGTCTTATGAGAGTCGGATGCTACACTCACCTAAGAAGAAGATGAGTGGAATGAGAAAAGCAATGTGAGAAACTATTCAAGTTATATTTAAAAAGGTGAACAACTTAAGCCTGACACCAAGGAAAATGAAGGATAAAAACTGCAAAAGTCTACAGATCCTTATCGACCACCAATTCCATATCTAAGTTGCCTTAAGGATTCGAAACAAGATGACCATTTTCCCTATCTATATCGCTTACTTTCTAAGGTTAATTTTAATATGCCCTTGTTATATGTGATTAGGAACATTCCTGTTTATGACAAGTTCTTTAAGGAACTAAGCATCAAGAAATAAAAGTTTTAGCCTAACAACAAAGGTGTTAGTTTCAAAGGTAGCAAGTGTAATTCTACAATCACATTTAGCCCCTCAAATTGACAGATCCAGGACGTTTTATCGTGCAAGTATCAATGGGTAATGGTGATGAGGTTAATGGTATGCTTAATCTTGGAACAAGTAGAAATCTTATACCTCACTCTATTTATAAGAAATTGGATTTAGGACAGTTAAGACTTATGAATATGTGTTTGCAATTAACTGATAGGTCAATTCGTTATCTGAAAGGAATAATGGAGGAAGTGTAAGTGAAAGTTCGAGGATTGATTGTTCCCATAGACTTTGTTATCCTAGATATGGGGAATGTGAAGGAGAAAGAAAAGGAGCACTCCAAGGCCTTTTATGGCCACGACTTGATCAATGTGAAGAGTGGGAAGTTGACCATTAACAGTAGAATTTTCAATCTTTAATGTTAAACTGTTTCTACCACTACTATTTCTGATGGTTGTTCTTTTGTTGATCATATTAATGTTGTATATTTTGATTTTGCATTGTAAGAAGAAGAATATAAGAAGTTGGACTTGGTTAAAGAGAGAAATGAATGTTGCCAATTACTGGTCGCTGCGACTAACGAAGAGGTTGGCGACTTCTTAAGGAAAGGCCCAATGAAAAGAAGAAAGCAGTGGCCTCAATCACTCTGAGCAATCCATATTGAGCATAATGGTGGAGGTGTCCAGCTAAAAGATGTTAAAGAAGCATTAAATGGGAGACAACCCATAAAATTTCTATTTTTTCAATTAGTTGTTTGTTATTTCTGTTTAGTGAAACTCAACTCAATTTATTTGCTTTGTGTGCATAGGCCTACATTTCAATCTGTTCTATTTGTCCTTGTCACAGCTGTTCTCCTCTCCTCTATATAGTATGTCATGCTTCACACTACATCAATGTACCCACTATCCACACTTTCGTATCATATTTCTATCCTTGTTCTTGTATTATTTTTAATGCAAGGAAAGGCTTCATGGGCCTTTTGATCATCATAAGGCAATAAGTACATTCTTGTGGTAGTAGATTATGTGTCTAAATGGGTGGAAATAGTGTTATCCTTAACTAATCATGTTAAAGTAGTATTGATGATATATGAATTTTTGTTTTAGGAGGTAGGCATAGATGGTGCAAAGATTTGTAATCACTTAATGTCATATAATTGCATAGATGCTTCTAAATATTAGCCGAATCCTTTCACTATGGGTCATCTGCATCGGCAATAATATATTATATATTATTGGGTGTTATAATATGTAAACATGAATATACTGCAATAAATGATATAAGATGTCAATCCCTAGACAAAAACTCCAAGGTATAACACAGGTAAATCCCAAAGTTGTCACTTTTTTATCAATAAACATATAATCAAAATGTTAGTTAATTACTATAATTCAACCCAATACCAGTGTTATAATAAAGAAAATAACAATTTTTTTATTAAAAATGAGATAAATATAATTATTTTATTACTTTTTTTTACAATGAAAATTTCTTTTGCATAGCTGATAAAATATGCAGACCACAAAATCATATCATCAAATTCCAAACTTAAGTACACAAAAACTTGCCATAAGACATATGTCTATTGCCCTAACTTAATATTTTGTTATGTTATGCAATAATATAATAGGATTGTGACATACAATTCAAACAATATGTCACAAATCACTAATGATATATATAGGTTCTTTTTATCACCATCCTCCCCAGAGTCAGATATCTTAATTTCCACTACTTCAATCAAAGTGTAGCAATATCACCAACGCTTGTTCTAAAGTATTGGGAAAAACAACTACAAACATAAAATATTCAACTCAAAAGTCATTATCTAAATCATTATTTCATGCATAATTCCAATATAACCCGTAAGAAAGTGGGAATGTAAAAACAATAATCTTACATCAATTCAAAAACAATAATTTTTGGAGAGTTTTTACTGGTATTGACACCAATTAAAAATAGTCCCCCAGTTTAAAAATTGATAGCTCTTTATCTTCTATGGATTTATTTTTTTGTTATTCTAGCAGTTGTCAATATTTGTTTTGCTTATTTCCTTTCCTTTGGAAGCATATTTAAACTTTTTGTCCCTATTACAACCTTATTCAAGTCTTTTTTTTCGTTGTTTGTGCATATTTATTTTAAGTTCACTTTGAATAAAAGATGATGAGAGTACCTTGCCCAAAGAGCAAGTACTTGTGTGAATGAGTAATATCTTGTGAGGACATATTTTGGCATCTTTATTGCACATTTTATATAAATAATGTTATATTTTCTATGTTTAATTCATTGCCTTGTATGTGAGGAATTTGAAGTGATAAAATGAGATTTAGTGCAATTTTCTTTATAATAATCCAATTTAGGATTTTTTAGATTTATTGGAAAGATAAGATGGAAAAACAACTTTATAGAAGACAAAGTGAGCTAATTATGACTCAAGTATTTTCAAAAGTGAAGAAGTTGGTGGATCAAAAAAGAAAAAAATGCCAAACTTGCACGTAGAAAAGGCATCTGTATTCAACGAAGGTCTAAGGAGCTCAGAAACAGAGCAAGACTAGTGTAAATCTTAGATCCATGCTAAACTTTTATTGAATTTACAGAGACAAATAATACAAAATTGATATCAATTACAACTTGGTGTTAGGTACTAGTCACATCTTGTCCCAAGAAGAGCAAAAGTTTTTGAACAAGATGAGTGCTAGTATCACCTTCTCGTTGATTCTCTTCCCTGCTTCTCCTCACTCCTAATTTCACTCCCATAATATGAAGAAGAGGTTTTAGTGTAAATATTAGCCCAATAATTTGCAAGAGACCAAGCATAACACCAACAATCAGTGCTATTGATGCTGAAAGGACATGTGGCCTTTCCTTGCCTAATTTCTTCGTGTCATCTTTCCCAGCACTAACATTCGAAGACTTGCATGTAGTTGTCGTAAAATATGAAAACAATTAATTGCTTACAAACATTCTTGATAAGATTACAATAAAATTTTCTGATATGGTACGAGAATTAAACCATTTTTTGCTTCTGGGTATGAATTCTTCTTTCCACTTATGTATGTTAAAAAAAATTTTTTGACATCCTTAGGTGGTAGCTCTTTTGTTAACTGGTTTTGACTAAACCATTCTCATGTACTTAGTTTCGCTGCTTTGCTATTAAGTATTAACCTGCCAACTTTGAATTTTTCAGGCTTACTTTGACTCGATCAAATTTTAAACCGTCAAAATATGATCGAAGATCTAGTTCAACTTATTGCCATCGTACTGTAAAGGAGAATGATTAACACACAACCTAACCCAACAGCTCAACTTATTGCCACCGTCCTGTGAAGGAGAACGATTAACACAACATAACCCAACAACACAACTTACGATTAAGTGATCCGGTGAGAAGTCGAAACTACTTTCACCAGATATATCCACCAACTGACCTTGTTAAAACGGGTTTTAGAAAGGGTGGAATAATTATTACGAGCGAAGGAGAAAGAACCCGAAGACAAATCATTACCCGTCGTTACTCGATCCATTTAAATACTTTTGTTATGAATAATTAAGATACTTGCGGCTGCGTATTACTGGTCAATCCCAAATGTCTGATATGATGCCCAACCGCTCTATTGCTTGTAACGACCCATTTTCATCAGTCAATGAATATCAGAAACCTTGACCTTTCTTTGTCCTGTGTAATTCTTCTCTCTTCTCTCTTGTTCTAACTACTTTACAAATACGAAAAACATTACAGAATTTCGTAATATGGGTTATGGGGCTTTCATTTGGGTGCCTACAGAGTGCAATCATAATAATTTCAGTAGCTTTTGGGTTGAGGTCTGGTCACTATTATTCATTTTTTAGAGTAACGAATTATTCATTACCCGTACGCCAAAATTGGCCAAGTTAATGATCGAGTGTACGCGTTATTCGGTCATGTAGATACTTTACCTTTCACTAGTCCATATGATTTTCACCCCCAAACTACTAAAAATCAACCCGACGCATAGGATGAAGACCGTAACCAAGTAACTTCAGATCACCGTAACCTAGTACATCCTAACTACTTCACTAGTATATACTTTTTACCATCCATCCTAAGTATACCCATAAGATCTTTTAATGTGTAGACTTCAAAGGCCTTGAGTTCACTGCCTTCTCTCACAACCTCTCTTACATTTATGGAAATCCAGCCACAAGTATCACCACACACCAACATTGTCCTCCCCTCCACAAATATTCTTTTTGCAACCACAACCCATTTGTTAGATGCCACAAGTGAAAAACATGCACCACATATGTACTAGCAGTTGCCCTTTGGTGACCCCTCAACAAGAACCACCCTCAGATGCATGCATCATGTGGTTAACCACCCACAAACCAGAAGAAAACTTAAAAATCGACCCAAACAGCAAATAATATACAAGAAAGAGACCAGAATGTAAATAGAAGGGGGGAACTAAAAGAATTACCACTGAATCTGACCATCATCACTGTTACCACCAATTATTTCCTTCCATTATAATATCCTATTTAGAATAACTAAAAGAATAAGGAATTAAGAGTTGAAAAAGATCTTATCTTGCTTACCAATAATTCCCAAAAATAGCTGACAGTAAGCAATTCAACCTGGTTCTCAATTTCAGTAGTAAAGAGACTTGCAAAAGGAGTCGGACATGGAGATCACAAGCATCTAGATATGGAATAGGAATTTTATTGGAAACTAGGGAACTACAACTAAATCAGTCACAGATCTAATAACTATAAGGAATATACAAAAAGAAGATCGTAAGAAGAAGAATGTTCAAAGATTTATGGCCAATGAAGTAACCAGAAAAATACGAAAAGAACATTATGATAAAGGGCAGCAAAAAAGTAACACGTGACTGGGAAAAAACTTTGACCTTAATAATATGTTATCCCTCTAAGTAAGCAGAAAATAGAAAGGCCAAATCAATATGTCAGCTTTGCGAACTCATTCAGGGACATAGCTAAAACAAAATAAATGGGACTAATAACTTATTATGTAATCCATTTCATAACTAAAACAAAATAAATGGGACTAATAACTTATTATGTAATCCATTTCTTAAATTACTGTAAGTCAAATAAGAATCAAACAGTTTTTCCATAGAAGCTGGAAAGATGCGTTATGTACAGAGAGGCAATCATTTGCCTACTTGCTTCACTACAAATCTAACTTCCATATATAAAAAGCATAATCTCCTGATGGCATACAATAATATCCCCAATAACATGTGATAAGCAGTATTTAAAAGATTATAATCACCTCGTATAGCTGAGAATGTGGCAGATGACAAAACTCCAAAGCGCAAAAGCACCATAAATGCAGGTAATACTTGCACAGAATTTCAAATGTCATAATTAGGATATCTCCAGTAAATGAGGACATCTACAAGTTTGCTTCCCTAATTCAATCTCCTCCTCCTAGGTGCACGAGAATCACCGCTGTCGACATCTGTGCCTCTTGAGGCATCGTTTCTCCTTCGGGAAGAAGTTGAAAGGGAGACAAGAGAATCAATTTCCATTGCTGTGTCCATTTGACTCTCGGAGTTTACTGCAGCAATGCTTGAAAAAGAATCTCTATCATCGACAGGTTGAGGCTGCTCTCTGTTCCTCCCAACATAATGATTCCTAGCATATGCCTCAACTATCCCTTCTGCAGAACTCAATGCATTGGGAAATGAAGAGAGAATTGAAGATCTTTGTGAGTGTGACTGCATTCTCCGAAGTAGAAGTGGGTGAAGCCTGCGGGTAGGCCCTGTCTCAGGGTTAGTTGTGCTGCTGGGAATTAACTCTGATATGTCATCAGAAGGCGTACTTGGATTTTGCTCAGCACGTATTCCCCTCAATGTCATTATCCTATTTAGAAAGTTATTAGTCCTATCGGCAGTTTCACGGGCACCATTTAGATCCTGCAAAGTAGTTAAATCCCGAATCATATCAAACCTACTTCCAAGTCGCCGAATCATCTCTTCTACTGGGAAGTTAAAAGAACTTTGAATGCTTTGCCTCAAGCTCTCAACTCGCCTAGCATGGGGCCTAATAGGGATCTCGAGAGTTGGATCCTCCTCAGGTTGGCGAGTGTTACTCCCTCGGCCATAAATTGGAGTAACATTCTTGATGGTTACTTCTCCCTTGCAGACTGGGCATTCCTTTGCATCTGAATACATATGTAACCATCGATACAGGCATGCCCAACAAAATAAGTGACCACAACAAGTGACAACAGGATCTGTAGCCAGATCCAAACAGATATTACAATCAAAGAAGCTCCCATCATTGCCAATTCCCTTTTCAACATCAGTCTTTTTCTCCAATACCTGATTTTCCAAATATCCATTGTTGTTTTCACACATTTTGGAGACCTCATCCCTTCTTCCTTCAGCAGTAACACTACCCTCACCAGTCTGCAATGTGCTCATATTGCCAGAATTGCCTAACAATTGATTCAATTCCACTGAAAGGGTTTGTGTTTCATGTGGAATTTGAACTTGCCGCTGTCTCCACCGCTGTTGAGCTCTAATTCTAACAGCTTCCCTTATTCTCTCGATAGGGTCATCAACAGCTGCCCTAATTCTCTCAATAGGGCGATCAACAGCTTCCCTAATTCTCTCAATAGGGTCATTAGCCCAATCGTCCAAATTCACCACTTCACTTGGCACTGATCCTGATGCCATCTCAGGACCAGGTCCCAGGTTCAAATCAAGGTTCATGATATCAGATGTTGCATCACCCATGAGACCACAGAATTTCAGATCAGAAAACCTGAAATTAAACAATAACAAACTCATATAAAAATTCAAGCCTTCTCACGAATGCAAAACTCTCAGATAAAAACCTTACTTAATAGCACTCCCAAAAAATCCTAGATAAGCAGCCCTAACTTAACCACAAGAAGAAGGAACCAACTTTGCGACAAAATTCAAGGCCAATAACATAAACCAACCTTTTTCGCAAACAACAGAAACCCAGATGAGACTATAAGTTATCAAATGAAATGGAATACCATCACTTTATAATCAATTGTAAAATCCCCAAATTACCGGTATGATCAAACCCTTTATCTTTGGTCACCAAGATGACAACTTTAAAGTCAATGATTTTACAACAGATACTACAAATGGGATAAAAGTCTAAAAATTGATAAAATGAAAGTGGCGAATATTGTAAAAAATCAGACTCCAAAAGAGGCATCATAATAACAGACCCGGAACAATAACAAACGACGGCTACAATCAGCTTGCAACGCTCTTCAGACTTTGAGTCCAGTTGGCTCCGAGTTGACTCACCATTCCCTGTTCCATCCTCTTATTATCAATCTCATCTATCTGGCTGAACACACACACACACAGATGGTGAGAGGGACAGAGAACGACGAAGCGCGAGAGAGAGAAACAGAAATGAACAGAAATCTCTAACCAAGACTCCAGAGAGAGAGAGAGAGAGAGAGAGAGAAACTTATCTACAACACTGCGTAGATTTACATTTGGTTTTAGACGATGATGAAATTGAACCGTGGAGATGATAGTATGGCCCATCACGTTCACCATACCTTAATAAATAGAAGAAGCTATACGGTTCAGATTGACTTGATAAAGCGCACCAAGATAAGTTGGGTGGTGGATGCGGCAAGATGCCTCATTGGGCTGATGATATTTTGCTTTATCGTAAGATTCATACGACACCAAATTAGAAACTGGTTGAACAATAATATTAACCTATTTCTATACAGTTTCGAAAGAAAATAAAATAAAATCAAGCATGTGATATAAATTTAGAATAATATAATGGGATAGGATGACTGGAAAGGGTACAACAATGGAATAGGATGATTTCAAAGGGTAATATAATGGGATAGAATGATTTCAAATTGATCATATTTATATTATAAAATTGACTAATTAAAAAGATATTTTAAAAATTAATTTAATTTTTTAGTTTAACTTAATAAAAGATAGAAAACTAAATTGAAGGTGTAAAATCTTTTTCATTCAGTTCGGTAGATGTCATTGGTATATATACAATTACAATATCAAAGAGGTTAGTATATACAGAAATATTTTAGAGATGCTAATTATCTTTACTAAGTTGATTTTACAAGGACTTTTCGTTACAACTGAACCAAATTTGTTGGTGGTAGGATAAACTTTGTCCTTATCTCTAATACCGTCCCTCAAGCAAAATTGGTTGGTATAAACAGGGAGTTTGTTGCGAAGAAAGAGAAACCGAGTTGTTGGTAACGACTTGGTAAAAGCATCTGCAATTTGACTAGTCGTGGAGATGTATCAAATGCATAACCGTTTGTTAGTTAGTTGCTCTCGAATAAAGAGAAAATCGATTTCAATGTGCTTGGTATGCCTATGAAAAATAGGATTTGCAGCTAGATAGGTGGCACTAATATCGTCACACTATAGCACTGGAGGGGAGGAAGGCTGAACACCAAGTTCAATCAAGAGCTTTTGAATCCATAGCAATTCAGTAGTGGTGTTGGCTAGATTGCGAAATTTAGACTCAATGCTTGAGCGAGATATTGTACGTTGCTTTCGAGAACTCTAGGAAATTAAGTTAAGACCAAGATAGATACAAAAAGCCCCTTGAGATCGACGATCATCACGAGAGGTAGCCCAGTCAGCATCTGAGTAAGCACAAAGTGACAATGTAGAGCTTGGTCGAAAGAGAAGTCCATGCGTCATTGTGCCTTTTATTCATTTGACGGTATTCCAGTGATTCTTTATTGGTGCTTGCATGTATTAACACACCTTGTTCACCGCGAAAGCATTCTCGGGTCCAGTTATTATGAGATATTGGAGAGCGTCGACAATGCTGTGATATCCAATAGGATCAGAATACGGAGTGCCAGAGGTAATAAGGTTTGTAGAAGATGCCACTGGGGTAGATGCAGGTTTTGCTGAGTCCATCTTGCTACGAACTAATAGATCATGAATGTGTTTATGTTGACATAGAAAAAGACCAATAGGGCTACAAGTTGCTTCAATGCTAAGAAAGAAGTGTAGAGGGTCGAGATCTTTCATGGAAAAAAATGACTTAAAGATGAAACAATAGATGTAATTTCTGTTTCTGAAGATCCTGTAATGATGGTGTCGTTGACATAAATTAGAATAAAAATGACAAAAGTGACAATTCGTCTAATAAAGAAAGAGGCATCAGCTTGTGATTCATGAAATTGCATTTGGAGAAGACGAGACCGAAACTGCATAAACCATGCACATGGCACTTGCTTAGGACTATACAAAGATTTATGAAGACGACAAACATAATTTGGAAAACGAGGATCAACAAAGCCAATTGTTTTAAGAACACCGTGAAGAAAAGCGTTAGAATCTAACTGTATGATTGACCAATTTTACTAAACCATCAATGCAAGAATGAGGTGAATGGTTATTGGCTTGACCATAGGACTGAAAGTTTCATCATAATCAAGGCCACGTTGTTGAGTGAAACCCTTTGCCACCAGCATACTTTAAATCTATCAACATACTTAGGATTTGGTTTAGTAATCATTGACTTGGCATGTGTTTGCATTGCATGTGTGACATTTGTTGGGAGGTGAAGAAATAGGACTAGAATTTGTGGCAGGAGAGGATGTTGACATTGAGTTTGTGGAATTAAGAAAGAACAAGTGGTTGTGCATGGAATTTGACGTGCCAACATGTGTTGGGGATTGGGAATGGACATTTGTTAGGGAAGATGGGGCATTTGTTGGTGGTGGAGAGAAGCAAGGAAAGAAAACTAGAGGTGGGTGGATGGCTCCGAAGAATTGGACGTTGTTGTGGTAAAAGGAAAGTCCATCTCATTAAAAACCACATTACGAGAAATATAAATTCCATTTGATTGTAGACGCAAACACTTATAGCCCTTGTGTTTACTACTGTAGCCAAGAAAAACACACTTGATCGAACAAAATTGGAGCTCGTGATGATTATAGGGATGCAAGTGTGGGAAGCACGCACATCCAAAATTATGAAGAAACTTGTAATCAGGCAGAGTATTAAAAATCTTTTCCAATGGTGATAGATAATTAAGCACTTTGGTAGGCAACATGTTGATAATAAAAGTTGTCGTCTCAAAGGCTTCAAGATAATAAATTGAAGGCATTGACGCCCAAGCAAGTAGTGTAAGACCCGTTTCAATAATGTGACGATGTTTACGTTTCGATGAACCATTTTGTTTGTGACTGTGGGGACACGAAATATAATAAGTAGTGCCACAGGATGCAAACAAAGAGGATAGGGGTTTATACTCAGTACCGCCATCAGTTTGAAGACATTTAATGCAACAACCAAAATAATTCTTAACTTTATTCTTGAATATAAGAAAAATAAAAGGAACTTCAGACTTAAAATACAAAGGAAAAATCTAGGTAAACCGACTATAACCATCAACAAAATTTAAATAGCTTTTAGCATCAAAGACAGAATAAAAAGGAGCAGGTCCCCAAATGTCTGAATACACCATTTCCAAAGGCTGAGCATAGGTGGTACTACTAGGAAGAAAAGGAAATGTATGACTCTTCCCAAGATGATATAAGTCATAGAAATTAGAATTGTAGCTAACCACTAGTAATGAAACTTTGTAATAATATACCGAGTGATGGCAAAAGACGGATGTCCAAGAAACTAGTGCCAAACAGAAGTAGAAACACGTTCACCAATAAATGCTGCAAAACGAAAATTTTTATGGGATATAGGCTGCTGTGGTTAGAGCTGATACAAACCATTTTTAAGTGCTCCCTGAAGAATTACACGCCCCATATGTTTTTCTTAAGCATAGAAACCAGAGGAATAAAAAAGAAAAGTGAAATTGAAATCTTTGCAAAATTGAGAGACAGATAATAAATTCTTCATAATGGATGGAACATGTAATACATTACGAAGATAAATGCCACCATTATGTGAAGGTAAGAAAGAAGAACCAATATGAGAAATGGCTAAACTTGAACCATTTCCAACTGCCACAGTGTTAGAGCCAAGATAATCTAAATGCACATTAAGGTTGTCGAGGTCTACAGTTAAGTGCTTTGTAGCACTAGCATCAAGATAACAGTTTGGATCCGAGGGTGTAGAAATAGAAGTGACATAAGCTGAGTGCTGTGAAGAGGGGCCATAATATGTAGGATCAAAACGACACCAATAAGTAAGGACAGTGTGACCCTGATATCCATAGAGTTGGCATTGCACAGGAGGACGGTGTGATACAGAAGATTAATTACATTGGAAATGACCACGTTCGCGACCATGACCTTGTCCATTAACAACACCTTGGTTTCCTTTGGTTTGACAATTAGAAGTAATAAAGGCATGGTCAACTAAAGAATCTGCTTGTTTGACGACAATATTAGCGGCAAGAGAAACATCGTCAATTGGGCATTGCTAGCACTAAAGGCGACGCTCATAATTAAGTAGCATATTGTGGAGTTGAGAGGATGTAATTTCATCTAATTTGGTATAAAAGGAGACCACAAACGAATAATACACAACCCCAAGACCATTGAGAGTATGGCCAATAATATCTACATCGGGAATAGAAAAACCCACTGCTGTAAGAGAATCAATAAGACTTTTTGTATGCTTAAGATAATGTTCCATAGACAAAGATCCTTTGGTGAGATTGGCAAGTTCAATTTTAAGATCATGCACACGTGACCTAGAGGTAGAGGCATAAAGTTATTGTAACGTAGTCTAAATAAAAGCAGATCTTGTTCATGCCATACAAGATATTCATAATTGAGTTATGTCATAGAGTCAGAAGCAGCAATAAATTTTGGAGGACAGGGAAAAGTGCCATCAACATAGCCAAGAAGTCTGAGTCCACAAAGAGTAAGAAGAAACTAGGCAGACCAAAGAAGATAATTAGAGCCATCAAGTCTAACAAAAATATTGCTAAAGATATTTTTTGTTTGGAAAAGTGAAGTTATAGATGATGGGGATGGTGTAGAAGAAGAAGAAGAAGAAGAAGAAGAAGAAGAAGAAGAGGAAGAAAAAGAATAAGAAGAAGAAGAAGAAGAATCAATGGCCACGAGAAAAAAAAGACGTGAGTCAAAAAGGGTGGATCTGATACCATAAAAGATAGAAAACTTAATTGAAGGTGTAAAAATCTTTTTCATTCAGTTCGATAGATGTCATTGGTATATATATAGTTACAATAGCAAACAGGTTAGTATATACAGAGATATTTTAGGGATGCTAATTATCTTTACTAACTAAGTTGATTTTACAAGGACTCTTTGTTACAACTGAACCGGATTTGATGGTGGTAGGATAGACTTCGTCCTTATCTCCAATACTTAAGACTAAAGAATTATTATTTTATAAAGATTATCAATTTATCAAATATTTGTTCTTAAAATTTTTATTTTTTAATTAATAAAATAATTGACTCATAAAATTACTTTCCTTATTTATCATATCGTCTAATATAATGTTAACCCTTGATCAAGATTTTCTATAGAATTAATTAAAATTTTCACTACATTCTCGTGGTCCTAATTCCCCTCTCGTTTTATCTTCCTCGGTCATCTTTCCTTCCTCTTCAAGCATCTTTACTAACACTCCCAATCAGCCAAGTTTGATTTATTCACTTAAACTCTCCTCATTACTCATCAAACATCTTCACTACCTTCTTTTCAACAAGGCACAAAGTTATATAAACCTACTCGGTGTTAGGTAATTGATAGACTTTGATTCTTACCCTATTTAATTGTTGTTATGTCTAATTTCTATTAAGTTTGCAAACCATTATATTTTAATTTTGGTTACAAATTCTTATGTTTTAATACAAACTTGAATGGATTGAGCGAAAATGACGGGAATATTGCATGAATGTTGAATGGAGAATTTTGTGAATGTTGCATGAAAATAAAAAACATTGCATGAAAATGGTGTTAATATTTTGTCACACCTGTGGCTTCCACAGTCACGAGCATAACAATGGATCATGCGTGACAACTCTCCTTCACTCACTTTTATGGTCATGTGTCAGGAATGTAGGTGATGGCGGATGAAACTAAAACCAAAACCAAAACCTTGTCTCATGGATTAAAAAAAGCAGAGAGAAGAAAAAGGGGGCTAGAAAAATTTGGCAAAACTAAGAGGCGAAGACTAAGAAAAGAACAGAGAGAGCAAGAGAGTAGAGGCAGAGAAAAGAAGAAAAACATATTAGAGATTAGTAGCGAGGGGAATAGAGCAGAGGCAGAAAGCTAGAGTCGATGCCAGAAAGTTGAGCAGGGCAGGAGATCCACCGCCAGCTTCCTCATCTGGTAGTTCATTTTTTGTTTGATCATTCTTATTTCATCTCTACTACTGCTATTGAACTCCTTTATCTTTTGTTTGTTAAACCTGTTTTCCTTTATTAGAGTTTGATAGTCCATTTCAGTTACTTGCTCTGTCTATTACCTTATGACCTGTTACTGTTAACTATAGGATTTAAGTATATGAAGATGATGAACTTTGTTTATTCCATGATGGGCTGATTACTTAATCTTGAGAATTAATGTACCTAATTTAGTTAATTATGCATAATGAAGGGACTATTTTGTTGTCTTATTCTTTGTTATAGTTTCTAATCTTATTAAATGTAATAGTGTAACCAACCTTTAAATAATTTTGGAATTAAAAGAAGGATTAAGAGAAGAAGTTTAATATTAGAACGAGAAACAATAGACTCTTAAGTTATGAATTAGAAATATATTACCTTAAGTGGGCAATTGGTCGTGTGTCATAACACTACCAAAATAAGACTAAGCTATAGCTAGCGATAAGTCTATGTCGATTCCATAAACATTAATTCCAATTACTTTCCTAAATTATCCGTATAAGCAAAACTGGGGTTTTTTGGTTTGAAACATATTAGAAGACAAAGTAAAATTAAATCTATAAAAACAAATCAAATTAAATAGTAACAAAGTGATAAAGTTGATGAATGAGTTGAATTTTGGTTCTTTGGTTTAATCTCGGCCTAAGCATAATTTGGTATATTTTGCTGAATTATCGTCTTTTCACCTCTCTTAAGACTATTGATTGTGAACTAACACTAAGCTTTGTTAATTCCAGTTTTTCCTTAGATCATAGTTAATTAAGAAGAGCTTATTAATTAACCCCAACTATCGGAACACCTAGAACAAGCTCTCTAAGTTTATTCGGATAACTATATTACAAGTGAGAAAAACAGACTAATTTAAGTAACAATCACACAAGCTCGGATTATTTAACTTATGTTATCTCTAATGATTTAATACCATTAGTTTCCACATACGATCTTTAATACGACTATTATATATCACATTCAAGTTTTAGCTATAAGTTTTCATGAAAAAGATTCAATAGAGTATTAAAATTATTCTCATACAATACCTAATCAATTAATACAAGATAATATAAACAATTCAAAAAGAGCCAAATAAAACTATGCATAACAACAATATGCTCAATGTGCTTCTCGATCTTGATTACATATAAGGCCCCAAATTGTACCTTAGTTGGAATGTTACATATTCATGAAAATACATGTATGATAGGTGTTAAAAATTGTGAGATGATTGAGAATTGCATATGTTTTGAATTTTGGTTTAATGGATTATACTTAGTGATTTGGAATTAATTGATACCATTATAAAATTGATGTATTAAAATGCACATTTGTACAAAGAAATGTCAAGTGGCAAGAGAAGTTAGTACATGAAAATTGGATGACTAAGCCTATACATTTAGTGACATTTGGCATAGCTAATGCATTAACATTTGGTATGAGTAAATAAGGGAAAAATGGCAGTCTAATTGAATGACATTTGGCAAAATTGATTAAGTGATAAATGGCCTAATAAGTGTGTGACATTTGGTAGCTTAAAGGGAGGACAAATGTGATACATGCATTGGCGACATGTGCTCCTCCACGATTAGGAAACCTAGCAACTTAGGTGTTAAACTTGTAAGAATTATCTACAACCTTTATTGAAGCATCTCCACCAAAATCATTCACGTCTCTTAGTTCTAAATTTTTATTCAATTTCACTTGTAATTCTTGCAAGATATTGCATCAAGAAAGCTACAATAAGTTATCTTTTATACTGTTGTCTTTTGGGTGTTAAGATCATCCTTGTTGGATCCCGAACTTTTTGTGAAAATTAGAAAATATAAAATGAAATAAAATGAGGAAATATGGTATGATTTCTTTTAATTGAATAAAAAAGTATAAATGAATTTATGAGCTTTTGATGAAATGAAAGACTTTTGAGCTTCTTTGTG
>JANVCQ010000004.1:28959512-28971325 GCA_025531925.1 Erythroxylum plowmanianum
CAAAAAGTCAAACTTTCTTAATTCTTTAAATTCTCACACTTTTTCTCTTTATTTCTTACTTTTGAACTTCCATTTCATCCATATACAAAAATACTCATTTAATCTCATTTATTATTTTTTAATTCCACTTAAAAATCGGGGTCCAACAGTTAACACTAGGAAGCTTTTTAAGTTATTCCATTAAGAAGTAGGTTTTATGATTCTATGTATTATTACCTTGTTAATGCTGAAAGTTGCACATTAAACTTAGGTATATGTTGGTTGTTGGAAGCTTAGTTTAGCTGGATTATTGGAGTTGAATTTGAAGTTTAGTGAGGTAAGGGAATTATAAACTTGGTATCCTATTATAACATGTATTGTTTGATGTTTGAAATGGATCAAATGTGTACTAAATTAAGAAACAATTGAGGTTAGATACATGTTAGATACTGCTTAGAAACAAGTCCACTTGATAGTTTTGGTATTTTAGCCATATCTTGACCTGGAGGTATCCAAATGGGATGAATTTAAATACAGATTAAATTAGATACATATATCTACAACTTTCATGAAGGATTCAAATATGATTTCTATCACTAAAGGTGTCAAAATTTGGCTTAAAGTTGAGTTTCTAGATTTTGTCACTATTTAAGGACAGTCTGTAGTTTTTTGGGTATAAATTTCAAAATACTAAACCAAATTTCATAAAGTTGGTGTCATTAGAAACGTAAGACATAAAGGAACAATTTTTTAGAAGAATGTTTGGCTTAAATCCTTCATTTGTATTGTCAAAATGACCATATAAAATTGAACTGAAAGTTTGTTGTGGGAAGAGTTGGAAGAAGTAGAATAAAAGGTGCACGATCGTGACTCTAAGGGGTCATGAAAGGGTTGCATAATCATGCAAAAGTGCAATTGTGACATAGGAGGATCAATTAGAAGTGCACAATCATGCACAAGTACAATCATGAAAATGGATGTATTATGTTGTTTGATAGCTTTGAACATCCTTCACTTTTTTGAACATAACTTCTTCTCTAGAACTTCGATTGACTTGAAATTTGGACCAATCACTCCTCACACATTGTCCTTCCTCTCCACCAAGTTTCATTGTCATTTGAAATCATTGTGAATAAAGTTTTTCTTACCAAATGTTCAGGTCTAGAGTTTTGGAGATGTTATATTAATGAATGAGAGTTTTGGATATTGTGACATGTTAGTTAGTTTGGAATCTATGATTATGTTAAGTTGAATATTTTGCAATATGTTCCTCACATGAGGATTCTGAAATGAACTTGTTTTGTTTTAAAATTATTAAGTCCTAGTTGTGGGTAAATAAGCATGCCTAGAAGGGTCTGTAGCTACTCCTGTGACACTTCGGTGTCTCCTGTTATTGACACTTTGGTGTCTCCTGTTACTCACACTTCAATGTCTTCTGTTATTGGACATAAGTCTCTCTTGTTTTGTGATACCGATCACGGTATCTCCTATACAAGTCCTATTACCCACTTTTGTAAAACAAATTAGTAGTCTAACTTGTTTTGTATTCTAATTCATATTTAGTTTTGATGTAAACAAAGTCTGTTCTGGTTCAAATCATATTCTGATCTGAAGGGTTTATACCCTATTCTGATATTTAGTTCTGACATTTGTAAATTTTGAAATGAGACTTAAATGATTTGCTGCAATATGAGAAATATTCTATATTAATAAATTATTTTCAGTTATGAAATACATTGTGTTTGAATTCTAATATTGGTAAGTTATGCTTTGGACAAAATATATATTATGTTTTACTATGTTACATTCAGTTATGTGATTCATGATATTTGGATTGCTTTTGAATATGTGAATGTTTAGAGACAATTTTCATTATATATCTTGTTTAGTTATTCCCCACTAAGCTATATGTTTAACACAGTGGATTTGCCCCATGTAGGTTCAGGTTCAGATAGAAGGGTATAAACACTGGGATAAAGACAACCACAATGGCCAATAAAGATTGTGTTTTGTTGTGAATAATTTTCAGTTTGTTGTTGTTACTGACTTATAATCAATATGATGGGACAGTTTGTAATTTTTATACACAAAAGACATTTGGATTTTCAAGGCATGTAATATATTTGTGTTATGTCATTACATGTTATATATTATGTTTAAAACATAATGAAATGTAAAGTAATGTATGGTGCGTGAGTTTCTGAGAATGCTTGGAATTATTGGTATGATATGTTTTCTTGGCACGGTATCTGTAGCATCTGCATATCCTTCCAGGAGGTATGCTAGTGTTACACTTATTCCCACGGTCATGGGAAGTACTTAGGAAGGAGAAAAGATTGGTTTTGGGCAATTGTTGGACCATATAAGGTTAATGTACTATATAATGGTTTAATTGGACTTAATTAAGGTGTTAAATGAACCTAGTTTGATGTGGAATAAGTTCATTAAGGGCTGAATAAGATTTGGATTTTTAATTGAAGTAATAACTTAAAGAAGATGCTATTAGATAACAAAGTATCTAATTTTGGAACTTATAAGTTATTAAAGGAATCAAGTATACCTATGAACACAAAAGTGTTTTAAACGATAAAAGTAATGTGATAGCTATGAATGTTTGAGAATCAGGAACTTAGGTGAATACATGTAAAATGTAATTGCTTAATATATCCATTGGTGCATTATTACAAATGCTTGTGCTTATAATGTTGGAGTTATGTAAATATAGTGCCATTGAAAGCAAATCTATTTACATATAACTTAATCTTCTTCCAGTTAGTTTTGTAATGAAAATATTTATTTGTAATAAAACAAAAGAGTTTGGTTTTATTTATACGAGCATTATATAACTAGTTATAAGGTACCAAGATTCTTTTGTAAGTAATATATATATACATGGAGATGTATGGGAAACATGTATATTATTATAATCTAAATTAATTGATTCACAGTTGAATAATCAAGTTGGAAGTTGGTCGCTTGATTATGGTTTAGACTATAGTGTTGTGATTTATTTCCATGTAAGTAAAGGAGTTTACTTCAAGGGAATGATGAGTTTTATATCATGATAGCAGTCAACTATCGATAATGGCACTATTAAATAGATCTCGAATCACGTATGTTTTTAGAGATTAAAGTCGGCCGTTTCTTTAATCTTAAAACATACACTTTAGCATTCGTTTATTATGGGCCACAATCTTGATGAGTGATTAACTCATATGTATTTCATTATAATTTTTGATATGATTAGAATGGATTTTTACAGAGTATCAATCCAGTGTCTGTATATTGGAATTATTAATTGAAACATGTATTAGGGAACATTCACTTAAATAAAGAGTTTATAGTAATATCATCACTTCTAGATGTTTTACAGAGATTGGTGATTAAACTGGTGCCGATAGTTTGATGGACTAGCTACCCATCAAGTCTTAACACTAAGACGAGATCTTATTGTTAATCACCATATAGAGTAAAACGAGAGACCTAGAAAGAAAAGCCAACATAAGGGCAAAATGGTAATTTTACCCTTTATTGTGTGGATGGCTATAATATGGTTCATAATATAGTTTGCAATTGGACTTCTTATTTGAAACATATGTTCTCGTAATATTTAGTAATTCAAAAGTTCGGCTAATTGTCTTTAGGGGAGTGATATTTGGTCAATAAGTTGGAATTAATTATAATGAGATTAAATTAATTCCGAGCTTATTGGAGCTTAAATTATATAAGTCCAATTTGATTCCTCTCTTGGCTTCTAGGAAGGTTATCACGCAAAGTAAGAAAAATAAATAGAGGCTAGCAGAAATAAGAAAGAAGAAAGGACCGAATTAAATTCAAAATAATAATACCGAAACAATTTAATTAATAGTTAATTGAATTGGGTTTAAATCCTATGATTAAATGTAGGGATTATTCTAATTAAGTGTTAATTACAAGCCCAAAGTGAACATTTAATATTGGGTTGCATTTTGGTTTGATTTAATTAATAAGATTAATTAAATTAAATTTTTTTTTGTGAAGACAAAAAAAGAAGGGCAAAAAACAAAATTACATGATGTAATTTTCTGTTTTATGTAGGTAAATTTTAAGGCCACATATTAAGCATTGAATTGCTAAGTATAAGGTGAGTATTTATCATGTTTCATCGTTATTAAATGGTTTAATGGTGCCTTCATTATATGGTTTAATGATCTTATCATTAAATAGTTTAATGGTTGTCGTTTAATGTTGGCATGTAGAAAAACTTGTAAACCTTTTAGCATTCTTTTGATTAAAAAAAGGAGTGATGCATTTGATGTTCTTTCTCCCTTCTTTCCTTTGTTAACCAAAAATGAGTGTCTTACTTTTGGTTTTTTGTCTTTTCATTTAGCCATATTAAACAAATGAGAAGATCTCATTTGTGGCTCTCTCTATTTCATTTTGAGAAAGAGAAAGAGGTCGTGAATTGGTTGGAATTCTACTCTCCTTTCTTTCATAACCAAAATTAGCAAAGAGAGTGTCTCTTAGTTTTGATTCTTCCAACTAAAGTAAACTTCTACAATATTTCTTCTCTTTTCCCACCAAAGGATCTTGCTAATCAAGTTGTTTAAGGAGAACAAGTGGTACATTAGATTGGTTGAGGATACAATAGCAAGGAGAGGATACAATAGCAGAGAGAGGATACCATAGCGAGGAATCAAAGCTATAGCTAAGGAGTCAATAAAATTTCTACCATCTTTTATGTTATTTATTTTTCTAATACCATAGCATGTATGGATTAAACATATTGATTTGGTGATTATGCTTCCGTTGCATTTTGATTTCGAAATTTTTTTTTGAAATCTACCTTAGACAAATCTAGTATGCTTTCATTTGCAATCTAATAATTGGTATCGGAAACATTTTATTATGCATGATTTCGGTTCTTACATATGATGCACGGGTTGACAATTATATTTTATATTTAGCATATTTTTATGTGATAGAAATACATATGGTATATGTTTTGCTTTTTTAGTTGTCCATAGGATATAATGTTAACTTGTAAAATTTCTTCATTTGGTTTGTAACAAGGAGGGTGGCGTTTTATCGTAATGTTTCCTTCTAGACTTCATTTTTTTTATTTTCTTTGATTTTGTAATGTGCAAATTTCTGTAATGTTAAAGATGAAGTAGCCATAGATCGAAGAAAAGAAGGTAATGGTTTTGATTTATCTTTTGGTGTATTGCCAAAGTTTTGGTTTTGTGAAAACCAAAGTGTTGGAATTTTGTTTTAACAAAATTTTGGCTTTATGAAAACCAAAGTCTTGAAATTTTTGTTTTAACAAAGTTTCGGTTTTATGAAACACAAGTGCTAGAATTTTAGAGCTTTTGTTTGCCAAAACAAGTACTAGAATTTTAGAGCTTCTGTTTGCCAAAACAAGTGCTGGAATTTTAGAGTTTTAGATTTACTCAAAACAAGTGCTAAAATTTTTGTTTTCATATTGACAAAATTTTTGTTTTTATAAAAAAAACAAGTGTTGGAATTTTTGTTTTCAAAGTGACAAAATTAGGTTTTGTGAAAAAGAAAAAGTTTTATAAAATAGCACATTTTTTATTAAAGGGGCTGGGTTATGTCAGCAAAGAGTTTGAAGTGGAAGATCCAAGTCCAAGAAATGTTTTATGTGCTAAAGAGCCTTGTAATATGTTTTTATGTCCTAGGATGGGCAATCAAAAGTAGTGTTATTATTCTTGAGGTGAATGGATAGATGGATGCTAATAATATGCAATATATTGTAAAAGTATGCCATTTAGGAAATTTCCAACCCTAGGCTTTGCCATACATTCATTATGTATAAGATGTATAATGAAACAATATAGGATGATTAACAAATTGCATATAGATAAGATGATATTTATTAAAACTTAAAGACCAAAAAGATTAAGTGGGAGAGGATGCTTATGTGAGAGTCCACGGTCTCCATGTGGTAGCCTATTTACATGTGGTGAAGTGTTACTCCCTACCGGAGGACATGAATCCTAGATCTTGCATGGTTTAGGTCTCTTAAAGGATAAGTCCACTCATTGGTAGCAAATGTGACCTCCCACCAAGGCATGGTTTGCAAGTACCTTTAGTGGATGAATCAAATGGTTACATACTTGACATAGTTTATCAATAACCTACCCACCATAGCCCTGTTGATCAATGTATGGACCAAATTATAGCGCTTCTCAAAAAGTTAGGCATGAAGATGCTTAGTAGTTTTTTAAGTAGGAGGGTCCCAGTTTTTCTTTTAATGGATAAGATGGCCTACCGTCACTTAGTTTATTATAGATGCAAAAAAACCATTGTATAAAGATTTATTTTTAAAGTTTTGTTAAATTTATCATCATGCATACATGCATCATGATTTTATACGAGGTTCCAATATTTTGATTACTATGCTTATTCTTTAATAACTTGTATTTTTAGACATAATCACCACAATACGAATCCTCTCACTTTGCTCTTGATTAATAACAAATTGGAAAAAAAGAGAATTTTAATGAATGGACACGTAACCTTGACATTGTTCTTCAATATGAACGAATTTCATAGGTATTAATGGAAAATGAGCCTGTACTTTCGGATGAAAATTCAACTTCTGAGCAAGTCTAACAACATGAGCGATGACTGAATGTTGATAAGACTGCTAAGTGCTATATTCTAGCTTCTATTAAAAAAATGTTGCAAAAGCAAATTGTATGCATGAAAACTACTAGTACAATGATCCATCACCTAGATGAGATGTTTGGTGTGAGGACCAAGTCTGCAAGGGTGAAAGCTATCCAAACCTTTCACAATCTCAAACAAAAGCTTGGGGAACTAGTATGGGATTACATGCTTAAGGTAATCTCTGTGGTTACTGAGGTTGAGATGCTTAGGATGAATATGGATGTGAAAATGCAGATGATTATGATCATCAATAGCTTAAACTCTTCTTTTCAGTAGTTTAATTTGGATCGAAAAATAATATCATACTAGCTTTGGCTAAATGGTAGATTTCAAAGACTTTTTTTGAAATCAAAATGCAACGGAAGCATGATAACCAAATCAACATGTTTTAATCCATACATGATATGGTATTAGAAAAATAAATAACATAAGAATATGATCAAAATTTTACTGACTCCTTTGCTATAGCTTTGAATCCTCGCTATTGTATCCTCTCCTCACTATTATTATATCCTCAACCAATCTGATCTACCATGTATTCTCCTTGGCTAACTTAGTTAACAAGATCCTTTGATAGGAAAGGAGAAGAAATATTGTAGAGGTTTTCCTTTTATGATCAACTAGTTGAAATAACCAAAATGAGACCCTCACAGTCCTAATTTCAGCAAGATCATGAAAGAAAGGAGGGTGGAAGAGCAATAAATGCACCACCTCATTCTTTTAACCGAAATGAAAGAGAGGCCAATAAATGAGACATTCTCATTTGTTTAATATGTCTAGATGAAAAGATAAAAAATAAAAATAAGACACTTTAATTTTTGATCAAATGATGAAATAAGGGAAAGAGAGCAAAAATTGCACCACTTCCTTCATTAATAAAATGAATAATAAAAGGTTTATATGTTTTTCTACATGCAAACATTAAATGAAAACCATTAAATCATTTAATGATAAAACCATTAATGTTGGCCGCAAATTTTTTTTCTTGATTAATAAGCATGATTAGATTAATTTTGGCTTCTTGCTAGATTAATTTGTGTTGGAATTAATTAGCATGTTAATGTAAGCGAGATTATATGACATAGATTAATTGAATTAAAATGTTAGGGTGGTAAGATTGCATAAGGGGTATTGTTAGAACATCACTTAAGTTGTAAAGTCTTAAGACATTGAAGGAAGGGTATAAAAGCGTAGAAATTTTTTTTTTTGTCTTGCATTTAGAAGAAGCCAGAAAAGTGAATGAGAAAAGAGAGAAGAGAGAGAGAAGCACAAAAAAGAGAGAAAGAAGATAAAGGAAGGGAGGTAATCTAGGTTTCAATTTTTCTTAGTCTTCAAGAGGGATTTTGGGGTTGGGCAAGAAGGGAAAAAGGTAGAGGAAGACAAGAGCTTTCTTTGGAACTAAACATCTCTTCTTTTGGTGAAGATTTAAGGTAAAAGTACTTTTAATGCTTCGGATTTTTGGAAGGGATTTGGTATAAAAAAAACTTAGAAAATGTATGGGTATAATTATTCTAGGATCAATTTCATGCATAGGTTTCTTTGGGTTTTCCAATTGGAGTTCATTTTTAAATAGGGATTCTTGCTAATGTTGAAGGGAGGCAAGAGAGGCAAAAAGATCAAGAGGAGAGACATCCTTGAGCAAGTTTTCAAGCAAGGAGACTATTTTCAAGCAAAGAGACTAAGGTGGGTTACATTTTTATAATTGAATAATAAGTCATCAATGTTTCCTTCAAGAAATGAGAAATAAATGTTTTCAACTACTTTCAAAATGTTCATTCATTGATCTTTAAATGTTTTGAGAAAGTGCTATATGTGTGTGTATGAAGTTTGTGGATGAACTATGAAAAAAAAATGGAAATGATTTTGTAAGGATACCAAGTATATGAAATCAAGTTTTCAAAAATGTGTCAATTGGGCAAACTGTTTTCCTTTCATGAATTACATGTTATGTGGATTTGGTGTAGTCCATTCAAGAATGTCAAGTGCATGTTGACTAAGTTAAAGGCTTCTCCCACCTGCCCGCTAGTGACACGGAGCTCCTTCATGAACTCCCTCAAGTTTACGACTACACAGGATCATTATGTGGAATTGTGTAGTGCGTCATGTTTATGGACCAGCCCAAACCTTTATGATGTGTTTATGTGTTTACATGTGTTGACAAGTTTGATGATTGTTTGACTTATGAATTTTTGAGAAATTTATGTTGTATGGATTTTCATGAAAATTTGTTATGATAATGAGGGTTTCAAGGTTTTTCGCTTGTTACCGATTATAAAAATGTTACCCACGAGCTTTAAGCTCACCCCCATTCCTTCCCATCTACAGGCGATGAACAAGATATCGAGTGATCGAGTCGAGAGTCAAGGCATCACTCCAATTTGCATATTTTGTTCTTTTGAAGTTAGATCATGTAAAACAAGGCTTTAGTCGCATTTTGAGAAATTATTGTTCTTGTAATGTTGGTATTTTTGGACTATGATGTAAGATGGCTCGAAATGCTCATTAAAGCGTTGTAAAAACTTTATTCTTTTGATGTTGATGAAGTGTGAATGGTGCATGGATGATATGAGTTGAAATTAGATATACGTGAAAAAGCAATCAACTTGAGTTGATGATTTTAGAGCAGAAATCGTTGATATATAAATATACTATGGAAAGGAAGATAGGAATTACAATTGATCTGATGTCGTTGAAGGTGATGAGACAAATGAGTTGAGATTTGAGAGTTTAATGAAATCATGTTGATAACTGAATGGTTATGCTCAGGACATTCTAAGTTTGCATAGTGCAAAATTTCAAGTCTTCCATAAGGGAAAAATTCGTGTTCTGACTTTAGGGCAAAATCTGGACCAATCTAGGATGAATTTGGTAAGTTGTCTTCATGGAAGTTGTAGCTTATCTTTCTAGCTTTCCAATGTTATAAAGAATGAAATTTTTTTATATTAGAGTCAAACATTATAGTCCTTATAAGTGGAGATGTTCAAGAGTATAGGACGTATCGTTTGGTGATGACGTATCGTTTGGTGAGGACGCTTCATCTGGTGAGGATGTATCGTTTGGTGAGGACGCTTCATCTGGTGAGGATGTTTCGTCTGGTGAGGACGCTTCGTCTGGTGAGGACGTATCGTCTAGTGAGGACGCTTTGTCTAATGATGACATATCATCTGATGATGTCATTTCGTCTAGTGCACTGTTCATCTGATCTTATCGTCTGGTCACATTTTTAACCCTATAGATGATCGAATTTCACTTTGGAGCCTTCATTAAAGTTAAAGATCTAGAAGTTCTCTTTCAAACCATCAAATAAAGATCCCAATCTGAGGTTTCTAGAGAAAGTTATGTCAATTGTCCCAAGAGAGGTACAATATGATTGAGGACATAAACATGCTTGCTTCTTTTGGTCATAACTTCATCACTCGACCTCCAAATGAAGTGATTCTTGAAGGAATAGACTCCTAATACATTTTTCTACCTCTCCTTAAAGATTGGTAACTTTTGATGTAGATTTGAAAAATATTGATGGAAAGAAAAGGAGGGATTGGTTGGAAGAGCATAACCGGGTTATGAATGTACTTGGATTTTTAAGCATATCTTGAGCTATAGAACTCCGAATAAGGTGGTTCTTATTTCAAAATAAACAAGAGGCATAGAGCTAAAATTTTTTTGAATAAGTCAAATTGTGATTTGGTGTTTAACTGGTGTGGGCACATCACCCTTATGGGACGATGGCTAATGAGGAGTCTTTGAAATAACCCCACAAGGAAGCCTGCTCATGCTTTATGACTCCGGATTATTGAGCTCCGGAAACTACAGGGTATTAGGCTTATATCTCACGACTTCGATGTTGGGCTCCGGAAGCGGGGTCCAATCCAACAAATACGCCAACTATATTTCAAAGCTTAATGAATAAAATCCTTATGGTGTATTTGCAAAGGTTTGCACACATGTTTCTTGATGATAGTTTGATATATAATTGATCCTTTGATTGCATTTGAATCATCTACAATTGTTGTTGGAGACTTTAAGAGAACAATAATTGTACGTGAAATTGTCTAAATGTTTATTTTGGGTTCCTCAAGTGGAATATCTAAGACATATCCTAAGCGGTTATGGTGTATCAAAAGACCCATAGAATATTTAGGCAATGTCCATTGGCCAAAACCACAAAATATTAAAAAAAACTCAGAGGATTTTTGGGCCTATGTGGTTATTACAGAAGATTTATTAGGGCTTATGGGTAGATAAGCAAGCGTTTAATCAATTTGTTAAAGAGAGATTAATTTCATTAGACAGATGAGGCACCAATTGCATTCTCAGCTCTAAAGCAAGCATTGACAATGACTTTAGTACTGACTCTTCCTAATTTTGTGAAAGAATTTATGGTAGACGCTAGTGTGAGTGGAGTGGGAATAGGTGAAATACTGATGTGCCTTGGTTCAATCTTTTATGGAGAAATATTGTTAGTGCCGAGGCTTCTTTCATTACTTGGCTTGCAATCAAGAATAAATTTCAAACTAAGAGTCAATGGTACAACAAATCTAACACAACTTTTTTACTTTGTAATATTATTGTTGAAGATAGGAACCATTTGTTTTTCCAATGTCCCTATACTAAGGCAATTTGGAGTAAAATCTTGCATATGCTACCTCATAATTTTTCTAGATATAATTAAGAGCAAACATTGAATTGAGTCATTGCTAACTCAGAGAAAAGAAACTCAATGTTATTCTCTTCAAAGTAGCATTTACAACTATCATATACACCATATGGAGGGAATGAAATAGTCTGACAATTTATTGATAAGTAGGTAGAGAAATACTTCCTTGTGGATAGAGTTATCAATTTTATCAGAGCTTGCATATATGCAAAACATATGTAGGAATCTTTGTCTATGGATATGAAAAGAATGTAGGGCTTGTAATTTGTATGTTTTATAGTAAGGCATATGTTGGCTACAATTTCTTTGGCTTAGCTACTTGTATTTAGTTCCCTTTCAGAGATTAGGCATTCAACCTTAAACTTATTGTAATGTTGATTTAGTTTTATCTATAAATTACTTCATTCATTTTTTAAAAAAATAAAAATAAAAAGTTAAAGAGTTATTATTTAAATTTATTTCATAATTAGTATAGTTAATATTTTCTAATTTATATTAGTAATTT
>JANVCQ010000004.1:28984989-28997882 GCA_025531925.1 Erythroxylum plowmanianum
TTTTAGCTTAGGAATCGGATTTAGTTATGGGCCCTAAGCAGATCAATTTTATTGGAGGATAATTAGGGTAAATTTATAAAAATTTGTTTAGATGACATTAAAATACGTTCGATTTGAGGTTCCTTGTGTAGTGAGGAATCCCTCCCTCGTGGGATGCATGCCCAGATGACACGAAGGACGTCGGGCCCGCGACTCACCGGGGAGGGGTTCCAACAGTTATAGCATGACACTTGGCATGACATGTGTCCACCTTATCCTCCACACATCTACACCCATGCCTCTCACACTTACAAGACCACCTTTTCTTTTGTTCTTACTAAATGTAACTCCTCCTCCTTGTCACATCATCGACACCCATACATAACCCTTATAACCTTGAGATTTTGCTAAAATTTTGTAGTTTGTCACTCTAAAATTTTACTGCCTTCATCTTGTTGTTGAAACCCCTTTTATGTTTCCATCTTGTTCTTGGAATATCTTTGCTTGTTGGAAGATTAAGTTAACTTGAACACTGAAGTGGAATTAGAGCTAATCAAGTAAGTCATTTTTGATCTATATGGCATATTAAAATAGAAACATTCATAATGACTAAATTGAGATGATTGAGATGTAGGATTGATGTTAAAGTTGTGTTAGAAATTACTAAATGAATATATGGTTTTTGTTTTGTTTTGATGCTAGAAATAGTGGATTATATGGATGGTTTAGGTTGGGATTTGGGGTATAATGAAGGTGAATTTATGTTAAATAAAGGTGTTAGTGTAGCGTTTTTGAAATGGGAAAGAATTGGGACTACATGTATGATAGTGAATGATAGATATTGTTTGATTTTGATGCATGAAGACTATGATTTATGAGTTATCAATTGAATGATTTTAAGTTGAAATTAGTGATGAAATGATGAGGAAATGAAGTATAATTTGGGTATAACTAAGGTATTATAAATGGATTAGTAAGATGGTGTCAAAATTTGGAAAAAGATTGAAGGAAAAGGATGGTGAACCATCTATTAACCCATTCAACAATCGTGGAAGTAGCATGAGCTCCTTCCCATGATCGTAGGAAGATGCCCTGTAAAAGAAAAGTTTTTTTTTTCCTTTTCACGATTGTGGAAAGGTACCTATGATTGTGAGAAATGATGAGGAAGTGAAAAACTATGCTTTGTGTGATTGTAGAACCGACTAAGGAAAATTGCTTTGGTGTAATTAGACTTGATTAAGGTTTGAAATGAACCTAGAAGGTTATTTGATTGATTAATTAAGGGTTTGATAAGTTTAGGTTGATAATTGATGTTAGAATTAAGAAATGGATTGTTTGATAATAATGTATATGAATTTGGGAAGTATGAGTTGTTAAAGAAATGAAGGTGTTCTTATGAATGCAAATGTGATGCAAGGGATATAAGTCGTGAATTAGGTATGATTGAATGACAATTGAGAAGTAGTGTGAGTATGGAATGTTAGGAAGGGATGGCTAAATGTATGATTGAATGAATTTAGAGCAATCTAGATTTCTTAAGGCATTGATCTAATCACCAATAAGTTATGTACAAGATATGATGAATGAATGGGCAAGATTTGTGAATAAGGTTACATACCTGTGTAAATCGAGTCATAGAGTCAGCTGACCTCAAGTCAATAAGAGCCAACAGAGAGTCTCCTATGCCCCAGTCTAAGCCAATACCTCAAAGAGTACCTGAGAGGAGAGACAGGAGGTATGACAAACTCAAGAAGCAGGGGCTTATGGACTTCTATGAAAGTATAGACCCTGTTGAGTTAGAAGGTTGGTTAGAAAGGACAGTAAGGATATTTGACTAGATAAACTGCGAGTCTGATGAGAGGTTTGATTATACAGTCTCACTATTTCAGAGTCCAGCCTACTAATGGTGAAAGACTGCTCCTGGCAACTCGGTCCGACCCTATAGACTAACATGGCAAGATTTTTGAGTTCTTCAATGAGAATCACATGCCTAAGATTTACTTAGATAGAAAGATAAAGGAGTTTTTAGATCTAAATTAGGGAAGTCTCATTGTAGTTGAGTACAAAGTGCAGTTCAATAAATTAATGGGGTATGCTATTGCCTTGACTCCAACTGAAGAGGACAAATGTAGGCGATTTGAAGACAAAATGAATATGAGGATTCAAACAAGGCTAACAATTACTAATTTGAGCAGTTTCACTGAGATGAGAAATGCTTCGATCAGAATCGAATAGTTTTTGAAAGATGAGCAAGAAGAGTATAGGAATGAGTTTATGCTGAAGAGACAAGGTGAGTTTTAAGCTAATTCTTGTAAAAGTTTAAGTAAACACTAGAGGAGACCGTCATGATCACAGCAGAGATTGATATAGTCAGGGTTTAAGTCGAGAGGTGGTTTTGTTTATTCTAGTGGTGGAGGATTGGATTCAGGAGGACAATCATATGGCAGATGGACACAACAAAAGCCCAGTTGTGAATATTGTGGGAAAAGTTATGGTGGGATATGTTAGAAGATATCGAGAGGTTGTCTGCATTGTGGCTCTTTTGAGCATCAAATCAGAGACTGTCTTACCATTGTAAGAGCTTAGTTTGGAGTGAGAGGAGGACAAGTAGTCGGAGCGACTGTTTAGTAGAGCAGAACGAGTGGAGTAGGATAAAGAGGCAGAGGCAGAGGTAGAGTTGGTTTTGTAGGTTCTAGTGCCAGGACTGAGACGTGGAGTAACCAGTCATAGTCCCAAGCTAAGATCTATGCCATCACCAGACAGGATGCTCAGGACTCCCCAAATGTTGTAGCAGGTGTGTTAGATGTCTTCAATTTTGAGGCTTATGCATTATTAGATCCAAGATTAACACACTCTTTTATCACTCCTCATCTGGCATCTAAATTGTAATATGAAAAAGAGATATTGAAATGTGGATTAGAGGTGAGTACTCCGGTAGGTAGTATTACTATAATTGGGGAGATTTATAAAGGTGTATTATGCAGGTTGATAAGGTCGAGATAAAATTTGACCTAATAGTATTGCAATTAAAAGCAAATAGATCTTATTTTAGGTATAAACTGGCTTGCTGCACATAGGGCTGTGATGAACTACTACACTAAGGAGGTAATTATTGAATCTCCTAATTAGCCGAGAGTAATATTTCAAGGTGTTAGTCAAGTAGTGCCAGTCAGGCTAATTTCATCAATGAGTGCTCTTAGGTTGATTCAAGGGGGATGTGAGGCTTACTTAGCCTACATAACTAATAATTGAATTGAGCAGACAGTTTAGGATATTCTTATTGTTAGGGAATTCCTAGATGTGTTTTCCACTGAATTATTGGGACTACCCCTAGATAGGGAGACGGAGTTTAATGTCGATCTTGTTCTAGGTACTGTTCCTATATCGATTCCTCCATATAGGATGGCACCTGTGGAACTTAAGCAACTTAATAATTAGTTGTAAGAGTTGTTAGATAAGGGCTTCATCAGGCCCAGTTTTGTTTATGAAAAAGAAAGATGGAACCTTGAGATTGTGTATCGATTATAGACAATTAAATAGAGTGATAGTGAAAAATAAGTACCAGTTACTGAGAATAGATGATCTATTTGATCAACTACAAGGAGCTTAGGTATTCACTAAATTGGATATGAGATCAGGGTATTATCAGTTAAAGATAGCAGAAGTTGATGTACCAAAAAGTGCATTTACGACCCAACATAGACATTTTGAGTTTTTGGTAATGCCTTTCAAATTGACGACTGATTTGACAACTTTTATGGCATTTATGAATAAGGTATTTCAATCTTAATTAGATCACTTTGTGATCATATTTATTGATGATATTTTAGTGTATTCGAAGAGCAAAGAGGAACATTATGAGCACTTAAGGTTAGTTTTACATATTATAAGGGAGAAACAATTATTTTCCAAATTTAGTAAGTTTGAATTCTGGTTGGATCAAATGGTATTTTTGGGCCACATAGTATCTAGACAAGGCATACAAGTAGATCCAAAGAAAGTCGAGGCAGTGATGAAGTGGGAGGCATCTAGGAATGTATCAAAGATTCAGAGTTTCCTTGGATTAGCTGGTTATTATAGAAGGTTTATTGAGGGATTTTCTTTGATCTTAGCCCTTTAATGAAGCTTCTGAAGAAGAATGTGCCTTTCCAATAGACTGATGAATGTCAGAGGAGTTTCGAGGAGATGAAATATCAGTTGACTACAAAACCAATGTTAACTATTCCATCGGGATATGAAGGATATATAGTATATAGTGATGCTTCACACTGACAATTAGGATGTGTTTTGATGCAGTACGATAAATTGATATCCTATGCTTCGAGACAGTTGAAGTCTCATGAGTTTAACTGTTTGATTTATGATCTAGAATTGATTGTAGTAGTGTTTGTTTTAAAGATTGGAGACATTATCAATATAGTGAAACATTTAAGATATTTATAGATTATAAAAGTTTGAAATATTTGTTAAGTCGAAAGGAGCTAGACATGAGATAAAAGAGGTGGATTGAGTTGCTTAAAGATTATGATTGTACGATTGAATATCATCCTGGTAAACCTAATGTTGTAACTAATGCATTAAGTAAAAAAACCAATAGTAGTGTGGCATATATTTAGATATCAAGGTTACCACACCTAGTACAACTGAGAGCATTAAATGTTGAGTTGAATTTGAGGCAGAATGAAGCATTAATAGCCACATTGAATGAGAGAATTAAAAAGGCTCAAAGCAAGGATCTATAATTTATTATTGAGAGGTTGATACAGGAATTGAATTTTGGATTTAAGTTGAGAGATAATATATTATGGTTAAAAGAGAGATTATGTGTGCCTGAGGTGGATGATCTGAGAAAGGAAATTCTGGAAGAAGCACATATAGCTACTTATGTTATATATCCTGGTACTACTAAAATGTATAATATGTTGAAATAATATTTTTCGTGGCTTGGAATGAAGAAGCAAGTGGTGGAGTATGTAGCTAAATGTTTTACATGACAATAGTTAAGGTTGAGCTTCATGCTCCAGTTGGAAGATTACAATCACTACCTATTCCCAAGTGGAAATGGGAGAGGAACACAATGGACTTCTTCATAGATTTGCTAAGGAAGCTGAGGTAATATGATGCCATATGGGTCATTGTTGATAGATTGATGAATTCGGCCTATTTGTTACCTATGAGGGAGAATAATACATTAGATCAATTAGCTCAGAGATACGTCAATGAGATAGTAAGGTACATAGAGTCCTAGTGTCAATTGTATCAAACTAGGACCCTATACTTACTTCTAGATTCTGGGGTAGTTTACAAATTACATTAGGCACAAAGTTGAATTTTAACACAACATTTCATCCTCAGATAGAAGGACAGAGTGAAAGGACTATTAATACTGTTAAGGATATACTTAGAGTTTATGTATTGGAATTCCAAGGAGCATGAGATTAATGTGTAGCTCTCATTGAATTTTCCTACAACAATCATTACCATAGTAGTATCAGTAAGGCTCCTTACGAAGCCTTATATGGTAAAAAGTGTCGATCACCCTTGTATTGGGATGAAGAGGGCTTGAGGATTATTAAAGGCCCATAGTTGATTTAGGACACCATTGATAAGGTGAAATTGATATGCAGTAGGTTCAAGGTAGCTTAAGACAGACATAAGAGTTATGTAGATCAGCACTATAGAGACATGGATACCATATGGGAGATAAAGTGTTTCTGAGAGAGTATCACCTTGGTGAGGAATGCTGAGATTTGGTAAAGAGGGAAAATTAAGCCTTAGATACATTGGTTCATATGAGATCACTGAGAGAATAGGACCATTGGCCTATACGTTATCATTACCAGTAGAGATGTCTCAGATTCATAATGTGTTTCATATTAGTATGTCTAGGAGATATCGATCAAATCCGACACATAAATTATCGACACATGAGGTTAAAATTGTACGTAATTTGAGTTATTACGAGGAACTAGTGAAGATAGTTAGGTGTCAAACTAAACAGTTGAGAAATCGAGAGATCCCATTGGTTAAAGTTTTTTGGAGGAACCATTCAAGAGAAGAAGCCACATGGGAGATTGAGGAGATCATGAAGAAAAAGTACCCCTACCTATTTGATCAATGAGGTAAGAATTTCAAGAATGAAATTTCTTATGGGGGGAGAATTGTTGTAACATCCCATTACCCACGTTAAGGTTAGAATAGTAAATATGAGAGATTAGAAAATGCATTTCATGCTCATGCATTATGTGATATGGACATACACGTGAATATTGAATTTTCGTATATGAAAATAATTGTACATGCATTCATTGATAATTTCTAGGTATAATTGTTTATAAATGTGATTATATTGAGAATTGTGATTTTTATATGTTGAAAATAGATTTGGAGAGTGTATTTAGTGATTTAGAATTTTTGATGAATTTTGGAGAAATTTCTGAAAATTTGGGTAATTTTTGGACTAGAAAAAAATGCAAAGTGCAAGACAAATGATAAATAGTAGTAGAATTTACTATCAATTGGCAATGGAAAATTTGACAAATGACTTTGGGATTTATTTACAAGTATCATTGAAAATTTAGAGACAACTAGATTAGAAACTGTAGATAAATAGACTAGTTTTTAATAAAGGTCCATGGGGATCACAATACGGTGACAAGTGGCAGTGACAAGTGTCACTACCACTCACCACTCCTCTCTCTCACGGTTCTTTTACTTGAAAGACCAAGGTAATTGTTATGTCTTTCATTTTTAACTCATGTCTTCATCTTTTTAGTGGGCTTCTCTTCTTCCTCTTCACGAATTGTGTTGCCAACCATCACCAACATTGAACCTTGCTTCCACCTTTCACTTGCTACTTCCTTCATGTTAACTTCTTCATTCCCATAAGAAAACCCAAGCCTTCCAACCTTCAAGATGATGATCGTGGGTTGTGTGTGAAGCTAGGGTTGAGTGAGATTTTGAAGATTTTGGAGCTAAATCAAGTAAGTTAATCTTCATGGGTATTGTTAAATGAAACTAGAATGATGAGAAATGTAAGATTTATAATTTGATTATGTGAGTTTTTACGTGTGTGTGATGGGTAATAATTCATATATTGTTATAGAGATGATGTTGAGGTTGAATGATCATCAAAGTGGTATTTAGATGAGTGCGGAAATTTGTTTATGAATAGGTAAATATATATGTTCTTTTTTTGATTAATGATTAAATATAGATCATGAATTGGTTTGTGAATGATATTGAGTTGAAATGGAGTTGAGAATGAAGCGTAAATAAAGTAGAAAGGTGTATGCTTTGTTTTGTTGATATGCGTATATATGTTTTTACTATTGATGTATATGAGTTTCTTAGGTGTTTTTAGATGAATTAAAATGAGTTTTGAGTTAAGGAAACATAGAGTAATGTGATATTATGCTATAAGAAGGATTGGATTAGAGAAAGATGTGATAGGTGTGAGATGTTAGATGTTGAAAAATTTGGAAAAATGTAGCAATAATGCTTATGTGAAAGTTTACCGCGACTAACTTGCAAGATTTCCTGAGGAATTTTTTCTCGGGAAATGTTCGCCGTGGCCAACTTCTTGGTTCTCCATGGCCAACTTGAAGGATTTCCTCTCTAGAAAAGTTTACCGTGGCCAACTCTTGGGTTCACCATAGCCAGCTTGTAGGAATTTGCGAGGAATTTTCCTTTCTGGAAAAGTTCGCCACAACCAACTCCTGGCTTCGCCACGACCAACTTTCCTGCACAACTTAAATATGCTTTGGTATTTTATTAGTAACTTGTTTTGTAGTTATCCAAATGGAATGATTTTTAATTTAGATTAAACTAGAGAAACAAGACTACAAATTGTTTAAAGAAATAGAGTTTTAAAATTTTCAATTTTTGGATAGAAGTTGAGTACAAGGCACTATTTTAGTATAGGAATAATTCGAAAATGTTTAGGGTATAACTTTCAGATTATTGAACCAAATTGAATGATCTTAGTGTCATTAGAAACTTAAGAGATAGGAGAACAATTTTATAGAAGAAAGTATTGCCAAATTACTTCATTTGCATTATCTAAATGATCAAGAACTTTTTTGGAGAAATTTGAAATGATTCATTAGGTTATGAAAGTAGGTTCAATCTGTTTATTTGACGTATAAACCCTACATACAAATACTACTTAAGTGAGTTTTGATATTGGATTGATTTTTGTGATGAGAATAATGGAAAAATACCCAGGATTGTCATGAACATGCATTGTGCATATTTCATATACATAAATGTGCATCAAGGAATATTTATGAAATTGTGCAAAAGTGTGATATATGTATATTGCTTGATATGGAGGAGCAATTGGAAAGCCAACATCCAGACGTTGCCGAAACCTCGAGGCAATAGCTTTGGGAGCAATTTGTGAGTAACTTAGATGGTTTTATTGAATTAATTTTTTGTGATATATTTGTATTTTGAATTAGCTTATGAACGTGATTTGATTTTGTTGATTTTAGAAAATGAAGGTCCGAGGTTTCTGATGTTTGAATGTGATATTGAAGTGCTACTTGTATGTGAATGTGAAGAAATAAGTGATTTCTCATTTGATTGTTGAATGCCAGACTAAGGTTTGAAGATAAATGTATTCTAAATTTAAATGTGAAAGCATGTGATTGATTGAGAATATGTTAATGTGAAGCATTCCAATACATGAATGCATGAAAGATAAAGACAGTTGTGACCGGAGTTGTTAACATAAAGAGCTTAAAGCTCAAACTGTGATAAGAGCCTCTGGCTCAGTTGTGAATGTACCTAGTATCCATTAAAGGATATGAGACATAATCTGATATAGCTCAGTATCGACAAAGGATCTGGGCTAGTAAAAAGACACTTGGTCACAACTATAATAATAAAGAAAAGTGAGTCTCACAAACATTGCATATACATTTTAATACGTATGTTTGACTGATAAATTATATTATTGCCTTGTGTCAAATGAGAAAGTGATATGTGATACTTTATGCATATGTAAAGATGTGAATTATATGTTACGTGTACTGATGTGATGTATGAACTGAGTGAACCATCAATGATGGTTACCTTATTGAGTTTGCAAAACTCACCAAAATTGCACGTTGATTTTTCAAGACTGAGAGCGGACATTAGCTACTGAGAGACGCTACAAGAAGTATATTTTTGTACTTTTGGGAGAAAATATGGCTCAAAGGTCAGTCAGATGGGATTGAAGGATTAGTTAGACATTTTGTGTATTTCCTCTTACATGTAGCATATTTTGTATTAGGATATGATGATTTACATATGTGGATATTCAAAAGCCACAATATAAATATGTTTAGATTTATGAAATGAAATGAGGAAATTGTTTTTAAATCATTGTGTTTTCTTGAGGATGTCTTATAGGAGAATAAAAAATGATGATGCCATGTTTAAGTGAATGTTGTGATTGAACATAACAGGATATTATTATAGGTTATGTACTAGAATGTCCTCTGCATGTTCCGGTGTATACCACGTGGTAGTGGTGCGCATTACATTTGGTGGTATCAGAGCATGGTCCACAGGGACATATAGGTTAGCAATGAAATATCGTGAGAAATGCAGATGATGGTTGAGGTTATTGTTTAGTATAGATAATCCGCTATAGGTGATCAAGTAGGGCAATCAGCTAACCTAGGATCTATAGGGACTAGTAGAGAGTCTTCGATACATGAACCAGAAGAGATTCCTGGAAGAAGGGTGAGGAGGTATGATAGGCTGCAAAAGCAGGGGGCTGTGGACTTCTACGGAAGTACATAACTAGTGGAGATGGAAGGATGGATATAAAGGACAGAGAGGGTTTTTGATCAGATGGAGTGTGAGACGGACGAGAAGTTCAACTATGCAGTGTCCTTACTACAAGGCCCAGCTTATCAGTGGTGGAAGACTATCCCAGGCAGTACCACTAGACCTTGCAACCTAAAGTGCGAAGACTTCTTGAGGGTCTTCAAAGAGAACTACATGCCCAAGATCTACTTAGACAGGAAGATGAAAGAGTTCTTGGATCTAAAGTAGGGTAGAATGTCAGTAGCAGAATATGAGATCCAGTTCAATGAGTTGATGGGCTATGCCACTGCTTTGATTCCTACAGAAGAAGACAAGTGTAGGAGATTTAAGGATAAGCTGAATATAGAAATCAGAATAAGGTTTGCATTTTCAAACCTGAGTAGTTTCACTGAGTTGAGAGTTGCTTCTGTTAGAATTGAGCAGCTACTAAGAGAGCGACAAGCAGAGTCTAGGCAAGGATCTAGAATGAAGAGGTCCAGTGAGATTTAGAGTGGTTTTGGTAGAAGATTTAGTATGTGTCAGAATCGAGCTTTCAAACCACCAACTGGATCAAGACAGATGAGGTTTAGACAGAGGGGTGGCTTGGTACAGTCTAAGAGTGGAATAGGTATAGTGCAGAGTCAGTTATCCCCGTGTGAGCACTGTGGGAAGAAGCACAGAGGTGAGTGCTGGACTTTATCAGGAGCATGTTTTCAAAGTGGCTCTCTAAAGCATAGAATCAGAGATTGTTCTTTTGTTGCTGGAGCCCAGTCTGGTATGAGTGGGAGATCTGTGAGTAAAGCTATGGTCTAGCAAACTCGAGCTAGCAGGTCTAGATTGAGAAACCATGGCAGACGTAGAGTGAGCTCTGGGAGTCCTTTTGTCAGGACTGAGGCACGGAGCGGTTGACCACAATCTTAGGCCCGAGTGTATTCCATGACTAGGCAAGAGGCTCAGGACTCTCCGGATGTTGTTGCAATTACGCTACTTATTTATGATTATGAAACATTTGCATTGCTAAATCTAGTATCTACGCATTTCTTTATCGCACAACATCTAGCGTCTAGGTTGCATTGTGATAGAGAGTTATTACAGTGTGGATTAGAAGTGATTACATCAATAGGTAATACAACATTTAGAGGAGAGGTTTGCAAGAGATGCTTGATTCGGAAGATCAAGCATAATTGGTGGCAGACTTGATTATACAACAACCGAGAGAGATAGATATTATCCTAGGCATGGATTGACTCACTACTTATAGGGCTATCATGAATTGCTATATTAAAGAGGTAGTACTAGAATCTCGTAATCAGCCAAGAGTAGTTTTCAAAGGAATTAGTCAAGTAATGCCAACCAAGTTGATGTCATTTTTGAGTGTATTGAGGATGACGCAAAGTGTATGTGAGGCCTATCTCGCCTATGTCATTGATACTTGAGCTGAGCAGAATATGCAAGACATTCCCATGGTTAGGAAATTCTTGGATGTGTTTCCTGCCAAGCTATTTAGTTTACCTCTAGACTGGGAAACGAAGTTCACAAGTGACTTAATTATGGGTGTTGCTCTTATATCCATTCCTCCATATAGGATGGCTCCTAAGGAACTAAAGGAGTTGAAGGCTCAGCTATAAGAGTTACTGGAAAAGGGTTTTATTAGACCTAGTGTTTCACGTTAGGGAGCTTCAATTTTGTTTGTAAAGAAGCAAGATGAGACTTTGAGGTTATGCATTGATTATTGGCAACTGAATTGGGTGACAGTGAAGAACAAGTACCCGTTGCCCATAATTGATGATTTGCTTGATCAGTTGTATGGAGCTCAGGTATTCACTAAGTTGGATTTAAGATCAGGGTACTATCAGTTGAAGATAGCAGAGGCTGATGTACCGAAGAGTGCATTCAGGAGCAGGCAAGGGCACTTCGAGTTTTTAGTAATGCCATTTGGGTTAAATAATACCTTGAAAACATTTATGGCTTTGATGAATAAGGTGTTTCAGCCCTACCTGGACCATTTATGATATTTTGGTGTATTCAAATAATAGAGAAGAGCATGCCAGACATTTGAGGGTAGTATTGCAGATTATGAGGGAGAAACAACTGTATGTCAAATTCAATAACTGTAAATTTTGGCTAGATCAAGTAGTGTTTCTGGGATATATAGTGATGGGAGAAGGCATACGAGTGGATCCAAGGAAGATAGAGGCAGTGATGAATTGGGAAGCTCTGAGGAATGTGTCTGAAATCTAAAGCTTTCGAGGTTTAGTTGGATATTACCGAAGGTTTGTCGAGGGGTTTTCTGTGATCTCATCCCCTTTGATAAAACTTCTATGGAAGAATGTAGTATTCAGATGGAATGAGGAATGTCAGAAGAGTTTTGAGGAGTTGAAACATAAGTTGACTAGTGTTAACTATTCCATCAGAGATCGGAGGATATGTGGTATATAATGATGCTTTGCATCAAGGATTGGGATGTGTATTGATGCAGTATAGCAAGGTGATCGCCTATGCTTCAAGAAAATTAAGGTCTCATGAGATTAACTATCCGGTACATGATTTAGAGCTTGCTATAATTGTCTTTGCTATGAAGATATAGAGACATTATTTGTATGGAAAGACATTCCAGATTTATATTGATCATAAGAGTTTGAGGTTTCTATGTTAGACCTCGAATTTTTCTTGGAATTTTGAATTATAAATTGACATTAAATGAGAAATTTGTGGTGAATTATTCGTGTGCAAAGAAAAAGAAAATTCAAGAATGTGAATTGATATATGAGATTAAGATAGGTGAATTTAGCAAGTTGATGATGAGAGGGTAAATGTGTGTATGCTTTTGTTATTGATGTTTATGTTTAATTATGGACAAAAATGGTATTTTGAGTTTAAATGGAATTGATAGTGAATGAATTGTTTTAAATGGAGTTGAAAAGAAAGAAATGAATAATGAAAGTGTTTGATTTTGGAGAATTGTAAGTCTGACTTTTTGAGGATCAATAGTAGCAGACTTGATTTTTTGATGAGAAATATTTGTAAATTTTTCTGGGTTGATTTAGGTAGAATTTGATAAAATAATCTTCATAAAAGTTGTAGCTTCTGTTGATAGCTTTCTATCGCTATGA
>JANVCQ010000004.1:28997982-29008349 GCA_025531925.1 Erythroxylum plowmanianum
CAACATTCTTCACCTATACACTTCCATCTTTCAAAATATAACCCATATAAACCTTAAAACATCATTCTTGCTTCATTCTACACTCCTTTTAACACAAAACCCATTCACAAACACAACAAAATCTTTAAACCTAGACCACCGATCAACCAAAACTCATTTCACTTCATTTTTCACTTCCATTGAACACTAAACACGATTTATTCATCAAATCAAAGAGGTTAATGCTCATACTTACTTGGTTAGCTCCAAGATTCGTCAAAATCTTCAAGATTCCCAAAACCCTAAGTTTCCTCTTCCTCTCTTCTTCTTCCACGACCTCTCCCATTTCCAAAACCAAACACAACTCTTTCTTCTTCTTCTTTTATACCCTCTCCAAGTGAGCAATGTCCATTTTGCCCTTTCATTTAAGCCCTAGGTCTTAAGACCTTAAATGACTTGCCTAAAATGCCCTTATACATTCTTGCCACTTTTAATACAATCAAACCATATAATAAATTATACTAACATTTACATAACAAGTAGCTCCAACATTTTATCCATCCAACCTCATAATTCGTTTATATCAGGCTTAATTCATTGAGACAATTTCGGGGGCCAACAAAGAAGTTATGACAAACTTAAAAAGCAGGGAGTTGTGGACTTCTATGGAAATACAGACCCTGCTAAGTCAGAAGGTTGGTTAAAAAGGGCAGTGAGGATATTTGATCAGATAGACTGCGAGTCTGACGAGAGGTTCAACTATGTAGTTTCACTACTTCAAGGTCCAGTCTACCAATGGTGGGGGACTGTTCCTTGTAGCTCGATCTGACCCTATAGATTGATGTGGAAAGATTTTTTGAGGGTCTTCAAGGAGAATTACATGCGAAAGATTTACTTAGATAGAAAGATGAAGGAGTTATTAGATCTCAAGCAGGGAACTCTCACTATAACTGAGGACAAAGTGTGCTTTAATGAGTTAATAGGGTATGCTAATACCTTGATTCTGACTGAGGAGGAAAAATTTAGGAGATTTGAAGACGAATTGAATATAGAGATTTGGGCGAGGCTAGCAATTACTAATTTGAGCAGTTTCACTGAGCTGAGAGCTACTTCTATTGGAATCAAACAGTTATTAAAATATGAGTAAGGGAAATACAGGCAGGAGTTCAGAATAAAAAGGCCTCGTGAATTTTAAGTTGATTCTAGTAGAAGGTTTAGTAATTGCCAGAGTAAACTGTCACGATCATAGCAGAGATCGACACAATTAGGATTTAGGTCGAGAGGTGGTTTTGTTTATTATAATGGTAGAGGACTAGCTTCGAGAGGACAGTTATATGCCAGATAGACACAACCAAACCCCAGTTATGAACGCTATGGGAAAATTCATGGTGGGATATGCTAGAAGATATCAGGAGCTTGTCTGCAATGTGGCTCTTTTGAGCATCAAATTAAAGATTGTCCTGTCATTATAAGAGCTCAATCTAGAGTGAGAGGAGGATTAGCACAGACTAGAACGAGTGGAGTAAGACAGATACGCAGAGGCAGATGCAGAGATAGGTCCCACACTAGGATTTATGCCATTACCAAACAAGAGGCTCAGGACTCCCCAGATGTTGTAGCAGGTATGTTATATTTGTTTAATTTTGAGGCATATGCATTATTAGATCCAAGATCAACACATTCTTTTATTACTCCTCATCTGGCATCAAAATTGTATTATGAACAAGAGATATTGAAATATGAATTAGAGGAGAGTACTCCAATAAGTAGCACTATTGAAATTGGGGAGGTTTATAAATAATGTATTATTCAAGTTGATCAGGTGGAGATAGAAGCTGATCTAATTGTATTGTAGTTAAAAGAGATAGATATTATCTTAGGTATGGACTAACTTACTGCACATAGGGCTATCATGAACTACTACACTAAGGAGGTAATTATTAAATATCCTAATCAATCGAGAGTAATATTTCGAGGTGTTAGTCAAACAGTGCCAGTTAGGCTAATTTCATTAACGAATGCTCTTAGATTGATTCAAGGGGATGTGAGGCTTACTGAGCCTACATAATTGATAACCAAATTGAGTAGACACTATAAGATATTCCTATTTTTAGGGAATTCCTGGATGTGTTTCCCACTTAATTACCAGGATTACCCCCGAATAATGAAACAAAGTTCACTATAGATCTTGTTCCAGGTACCACTCCTATTTTGATTCCTCCATATAGGATGGAACTTTTAGAACTTAGAGAACTTAAGACTCAGTTGTAGGAGTTGTTCAATAAGGGTGTCATTAAACCTAATGTGTCACCTTGGGGAGCTCCAGTTTTGTTTGTCAAGAAGAAAGATGGAACCTTGAGATTGTGTATCGATTATAGACTGTTGGATAGAGTGATAATGAAAAACAAGTACCCATTTCCAAGAATAGATGATCTACTTGATCAACTACAAGGAGCTCAGGTGTTCACTAAATTGGATTTGAGATTAGGGTACTATTAGTTGAAGATAGCAAAAATTGACGTACCAAAGAGTGCATTCTGAACTAGATATAGGCATTTTGAGTTTTTGATGATGCCTTTTGGATTGACAAATGCTCCAATAGCTTTTATTGCATTGAATAACAAGGTATTTCAACCTTACCCAGATCACTTTATGATCATTTTTATCAGTGATATTTTAGTGTATTTAAAGAGTAGAGAGGAACATTCTGAACACTTGATGTTAGTTCTACAGATTATGAGGGAGAAATAATTGCATTCCAAGTTTAGTAAGTGTAAATTTTGGCTCGACCAAGTAGTATTATTAGGTCATATAGTATCTAGAAAAGGCATTCAGGTAGACTCAAAGAAAGTTGAAGCAATGTTGAAGTTGGAAGCCCCGAGAAATGTATCTGAGATTCAGAGTTTCCTCAAATTAGCTAGTTATTACAGAAGGTTTGCCAATGGGATTTCTTTGATTTCAGCCCCTTTGACAAAGCTTCTGAAAAAGAATGTATCTGTCTGATGGACTAATGAATGTCAGAGGAGTTTTGAGGAATTAAAACATCGATTAACTATGGCACTAGTGTTAGCTATTCCATTAGGATCTGGAGGATATGTAGTACATAGTGATGCCTCACACCAAGCATTAGGTGTGTGTTTTGATGCAGTACAATAAAATGATAGCCTATGCATCGAGACAGTTGAGGTCTCATAAGTTTAACTATCCAGTTCATATCTAAAGTTGGTTGCAGTAGTGTTTGCCTTGTAAAAGAATGTATCTGTCTGATGGACTAATGAATGTCAGAGGAGTTTTGAGGAATTAAAACATCGATTAACTATGGCACTAGTGTTAGCTATTCCATTAGGATCTGGAGGATATGTAGTACATAGTGATGCCTCACACCAAGCATTAGGTGTGTGTTTTGATGCAGTACAATAAAATGATAGCCTATGCATCGAGACAGTTGAGGTCTCATAAGTTTAACTATCCAGTTCATATCTAAAGTTGGTTGCAGTAGTGTTTGCCTTGTAAAATTAGAGACATTATCTGTATGGTGAAATATTTTAGATATTTACTGATTATAAAATTCTAAAATATTTTTTGAGTCAGAAGGAGTTGAATATAAGACAGAGGAGATGGATTGAGTTGCTTAAAGATTATGACTGCACGATTGAATACCATCTTGGTAAAGCTAATGTGGTAGTTGATGCATTAACTAAGAAATTCAATAGCAGTGTAGCACAGATTTAGATATCGAGGTTACCACACCTAGGACATTTGAAAGCATTGAATGTTGAGTTGAATTTAGGGCAGAATGAAGCAATAAAAGCTACATTAAAACTTAAATCAGTATTGCATGAGAAAATTAAAAAGGCTCAAAGCAAGGATCCAGAGTTTATGAAGCTTATTGAAAGGTTGATACAAGACCCAAATTCTAGATTTGAGTTGAGAGATAATACATTGTGGTTAAAGCAGAGATTGTGTGTGTCGAAGCTGGATGATCTAAGAAAGGAAATTTTGGAGGAAGCATATATAGTAATTTATACTATACATCTTGGTACTACCAAGATGTGTAATATGTTGAAACAACATTTTTGGTGGCCAGGAATGAAGAAGCAAGTAACTGAGTATATTGCTAAATGTTTGACATGCCAGTAGGTTAAGGTTAAGCATCAGGCTCCAGTTGGAAGGTTATAATCATTACCAATTCTAGAGTGGAAATGGGAGAGGATCACAATGGATTTCATCATGGGCTTGTCGAGGACGTTGAGGCAACATGATGCCATATGGATCATTGTTGACAAATTGATGAAATCAGACTATTTCTTACCTGTGAACAATACACTAAATCAACTATCCTGGAGATACATCAATGAGATAGTAAGGTTACGTGGAGTCCTAGTGATTATTGTATTAGAAGGGGATCTTAGATTTACCTCTAAATTCTTGGGTTGTTTACAGACAGCTTTAGATATAAAGTTAAATTTCAACAGAGCATTTCATCCTCAGACAAATGGACAAAGTGGAGGACTATTAAGACTATTGAGGATATCCTTAGAGCTTGTGTATTAGAATTCTAAGGAGCATGAGATCAGTATGTAGCTCTTATTGAATTTGCATACAACAATCAAATATCAATATGGCTCCTTACGGAGCCTTATATGGCAAGAAATGTCAGTCACCATTGTATTAGGATGAATAGGGACTAAGAATTCTTGAAGGCCCATAATTGACTTATGACAACATTGATAAGTTGAAATTGATCTGCGATTGGATCAAGGTAGCTCAAGACAGACAAAAGAGTTATGTAGATTAGCACTATAGGGACACGAAATACCAAGTGGGAGATAAAGTGTTTATGAGAGTATCACTTTGGCAAGGAGTGATGAGATTTGGTAAAAAGGGTAAATTAAGGCCTAGATACATTAGTTCATATGAGATTATAGAGAGAATAGGAATATTGCCCTATAAGTTATCATCACCAACTGAGATGTTTCAGATTCATAATGTGTTTCATGTTAGTATTCTTAGGAGATATTGATCATATCTGATGCATATATTGGCAGTACAGGAGGTGAGCTTATAAGTAACTTGAGTTTTATGAAGGAATTGGTAAAAATAGTAGGTTATCAGACTAAACAGTTGAGAAATAGAGAGATTCCATTCGTTAAAGTTCTTTGGTGGAACCATTCGAGAGACGAAGTTACATGGGAGACTAAAGAGAACATGAGAAAACAGTACCACCATTTGTTTAATCAATTAGGTAAAAATTTCGAGGATGAAATTTCTTAAGGGAGAGGATTGTAATAACCCATTCCTACATTTAGGAATTTATATGCTATATAAAGTCATAAGAGTATGAGAATACATGACGTGCATTTCATTTTCATGCATCATATTCATATACATACATGAATTATGATTTAGTACACATTGCAAAGATAGTTTATACACTCAATTGATTTATTCTGAGGTATGAAAGATTTCAAATCTTTATGTTGTGATTGCGTGATTGTGAATTGTTCATGTCTTGAATTCTAGTTTGATGGACTACAATTAGTGAATTGTAATTTATTATCACAATTAGGTGATTAATGAAGTAATATGTGCATCTAGTATAGGATAAATATTGAATAGTAAGACAAATTGATACATGAAAATTTAGGTTGACTAGACCTATGAAATAGTGACATATGGCATCAATAATAGAGTGACTATTGGCTTCAATAAAAGACTGACGAATGGAGGTATAGTTGAGTGACATATGGTCTAAAGATTTAATGACAAGTGGATTAGTTATGGAATGACAATTGGTAGTTTAAGAGGAAGACACATAACATAGTTCTCCATTTGACAAGTGGCATAACATGTGTCCACCTTCTCCTACACACACCTATACCCATGATTTTCACACTTGAAAGATCACCCTCTTTTGTGTTTTTGGTTAGATGCTATCTTCCTCTCTTCCTCTTCTCCTCACCATCAACACCCTCACACGACCTCCATAACCTTGAATTTTGCCAAAATTTCTGTAGCCTTCATCTTGTAAATTGAAACGATTTAATCCCATCTTGTTCTTAATGTATGATTGATGCTTAGGAGACTTACTTAGCTTATTGATCGAGGAAATCTTGAGACAAACAAGTACATATTTGATTACCTTATTGAGTTATATGTGAGCATAACATCCATAAAGATTGGTTAGGAATGAATTAAGATGAATTGCATGTAAGGTTGAAAATGAGATATGTTGGAATTTGATGAATGAATGTATGGTTTCTGTTTTTCCTTTTATTCTTGAAAATAATGGATTATATAGATGGTTTAGGTTGAGATTTGAAGTCTAAGTGATGATATAACTATGAAGAAAAATGGATATATTGGCAATGTTCCAGAAATTGATAAGTTAGGGTTATATGATGTAGGTGAATGATAGTTCTATTTTGATTGTGATGCATGAAACACTATGATTTATAAGCTATCAATTGAATGATTTTGAGTTGGATTTGTTGACAGAAATTGATGAGTAAATGAAGTATAATTTAGGTATAATTGAGGTATGATCAATTGATTAGTATGATGGTGTTAAAATTTGAAAAAAGATTGAAGGAAAGGGATGGTGAACTGTCTATTCACCCATTCCACGATTGTGGAAGCAACATTAGCTTCTACCCACGATCGTGGGAAATGCCTTGAAGAAGAAAAGTTTTTGTTTTGTCTTTCCACAATTGTGGAAAGATAACCACAATCGTGGGAAATGCATGGGAAGTGAAAAACTCTGTTTCGTGTGATTGCTGAACTAACTAAGATAAATTACTTTACTTTGGTGTATTTAGCTCTGGTTAATGTTTGAAATGAACCTGGAAGGTTGTTTGATTGATTGATTAAGGGTTTGATAAGTTTAAGTTGATAAATGATGTTAGAATTTAGGAATGGATTTTTGATATCAATATATATGCAATTGGGAAGTATGGGTTATTAAAGAAATAAAGGTGTTCTAGTGAACGTAAATGTGATGCAAGGGATATAAGTCATGAATTAGGTATGATTGAATGAGAATTTGGAAAGTTGTGTGAGCATGGAATGTTAAGAAGGAATGGATAAATGCATGATTGAATGAATTTAGAGTAATAGAGATTTCTTAAGGCATTGATCTAATCGCCAATAAGTTATATACAAACTATAATAAATGAATGAGCAAGATTTGTAAATAAGGATACATACCTCGGGAAAATCAATTAAGCATGCATTGAACATAATGCATATACATATGTATGGTCGAGTATTCATTTGATTAAATAAGTTAGTAATGTATACATATATGTGTATTGCATCATATAAAGGCACAAATTGGCCGACCGCATCCAGACATTGCTGAATCGTCGATGCAATAGCTATCTGCAGCTTATTGTGAGTTAACCTAGATGTTTTATTACCATAATCTAGTTGTTTTGTTTAAAATTTTGTTATTAAGTTACCACTCATTTGAATATGATAATTCTAGACCATCAATTATCCAAGGAGAATGATTTTTGAGAATGTATTGGAAGTGTTTTGTAAATGTATGTGAATATGAAATATGTGTTCTGAATTGAATGTTGAATGTCAGACTTACATCCAAAGAATGTGATGTATGACTAGAATATATCAAATGTGAAACAATGAATGCTTCATAAATGAGTTGTTGCATCTCACTACATTGAAATGCATGAACAGATAAAAGAGTTGTGACCGAAGTGACATAAGTGAAAAAGAGCTTAAAGCACATAAATGTGCACAACGAGCTACAGGCTCAGTTATCAATAAGGCCAGTATTCATAAGAGGTACGGGATAGTAAATGAGCACGGTATCTGCAATGAAAATGAGATAGTCAAATAGGCACTCCATCATAACAAAATAAAAATAGAAGTGAGTCTCATATGCATTTGCATCTATATCTTTACATGTGTTCATGAGATTGATTGCAAATAGATGTTGAATTGTGTTGATGATATAAAGAATTGAGATAAATGATTGGATTGTTCTAAAATGACTATATGAAGTATTTGTATTCATAATATACTTATTAAAATATGGCGAGCAATATGATAAATATGGGATTTAATTTTGGATGAGGTGCTATACTAATTGAGCTGTGTTTAATATATGAGATCCTTATATTTTGTTTGAGTGAGCGCATCGATGATGGTTAACTCATTGAGTTCACAAAACTCATCAAAGTTGCAAATGTTAATTTTTAGGTACTTAGGAGACCTAGCTTCTAAGGTAATCTAGTAGTAGTCTAGTACTGTCAATTTTAAGAAATGGCTTAAATGTCAATTATTTGACACTAAAGAGTCTAGATAAGATATTTTGGTGTAACATTCCATCTCATGTAAAACGTCTTGTAAAGAGTAGAAAACTCTTAGATGTTGTTAGTAATGTATATGTATAGATTATGTACTATAATGGTACAACGTATATTCATGTTTATGAATATAGTAGGAAGCTTTGATCTTCTTAAATACTTGTGTTACATTTGATGTCTTAATAAATGAATGTGATTGCTCTAACATTCTGTTCCTATAGGGCATATTTTCAGATAATCTATGGATGTTCAGGCATATCAATGCCGACCCCACCATAAAAAGGGGCCCCATCTTATAATAAATGTATCACAATTGCCGCCCCCAAAATTGATTCTTTTTCTTCGTTATTCTACTTTTCTGCAACTTTTTCTTCTTTTGTTGGGCTATTTGTCATTATATAAGACATTTATTATAAAAGAGTATTAAATATAGTAATAAATGTAGACAACGTTGGTGGAGAGTGTTCGTAGAGGCTGTTAATATTTTCATTTTTCAAGAGTAATAAACGTAAGCAACTTTCAATATTAAACATTAACTTGTTATACTTATAAATAGTTTTGAAGTATTTAGGTGTATTTTTACCTTCTAATTTCTTTATTTTCATCAATATATGTATTTAAGGTACTCCAACTCAAAAACTAGTAGTGAAAAGTTTCACGATTCTGTCTTCTGAGTTCTGAGGATAATTTAAAAATAAAGTTTCTGATTTTTAATGTATTTTTAACTTATTAAATATTTGAATATGTTATAATTATTTGTAATTTGTCATTAACGTGGACATTATATTAGCTTATTTCCTAAGTATGTTAATTTTTTGTATTTTTAGAAATTAGTGTGTCTCAATCATTAAAATTTGCTTTTTGTTTTTTAATATTAGATATTAAATTTGCTATTTATTTTTTTCTCTATCACAGACATAATACCATTTATATATCTTTGTGATATATTGTGAAGCTATTGGAATTTAGTTGTGCCTGCATACTTCTTACAGTTTCATATAGGTGCTTTTGTTCTTTTTTTAGTCCATCTGTTTTATAATTGGTTTATATTATGTTGCCTAAAAGGCATTTGTCTGGAAGTGAAAAATGGAAGAAAAAAAAAGAAGAAAACAAGTAGCACAGTTGATAGAATCCCAAAATGGAGCAATTAATAAATTTATTAAAAGAATAGGCTCTTCTAGTGAGAGTCCCGATGAATTAGGTGAAGGTAGTTTTGAACAACATAAACAAAACTTAAGTGATGAGATTCATATTCACGAGGATATTAGAAATCTGAGTGAGCATGATCATGTACCAAATGCACCCACTTTAGAAAATTTAAAGGCAGATAAGCAAATAAGTCCTATGTTTGACATTTATGATCCTAGAAATTGGATAATCTTGATAATAAAGCAAGGGATATTTTAGTTGAAAAAGGGCTTATAAGATAATTGAATCTTATATTTCCTTGAGACAATATCTCTCGTCATTTTTCATATTCTTATTATTATAGAAATTTGAGTAATGGAGAGATTAGTTATTAAAAATGTTGGTTTATTCTAAACAAGTAGATAAAGTATATTATTTTTATCGTAAGTTATTCAAAGCTACTAACAAACAAAGTGGATTAGCAAATGACGGATTTAGAGATTGGAAGCATCTTAATGAGAGACTGAAAGAACATGAGAATTGCATTGAACATATGACTAATATGAGAACCTGAAATGAATTAAGAGTAAGATTGAGCAAAAATCAAATAGTCGATAAAGATTTGCAACAAGAAATTGCAAAGGAGAAAGAACGTTGGAGACAAGTTTTGATAAGATTAGTTTCTGTTGTGAAATATCTTACTAAATATAATTTATCTTTTCAAGGATGCAATGAGAAACTTTACCAAGATGATAATGGTAATTTTTTTTATGATTGATTGAGATGATTGTTGGATTTGATGTGATAATGCAAGATCATGTTAGACGTATTCAAAATTATGAAATTTACCATCATTATCTTGGTCACAAAATTCAAAATGAGTTGATTTCTCTGTTGGCCCATAGCATTAGAAGTTCTATCATAGGGATC
>JANVCQ010000004.1:29052888-29066497 GCA_025531925.1 Erythroxylum plowmanianum
ACTAAATATGAATGCACTCACTGCTCAATCCATCCAAATTACCGATATGCCCTCACATCGGTAACGGGATGTTACAAAGGAATTATCTCTTATGTAAATATATCAATGGGACTTTTAATCCCACTGAAAGGAAATACCCTGAAAAGGAAACACTTGCATTTATTAAAACATTAAGAAAATGGAAAGTTGATTTGTTACCTGTCAAATTTCATATTCAGACAAATTCTAAGTGTTTATGTGGATTTATTAATATAATATTAAAACAAATTACAATCAAGGACGCTTAATCAGATGACAATTAGAATTAAATCAATATAATTTTCAAATACATTATATAAAATCTTCTGCTAACAGTCTTGCAGATATATTAACCAGAGAATGGAAACAGCTATCCTCAACCTGAAGGATTCACTCAATAAGAAGGAAACCAAATTATTAGACCTACAACAACAAGTGGAAAGTGTAACTAAAGAAATTAATCAGTTAAGAGCAATCGTTGTCCTCCTTGAAAAATAACAACTATCTATTGATCAACCACCAAGTGTACAACCAACCATTCAACTAATTACTCCTCAACAAATTACCCAAATTGCTTTACCTAACATTCCCGGACGTACTATTCCAACTACCAGTCCATTATCAAACCCAGCTATACCTATCCCCCGAAAAAAGATGATTTCAAAGAATCCAAAGTTTATGTCATATTCAATAGACCCATGGCTGGAATATATGATGAATGACATAAGGCTACCATCCATATTAATAGTAAACCCTCAATTATCCATCGAAGCTATACAAATCACATTGAAGCAAAAAAGGTCTTAGCTGAATTCAAAGAACCATCATTAAGGCCCCATTATTAAAGAAAGCAAAAGCAAAAGTAGGAAAAGCATATTTGAAGAATCTACTTTTATTGATGGACAACAAATGGCCTATGTAATTGAAGGTAATGGCCGACAGGTGGCCTACATTATTTATTCTTCGATGATAATATCTTTGGATAAGTTGTCTTCTTTATCCTTTCCTTTTTGTGATTTCGAGGGACATTTTTGACATTAATGTTGTAAATATTGATGTAGTTGTTGACAGAGAGCTAGCTTCCACTATTCTAATAGTTCACTAAATACTCCAGATAAAGTTGAAAAAGATGCTTCATAAATCTTTGTTAGCTAGAATGATTCAGTAGAGATAGGTTTTTATATACTGAGGTCATCAACATATTTGCTCCTCTGTAGTTTAATTTGATTAAAGATTCTGGGGTAATCTTTTGGCATTGTTGATAAACTCCCTCGATGCATTGTAGATTGAACTGATTAATCAAATCCCAATCAAAATCATATTTAGGAGGGTCATCTATTAGTGGATACATGTCGTTGCTAATTCCAATTTGTACATATGTTGTTCGTGATAGCTGAACTTCCGTTTCTTTGAGACTGTCTACTTTTTTGAAGATAGGATAGTTGCTAAAAACCTTGATAAAAAATTCTCTTTCCTTAGCAAACTACTCGTTGTAGTCTTTGACTGCAACGACAAATCCGGCTGGGAATTCTCAAAAGGTGTTTAAATTGGTTAAATAAATAGTGTCTATTAATCCACTTTGAAAAAAGAGGTAAGTAGTGAATGCATCAACGCCTAGAAATATAATAACTTTTGGTCCATATTGTCCATGGTTTTGAGGATAGTATTGGAACATTTTTTTGTCTTCTTTCTAGTCTTTGAGTACTTGTAGAAGATTTAGAAGTAATCTTATAATGATCAACTTTACGAAGATCCAACTGCTCTCCAAAAGCTTGTAGCATTTATTGCTTCCTCTTTTTCATTTCTTCCTTGAGAGTCTTTGTAAGGACGACTTTTATTTTCTTCATGTTGATAGGGTTTCCCAAGGTTTTTATTTTAGCTATTTAATATTGCATTACTAACTAATCCACCTACTTGTCACCATTACAAGTTGCAAAGATTGTACATGTGAGATTGGATGCCTTTTATAAATAGAAAAAAGTTAAAGTGAGGTTAAAGCTTTAATATAAAAACAAGTTTATTATACTTAAAACCAGTGGAAGTTAATTTGGATCTATTATTTAAACCTAAGTTGAATCCTTTGATTTACATATGCGCTTTTAATATCAATCCAAATTTTACCTTAAATGTGTTATTTAAACCTAAATTACCATATTCTTGACTTAAAGTAAAATAAATTTAACTTATTAGTCACAGTAGTAAGGAATCGTACCCGCAGTTTTAATGAAATTAATTTCTTAACTTGGGAAAGGGGATTGGAGAAGCATATTAAAAAATGAAGATGAGGATTTTGTTTAAGATTTTCATATAATAAAATTTTATCAAAGTTAGCATTTCTTTAATTAACAAAAGTTTAAGAATCTGAAAGAATTCTTAATAGGCAAAAACTATAATTCTATGTTTATTGAGATAAATATATGAATTCACAAATAAAATAATTATAAAAAATAAAATAAAATAAATAATATATATATACTTACCTAAAGAATTTCCCTTTCTAATAATTAAGTTAACAAAAAATTATTAGATATTAATTATAAGTTGATTTAGATTTAAGGTATCCATAAATACATATTTGCTGATAAAACTTGGAACATGTATCGATTTGACAGTGATAACATACAACAATTACTTGACTTAAGGTTAGTTTTTTAAACTCCAGTTTCATTACAAAAGACTAAAATGCGGTCAAAGGACACCACTCATAGTTGAAGTTCTCCCAGTTTTGAGAAGGTCGAGTGGATTTTCAATGTTCATTAATTAAAAGGGCCATGTTAGTTTTAACCAATCATATTACATTATATTAGTGTTATAGGGCTGGTTACGATTAAATACCGACGGCGCATACAAAGCATCGACTTCGCGAGCTTCAGCATGTGGCGTGCTGCGAGACAGTATAGGCCAATGGAAAGGAGGTTTTGCGCAAAATATAGGGTTCTGTACCCCTATTTGTGCGGAGCTTTGGGGCATTTATTCCGGCTTGCAGTTGACATGAGATCTTGAGTATCGCAGAATTGAACTAGAAGTTGACTCACTGCCTGTCATCAATTTCTTATCCTCCTCAACCGACGATAATGTTCCCTACAATACTCTAATTTTGAGAATTTACCAATTACTCCACCGTAATTGAAATGTGAAGGCTAGGCATATATACCACGAGGTTAACAGAGCTGCGGATTGGCTAGCAAACTATGCTAGTTCTCTTGATCCTGGCATTCATCGCTATCAAAACCCACCTGTGGGTTGCGTTTCTATTTTATTAGAGGATATAATCGGGGTCGTTTTCCCCCGCCTTGTAGTTTAACTCTATTGTATTTATCCTTCAGATAAAAAAAATGTTTTTGAACACAAATTAGAATATAGTAAAAATAATAGAAATTCAAAACATGTGATAAAAATGTCAGTCTTCCAAAGGAGTTCTTTGTTTCAGTCTCTTATCCTTTTAATCTTTATTTTCTTTCTTGAACGAAGAGAGCCTTGGGTTAATGAATCCTATAATAAAGCACAACTCTTAAAAGAGAACTAAATAACAGTTTTGAGTAGTTCCAAAGAATTTTATAAGAGGTAGAATAATTCTAGTTGTAACAAAGATACACAAATGAGTTTGCATCTTAAAATTTCTTATTTAACAGTAATCTAGTTTGCATTTACTGATTTTACTTTTTCACGCCACTCAAAGATGGAGTCAACTTCGAGAATTATGAAAATTAATTATAAGCATCTTCCCTTTTCAAATGATTCAAATTTATAAAGTTCAATATAAATTAAGTATATATGTTCAGTTTATCGTTTCGTCGAGATCTTTCGATTCCTTTTTTGTCTAATGTGAAGCAGTGATATCCATCAATTCTTTCCCTACAAATAATTACTACTTCTCTAATAAATTGTTGTATGTCATAACAACTAGGTTCGTAATAGCATAGAACCATATTGATTCGATGACGAAGACACAAGAAGAAAAATGTAAAGAAACATACTTGGAAAGCTCGTGGTTTGTTGTGAAACATTTTACGTAAAGAAAGTGTCGAAAACAGTTGCGTCTGAGTTAATTATAGTTTTCTATTTTTTCTTAATTTACTAAATAGAATCCACATTATGCAAGTTAATCAGGGATCGTGTCTGGGTAAGATTTTCCAATTGATTACCTCTTGTCAACTTCTATATATATAATTCCTAATTCCTAAATATTCTCCAACAATAATATTGCTGTAGCTAGTAAGTGGTGTTCTTTTATACTCACTTTAATTTGATTGTTAAAGTATATTTAATGTTTTTCGAAAACTCTAGAATGATGAAGGTGTCATCCTATTTTGAGGTTATACTTTGATGCGCGAGTTCAAGTAACTTGTACTTTACGTTTATAAATGTGAAAGAAATGTCTTGCATGATCTTGTACCTAAAGTAAAACCTTGAAGCACAATTTTGTTATTAATGAGAGGAAACAACTATAATTTGATGAAATTATCATCTTGGCAAAATCTAACGAACTTAATAGTGATGAAATGAATACGGTACAGACCTACCCTTGGAATCATGCTGCAGGCAGACTTCATAAAATGTGATAATTAATCAGCAAAGGTTGCAGTGCGGATTATTATACCACACCATTGCTCCAAGAAAACTTTTACCCATCCCTGCCGTAGATATTATCATTTCCATTAAATTAGCAAAACAAAAACTACGGATCTCTTTCAACAACTCATTGACTGTGATACTTCAACACTTAGTAGCTATTAGTTAGTTCATGCTGATAACTCATGGCAGTTTATAAAGCTAAATTAGAACCCATGTCACTCATGAGAAGAGCATTGGATTGCAAGACTGAGTTTTAAACTGCACCCCACAATTGTAAACGTAATCGTAACATTATGATTGTGGTTCAAATTGTTAATTCTATAATTGTGGCAATCATCCTGAAATTTTAAACGTTTGGTTCAAGATATTAGGTGCTATTTACCTTTCTCAAAAGATAAATGCAACGTCCATATAATTACAAGCTATTGCTTACAACTGGTGGCTCAGCAAATGATACAAGAGTAGAATAACGAATCTCATCCCATGGAACCACATAATTTCGTTAGTAATATTTTGGCCACCACACATACATACAATACAACATAAACACCAAAAAAACCATATCAAAATGTTACCAAGAAAATGGTAACACAAAAGGTTCAGACAAGCATACGTCTCGTTTAACACCAAGACAATCCAGGAACACGGGAAGCCTAAAAATAGTTGCAATAGGTGTAACGTAACATACTAACATAAGTCAAGCCTTTACATGCGTAAATTTCTTTGAGTATCATAAGATAATCATCCTCCTGCTTTCAATGGTTTCTCTTTTGGTCATGATCTCTTCTCAGCTACTGCAACCCCATTAATCGACTGTTCCCAACAAGCTGCTTATCGACCGAGCTTTAACTGTGCCAAGTTTCATCTTCTTCGTCTTGGAGGTGATCAATGGCTTCTTATCATCTTCATCTTCAACTTCACTGGCAGTTTTGCGGCCTAAAAATGCGGGATTCATTTCCTTTTCCTCCAATGGCAATGAGGGACTTGATAATGGCTGCGATGATTTCATCTTCTTTGGTGCAGTATTAGCAGATGACCGGTTTCGAACACTGTTCATGCTTCTTAGTCTTCCTTTGCCCAAATGATGCTCACAGAGAGAATACCCCACAAGCGTTTGTTGACAGCACCTCCATCCTCTCCCATTAACACGACTGCACCGCGAGCCCTCCATGAGTGCACCTCCTCTACTACTCTTTTTCCCATTACCACTACTGCAGCCAGAAATCCTTTCTCTAATTTCCTTTTCGTCTCTTTGTTGTCCTTCTTCGCAGACATATTGCTCCTCACATTTCTTGTTCATCTTTGTCGCCATTTTCTTATTCTTTTCCACTTCATTGCCTCTCCTTTCAAAGCTTCCCCTTCTCTTCTTCAACGGAAACACTTTCTCCACTTCGTACCATCTCAAAACTGCAATCACACAACCATCCGCCAATAGACGTAAAAACCAACAGTTCAGTTGGTTTTTGATTGAAATTCTTTGAAGGTAGCGATTACTTACTTTGACGAGAAGAATTGAGTTGAGAAACAGAATTTCCTACGTCTGCACCCCAGGAACTTCCTTTGCTAAAGGAGAAAAACCGACGATCCACAGCCACATACAATAACAAATAAAAATGAGAGAATAATATGATCGAGTGCAAACGTAGAGAGCATAAGGGTCTTTCTGTGTCAATTATATATGAGGACCATCGTCACCCGCAAATATGTATCGCAGGAGCATACGATAGCTTGAGCCGAAGTCGCCACAAATTCATAAAAGTTAAATAAAAGAAAACTGGATAATTTATACCTCTCTGATTCGATCACAGAAGCGCTGAAATGGTTAGCCAAGCCAACGACTTTGATAACAGTCGTATTTCTACTTTCCACTAGCCAGCTAGCATTATTTTTTGTTTGGGTTGCCGGTAAAATTAAACTATGGGTATTGACAGTCATTTAGTATAAATTTTCATGAAAGAAGAGAAGAGAGAAGAGCCAAAGTTTTTAACTTTATGCCTTGATTCTTACCTGATATCATTACGCCTCTCATCTTCTGCTTCACCTCTCTCATTATCCCACTCCACCAATACCTACAACATAAATCACATCAACTAGACGATCCCAGTAATGTTTTACGGTATTGGTAGTGTAACTCTTCTTGGTGCAAAAATTGACCATAAACAGTGAATCCAAAGAAACTGCCTTTCCAAATGACTTTTGACAAGTACAAGTACAGTCCCTCCTATACAAAATCATCAAATCACTAGAAGAACTCTCACCTGGAAATCTTTAACATCGTTTTCCGCAACAGCAGGGTGACAAGGAACCTGCTTGACATCGTTGCTGGTTTCGCCTCGGATCCGTGGATTCAGTTGATGTGAAACAAAAGAAGAAGCTTTATGAGGTTGTGAGGAGAAATCGTGAGGTGGGTTCATGAGTTGGACGCTAGAAGTGAAGCTGGAGAGGGGATCTGATGATGAGAGTGGTACAGGAGAGAGGGAAGAGAGAGGAAGGGGGACTTGTCGTTTCCTGATCCTCATCTCTACCTGTAAAAGGTGGAACTCTTTGAAACACCCTGCAAGAGAAGGAACAAGAGATCTATGGAGAGAATGCAAAATCAGAGACAAAAGAGGAGAGCAGAAATTGAAGCTTTGAGTGCTCTCTCTCTCTCTCTCTCTAGCTTTTATTTGTTGCACCACAAGTAAAGGAAGGGAATAGATAGTGAGGAGTGAGGTGGAGAAGGCATTTTGCCTGGCACGTGGGAGAAGCACGTGCGCTTAACAGGGTGAAGGGGTAGCAGGTAATCACCTACCGGTGGGGCCCGGGGGAATCAAGGAAGAGATGGGGACAAGGTACGGACGCGTTGGTTGCCAGGATGGACTGGAGAGAGACTGATGGGCTGGGAAAGTGAAATATGCAAATTTATAAATATCATAATAATCTCTTCTTCTTTTCTGTTTTCCTGGTCTGCTATTCCTCCCACTAAGTTTGATTTTCTTACAAATAAACAAATCTTTCCTAGAAGTAAATTTCATAGCCTCTGGATGATAATATCTTTATTAGTAATTTTGTAATTAATTTCTTGAAAATTTAAAATATAATTGTATACCTACAAGTGAAATTTCTTTTTAAATTATTTACCAAAACCATTGCCAATAGAAAGGAAGTGTTTTTTTTTCAATTTTTTTATATTCAATGACACATGTTCAATGACACATGGTACCTCAATCTCTCAATCTAGTCTAATATCATGGTACTACTCCAATCTCTAGCTATCGATAAAATATATCCCCAAGATTAAAGATATTGTGGTACGACTTTAGTACTTAATCATTGACACAAGACATCCACGGGACTAGCCACAACTCACTCATATCGCAACAATATCATCAATCTATAACCATTGAATATAGCTAGCATAGGCAAGCCACTAATTCATAACTTTTACAATCTAATCTCGAACCATTATAAATCAGTCTCTATCTAATTTCATGTATGTGATTCATCTTATCCTAATATTCTTAATTAAAGACATGCTAAACTATAAATTTTAATTATCACATTATTCTCTGAATTGTTAGTTAATATATATCATAAAGAGTAACAAAATATAAAAAATGAATATTTTGTACCTTATCGATTATTTATTTAATAAATAAAAATTTTAAAATTCTTATATTTTATAAATTTACATATTTAATTATTAATCATTAATTTTATTAATTACAATTTAAAATATGATTCACCATAAAATAATTTATTAATAACAAACTTCATAATTTTATAAACCATATATAATTATAAGGCTACAATTTAAAGTTATTCTTAACTGATTTTCGGACTCAACCATTTGATTGGATCAATCTACTCCCCGATACATCCTCTAGATATAAACATTACAAAATTTTATTAGCTTTTATTTAAGAAAAATTTTCAACTGAATTATACTCAATAATCCAAAAGTACCACTTTAATCTTAATTATTAAAATACCTTTACTTTATCTTACCATTATAATTATTAAATACCCTTGACTATTAAAATTCCAATTATACATATACTTATTTATTATTACTAAAATACCGTTGTAGGAGTTAAATTCTAATTTTAAGCTTAAATATTTATACTTCCTAGTTTGCTCCTACATTAATCTTAGAATTTCCTAAATACTCATTTTTCTTTTTCTTTTTCTTTTCTTTTTTTTTCCTAAAACTGCCTTCTCCTTCTCTACTCCTACATCACTTTCACCTCTCCTCCTCACTCCTTCTTTTCTAATTTTTAGCATTTTTCTTCATTTTTATTTTTCCAATGACTTCAAAATTGTTTACATAATTATAACTAGAAACAAGTTTAGGATGACTGAAAATCACAAATAAAAGGGATGGAATATTGTTGAAAAATCTTATCTATATGAAGGTTTATGCCTTTACAAGAGATTTTTGGTTTGTTAATCTTCATAATTTTCGTTCTAATCTACTTTAAAAGAAACAAGATAAGGAAACACATGAAAAAAGCTTCATATGTAGGAGAAAGATGTTGTTTTTGTACACTTACTAACAAGAAATATGGAGAAGAAGAATAAAAGGAAGCTATTTTTGTTGATTTTCTCCCTACTTACCTACTACTTATACTTATATATATATATTCTCATCTCTTTTATTTTTATGGGTTGGATTGGGTTTTACTAAAGTTGGTTTATTTTTGGGCTTTATAGTTTTGTCCCTAAAAAGAATTCTGTCCTCAAAATTAAATTACTTACCTAAGGATCCAAACAAATGAGAATGTTGATGTTGAACTTCATCCTCTACTTCCTAGGTAGCCTCTCTCGAAGGACAATGATAACTCCATAAAACTCATACCCTCTAAATCTCTCGTCTCCTTAATTTCCTAATCGATCTATCAAAAATCTCAGTCGACTCCTCTTTATAAGTCATATCCTTTGTAACCTCGATCTTAAGCTTTGGATATAACATGGCTAGGATCTAATCATTACCGTCTCAACATCAACATATGGAACACATCATGAATCTGCAATAACTCAGGAGGTAAGGATAATTTGTAAGCTAATGGTCCCAAATGCAGCATAATCTCATATGGCCCTATGTATTTTGAATTCAACATCCCTCTCATACCAAATCGCAAAATCCCCCTTCAAGGTGATACCTAAAGAAATACCAAATCTTTAACATCATACTTCATCTCCCGACAATGTTGATCACTATAACTCTTTTATTGATCCTAAGCTGCATTTAAGAATTGATTTACCAACCCTGTTTTCTCTACATTCTCTTAAACCAACTCGGGTCCTTCCAACAATTTGGCATCCTCTATAACCCAACATATTTGATCTCTACATTATATGTCATATAATGTCTGAAATGGTGTCATACTGACACTATAGTGATAATGATTACTATATGCAAACTCCATCAACGGTAAATATCTATCCCAATCACCCTCAATTTTTATTACACAAGCTCTTATCATGTCCTCCAATGTTTAAATTGCATGCTCCAATTATCCATCTGACTAAAGGTGAAATGTAGTATTTAAATTTAACCAAGCTCACAAAGCTATTTGTAAACTCATCCAGAACTAGGAAGTAAATGATCTGATACAATGGACTTTAGAACCTCATGTAACCTCATAATCTCATCAACATACAACTTAGTGAGCTTGTATAAGGAGTCTGTCTACTATCTAGGTAATAAATGAGCTAATTTAGTTAACCTATCCACAATCACTCAAATCATGTCTACATCTAATCCTTTTGAATGCTACCATAAAATATGTTGTAATGTTCTCCCACTTCCACGACGAAATGACTAAGGGTCTTAGTTTCCCTGCTAGTGTCTGATGCTTTTCTTTGACTTATTGACTGGTCAAATACCTTGACACACACTATGCTGCATCTTTTTTATTGTTGACTACCAATAATGAGGTCTCAGGTTTCAATACATTTTTGTAGTACCAGGAAGCATAACATACAGTGTATTATAAGCTTACCTCATAATCTCCTTCCATCTGTATCTAGCATATAACATCTCCTAATCACCAACAATTAATCTGCTCTCACTTAAAAGTTAGTCTCCCCACTCTATTACACACACTCTCTTATCTGCATTAGATAAGAATCCTAAGTTTGTGCCTTTTTAATCCTATATCGCATTAGATAAGAATCCTAAGCTTACGCCTTTTTGATCCTATCTCCCAAATTCGATTGAACCTATAATATTGTCAATATACCGCTTACATAATCAATTTCCAATCTTTTGTCCAGTGCCTTTAACTCCACCAATGGTATCATACTATGTTCGTTTAAACTAGTTATTATATTAGCCTTATCTGAATGATAATCAATAATACAATTATAATCCTTTAGCAACTCGATCTATCTTCTTTACATAAGTTTATCTCCCTCTAAGTTAAGATATACTTGAGACTCTTATGATCTGTAATGATTCATAATGTCTCTCTATGCAAATAAGGTCTCTAAATCCTAGGAACATACATAATCGTTACTAACTATAGATTATGGGTAGGGTAGGTCATTTAATGCGATCTTAACTTATGAGAAGCATAAGGTATTACTTTCTTATATTGTATCAATACATAACCTAAACTTACACTAGAAGCATCAATATATACCTCAAAACCTCCAACATTTAATGGTAGCACAAAATTAGACTATAAGTCAATCTCCACTTACGCTCTTCAAAGCTCTCTTGAAATTACTCGATCTACTAAAACTGAACTTCTTTCTTTAGTAATGGTCAACGAGCTAGTTATCGTTGAAAATCCTTATACAAATCTCTAATAATACCCATCAAGTCTTTAAAAACTCCTCACTTCTGATGTATTCCTAGGTAGCTTCCACTTTATAATTGTTTTTATCTTAGCAGGATTTGGCATCACTACTTCTCAGGACACCATACATCCAAGGAAACTACCCGCTCCATCTAAAACTTTACACTTACTCAACTTGGTATATAATTATCTCTCATTCAAAATTTGAAATATAGTCTAAATGTTGCTCATACTCCTCTTTACTCCCTAAACATACTAATATATCATCAATAAACACTATCAGAAACTGATCCAAATACTTTTAAAAAATCCTATTCATCAATGTCATAGATGTAGCTAGTGTAGTAGTCAACCTAAAAGACATCACCAAGAACTTATAGTGGACATATCAAGTATGAAAATCTATTTTGGGGAATCCTTGACTCAATTGCCAGTATCTCGATTTTAAGTCAATCTAGGAAATATGACAGCTCCTCTCAATTGATCTAAAACACCATCTATGATAGGTAGCACAACTCTTTACCCCTCTCAATTCCCTACTAAAAGGTCTTATAAACCTCTGACTAACCCTCTATCTGATCCAATCAATGGTGCACTAGTAGTACTATGCTATCCTAGATCCATACTAACTCTTCCATCTCCACCAAACCTATAGAAACTACCTCTCATGCTTTATATGGCGCAGGCTCTCCTAGACCCCCCTACACCAATAAACCACAAAAGAGTTGCTCTACTTTTAACAAACCGACTCCCCTCTCTATAATGACTTTTGAGTCGCCTTTTCAGCTCTCCTCTCCTTTTACCCTATTCTATTACATTCTATACTCTGAGTACAGTCTCTAGTAACTTCTTGAAATCATATGTAGCAACTCCCAAACCTAAATGAATCTTCATCCTCAAACTCTGCTCAAAATAGTAACATCTATCTTTTATATTTACCACTTCCTCTAATGCATACTTAGATAAGGTCATGAAGTGAGTCTTACACTATACCACCGATATCTTCTCTATTAGAACCAAATTTATACACCCCATCTTCTTTCGATCTTAATATATACATAAAGTGTATTTATTTGTAGACTCTCAAGTGAACTACCAAGTCATCTCTTATGACTCATAAGATCACTTATTTGACTTCCACCAAGTCAGTATGTTTCCCTGGAATAATGAAACAATATACTACAACCTTCTTTCCAAAGTGAACTAAAAACAGTCTAAAACTAACTTTGTTTGCTCCCACAATGCCTCAACTCCTCAAGATTAGTAATGCCTCAAAAATCCATTGCACCCATATTACGGATTTGTTCATAGTTGTGGTCCATCCCAAAATCACCTCGGGCTGGTGTTGTAGTAATAGCTTACTGCATCATTTGAAGGAACTCCATCATCTAAGGTGGCACTGGCTTCTCTCCTCCTATTTGATCCACTCCAATATCCCCCTAATCAATCACATATAAAGCATGGATAAAATTTCCCAATTCTTGGGTCAACTTTAGGTTAATAGTATCATCTCTTGAAACCATCCTAGATAAGAAAGAATATATTATAAGTTTTTTTCACTTAATATGTTCCTAGAAACCTAAATCTACTATGATGCCACCTAAATATGATGCTCCAAAATTTTTTAACCACAATTTGTCCAAATTATTCCAAAATTACATTATTAATTACCAAAATTCTCATTAGTCTCAAAAATGATATTCATTAGCTATAAAAATTATTTATACAGGCATAACCATATGAAATGTCATGTTCAAAAGTATATATAATAGAAAACTTTACTCAATTTAATCTACTAGCGTCACTCAGACTCCACAATGTAAATCAAGTGCACTAGGGTTATTGACAATCTCTTTATACTAGGGTTATTGACAATCTCTCTAACTCATAAAAGAAGTCTAACAGCAAGAGGTGGGCTACCTACTCAATAAGGGTAACCTAATCGTGTTGGTCGCCAATGTTTTTATTTATTAAGCATGATTTAAACGAATTATGAGGTATTGATGTATTAAATTTTGGAGTTAATTTGTTATGACAAGGTTAGTAGGATTTTATGATATAGATTAGTTGAATTGAAGTGTTAATGTTATAAGAATGAATGAAGGGTATTATTGGAAGTTCACTTAAGGGTATAAGACATAAGGCATGAAAAATAAGGGCAAAATGGACATTTAACATTCATTAAGAGTATAAAAAGAAGAAGAAGAAGACGTGTCTTGCATTTGAGAGAA
>JANVCQ010000004.1:29104870-29121660 GCA_025531925.1 Erythroxylum plowmanianum
TGAATAGTATCTTTCCTGAAAATCCGATCACACATATTATGAAACACCTTTGGGCTGAATACATAATATATGCAATTGCACCTCCATACATAAAAGCGATCAGAGTACAAACTATCAACTCTCATGACACTACCACTTTTGGGTGAATAGATCACTTGAGCAACAGCCTTCCTCCATCTAATGCCTTTATATATATCTCAAAATTTTATATAAGGCCAACACCTTTGGGCAGAATAACCAAACATAAAATCAAAGACATCCCCCAACGTGTAACCAAAACAATTCAGAATACTGACTTGAAAGGCTACTTTGGTGACTACATTCTCATCAACATCCAAAAAGTCCGCAAATACAAGGGATACATCTTTATGTCATCCTCACATCCTTTATGGGCATACAGTATGTGACAATGCAATCTCAATAAATGCAAAAATCCGAATGCACAATCTCATTGTCACACACACATGCTGAAGACATTCTCCGAAAACTTCATTCGAGACTTTCGTAAACGAAAAATCTCAATAGAGTGATTATCATGCGTCACCGGATACTAAACTGACCTCTTGAGACACGACAACCTCATGTATCTCTCTTATAACAAGTTCATTGCATGAAAATTTACTCAAAAATGGCTTCAAAATGTCTCAGTTCCTATTTTCGATTGATTATCATGCAATCCCGAACATTGAAAATGAGACCCGAGACACGAGACCTCATGTATCTCCCTCATATGAAGTCCAAAGCATGAAAATTCAATCGAAATCGGATTCAGAATACCTTAATTCATTTTTCTGGAGTTAAACTTTAATTTATCACAAATGTAATAAATCCAGAAAATAGAAAAATGTTACTTTATAAATTTCTCAGACCCGAAAACTGACACAAAACATCCTGGGATACCTTTACGAGAAATCTAAAATTTTGGGGGGTTTTTTTTTATATTGTAGCTGATGTCAACATGACGTCAGCGCTCGTCGCCAGAGCGGTGCATGCGCAGCATGCGCGGGGCCAGACACGCATCAACTGTGTCTAACGCGTGCGCAACACTCGCAGACATGCGGCCACTGTAAGCGCGTGCTGTGCACGCATCGACACGTGTCCGCCATCTGTACTGCCATGTGTCAGACCTGTGGACTGTTCGAATGGGTACGTGTGTGTCATGCGCCCGCCGTTTCATGTGGGTCGGTGCGAGAGCCTCGAGTCACGCGCGACACGTGTCGCTCGCCCGCTGGAGCGATGTGACTCGCCGCGATTGGCACTTGCGCCACACGTGCGTGTCGTACGCCTCGCTCCAGCTTGCTACAGTGACGTTAGGCGCGTGTGGTACATGCGCACGACGTTCTCCCGCTCTTCCGACGCCGGAGGCAATTTTCGACATCTCAGGAGGTCATTTTTCCCTCCGTTCGGCCCGTTTTTCGTAGCTAACCTTATGTATACCACTTTTACGTAATTATATACGTAAAAAAACTGAAAAATGAATCAAAAACTAAGGAAAACCAAATGAGATGAAAAACCGAAAAACTTTCATTTCTGGCAATCCGATCACGTAACCGCTCTGATACCACATGTAATACGTAGTGGGAGCTTTATGACGTATCCCGAATCTACATGAAAGGATTAAAAATGAAGGTAATACGGAATATCTGAATTTCGGTTCCATCTCTGATTCCGATGTCGATTCTGAACTCCAATCGTCTCTGAATCTCCTAGGATCTTTAGTAGAAAGTGATCAATGACTCACGGGCTAGGTCTTTCTACAGTTTCTCAGATCACGAGCTTCTCTAATGAGTCAGGAATTCTTATACTCGTGAATGAACGCTTGAGTAACTGCAGGAGACCTTACCTTTATATAGCTTCCATATCGGGTTTCCCCATCACAAGGTCGATATAGACCCGATTCACACTAATCGGGACTCATTTTTTAGTTGGACTTCGACCCATTAATCTGGATCAAATGATGTAACTTAATCGATAATTTATTTAAAAATTAAAATTGCAATTAATGTTAGTCTAACTTTATGAGACATGAATAAAATTATCCCTAAGGACAAAAATGTCTAACATGTGTATGAAGCTGAATGATTCTTCTCCGAAGCAAGTCATTTTTGTGTTCAAAGTGTTTTTCTCTGAACGTCGTAGGAGGACTTCCCGTCCTGAGTTGCTGTTCCTTCTGCTGTTCTTTAGATAATATAAGTGTTCGCACAAGAACGCGGTAGGAGGACTTCCCGACCTGAGTTGCTGTTCCTTTTGTTGTTCTTTAGATAATACAAGTGTTCAAACTTCAAACCGAGTTTAAAACTTGTCAAATCAGCCGCAAACAATAACATAATAAAATGATCTCAATCCACCCGTCACAATGATATGACAATTCTGAAAAATAAGTATATACAAAATTTTCATTATTATTCTCATAAAAAAGTAAGACTTCAATCAATTATGATATTTTAACTCCAAGTTACTATTTATATATGAAATTATGATGTTAAATGCGCCATATAAGTAAATTAAAATTATGAGTAAATGAATAAATAAATTATCAATTCATAATCTTGCATTTTATGAGAAAAATTTTAAATTGAATAATTCCTTTTAGAATCACTAATTTCTGATATAGTTTTCGTAACTTAAATTCAGAACTCCAACTACAGCTCATTTTGACAACATCATGCGGTGGAAGAATCTTCCCTGTTGGCCCCTTAAAATTGGCAAGTTCTTCAAGTGCTCTTTTTCAATTGTGATATTTCCACGTCTCGCGCATACACGTCCAGAAATTTATATGAAAAAATAAGTCGTTCTCATTCCATCAGGAAGTGGGATACACTTGGAACTTGCATCCCTCTTGAGTTGAGAACTCACCCAAGTGATCTGTCAGATAGAAATAAAAAGGCATAGAGAGAGAGATGACAAATAGGGAACAAAATAAAAGGAATGCAAAGCAAATTGACATAAAATTCTATTTAATTTGGTATGTTGATTTTTACCAGTTACTAAATTTTTGCTGAAAATGTCATACCTCAAAATTGGATATAAGCCTGAATTCTTGGAACAAATACTATTCTAAAGAACGCGTGCTTGTTGGTTTTCTTAACGTTTTAACTGAATGCCAATTTATTTCAGTCTACAGCTGACATCTATGACGAATAAGGGTTAGGGGTCGCATGCGAGCGTAGTACATATATAAAACTTTGTTTACGCAACTCAACATGCCCGTAACCTACCTTATATTCTCAAAAATAACAATCAAACTCAGAAAAGAATCCGATCGAGTTGGTATGTTCCAAGTAGAAAAAGACCAAGTTGAAGATTTTCTTATTTAATTTAGTGTAGCATTCTTTTACCTTTGCCGTAAATAATTTCCGACCTCGCGCTTCTCGACCATTTTTTCTGGTGAGAATCATTTCAGAAATAGTTTTCTAGAGGACCCTTTTCATAATTATTAATCACTCGATTAGGATAGTCATTAAGGAGGGTTTAATGCATGAAGTGAAGATGGTCTTTATTTGCGGTCGACAAACGTGCATTTCCCCCAAAATTTGCGTGTTAGTCAAACACTGCACCGTGTTAATCATTACATTTCCTAAAATTGATGCTTTCTAGAAGAAGAAAGTCTAATATGACCAACTACAATCTTCACGTGGTGAAACTGTAGGTACTCGTTCTCCCTCACTGACTGGGAATTAAGTGTAGTTTAGGCTCTTCTTGCCATTAATTATCAATAAACATGAACTGGAAATGTTAATTGGAGTAGTATGGTGGGCATAGTATATGATAAGCAGTTCGTAGACCTGTTCTTGCAACTAATCTCCTATACCTAGCGATTTTAATTTGGGAAAAATTTTCAATTACTTGTGGTCATGTCATTTTAGAAATGTTAGGAAATATCATTAAAAAGTTTCAGAAACTGGGTTTATTGTGGGAAAAGACTTTGATTATTCTCTGCCGCTGTCTCGCAAATTGGGATTATGACTTCCGAAGAAGTCATTGCTACAAGCCCCGTATTGATCGTGGTCAAATGTTGAAATTTAATACAACTTAAAAATATGATCAGATAAGTTAAAGCTATAGGGATCTATTGATCTCCTTTTTTGCTTGTGATTGTTCTATACTCATTTTTGCTTGTATTGAACAATTGATCATTTCCCAGAAAATGAAAAGTTAAAGAAAGTTGCAGGTAGGTACTACAGTCAACGGTGTCACATGCACATGCTCCTCAAAACATGCACATGAGGGTTGTTGACTGCTTCAAAACAAAAAGAAAGTCAAAAAATAAGAAAGTTCAAGGAAACTTCATGGCCTGCGCAAAACATAAAGTTGACCCAACTCACAATTTTAAATTTCTGTTGATAAGAACCCCCTGTGATCCCATGCCCATCACTTTTATTCTCTTTTCCTGAACATACCATCACCAGCAATTTTCCTGTTACCAACCGAGTGTGGCAAGATGCTCGTTCTTTCACTCATTAACTTTCTGTCATTAACTGTACTCTTAAGTGGCTGTCTTGTACCAGTTGTGTGCTTGGAGTTTGGATTTCCTGAGTTTGAAGCACACGACCATGCTGATTTGATCCAACACAACTCTTACATAGCTCTCAACGCCATCCAAGTTACACCCGATGTTAACGGACAGTCTATAGAAAATTTCTCAGGACGTTCCTTGTTCAAAACGCCATTCAGGTTGTGGAACAACAAAGGCAAGAAAGCTTCTTTCAACACCTCATTTGTACTCAATATCAAGAACGAGACCAACCCAGGTGGAGAAGGCTTGGCATTTGTGTTGACGGCAAATGAGTCTCTTCCAGAAAATAGCCATGGACAATGGCTCGGGATTGTAAATTCACAGTCAAACGGTTCTTCTCAAGCCAGGATTGTGGCGATTGAATTTGACACCAGGAAAAGCTTTGAACAGGATATTGACAACAATCATGTTGGCCTGGATATCAATAGCATCTACTCAACCACGCAGGTGTCTTTGACCAGCCGTGGAGTCAGCATAGATTCAAACCAGGATATCCCCGTTGTTGTTGAATATGATGGCAGGAATTTGAGAGTGTTTGTTGGGAAGAACAGTACTGAACCTATTATCAATGAGCCTATCGATCTTTCTGTCTATCTTCCGCAGAAGGTTTACGTGGGATTTTCTGCTTCAACAAGCAATTTCACTGAACTCAATTGTATAAGATCATGGGAGTTCAACGGCTCCAAGATAGACGATAACAGCAACATCTTGTGGATCTGTATCGGGGTTCCTGTAGTTGTGGTGGTGTTGATTTGTGCTGTTCTTTTCTGGTACTGCAAAAGGAGATATGACAAGGTCAAAATAGAGGATTCTTATCCAAGCATAGAAGAAGCAATCATGGGGTCGTCAACAGCACCACGGAAGTTCAGACTCAGAGAACTTAGAAAAGCGACAGGAAACTTCCACCCCAAGAACAAGCTTGGAAAAGGAGGATTTGGAACAGTCTACAAAGGAGTCTTGGTACAAAAGGAGGTGGCTGTCAAAAGGATATCCCAGAAATCAACACAGGGAAAGCAAGAATTCATAGCAGAAGTCGCTACAATTGGCAACCTTCACCATAGAAATCTGGTGAAGTTAATTGGGTGGTGCTATGAAAGTAAGGAATTCCTTCTTGTTTACGAGTACATGTCTAATGGAAGCCTTGATAAGTACATATTCCGTGACAGAAAAGGAAACGAGCCTGTTTTGACAATGAGCTGGGAAAGAAGACTGAGCGTGATAACGGGAGTGGCGCAGGCATTAGAATACCTGCACAATGGTTGTGAGAAGAGAGTACTTCACCGGGACATCAAAGCCAGCAACATAATGTTGGATTCAGATTTCAGTGCGAAGCTGGGGGATTTCGGCCTGGCTCGAACCATCAAAACAAGTGAACAAACTCACCATTCGACAAGAGAGCTCGCAGGAACACCTGGCTACATGGCTCCCGAGAGCATTCTCACCGGAAGGGCAACAGTCGAAACAGATGTTTATGCCTTTGGTGTGCTCGTCCTGGAAGTTGCTTGTGGAAGGAAACCTGGAGGCCAAGCAGAGCAGAACGACTACACCAGCAACATTGTGCATTGGCTGTGGGAACTTCACAGGAACGATACCATTATCAATGCTGCAGATCCTAGATTGAATGGGGACTTCGATCATGAAGATATGAAGTGTGTGCTCGTGTTGGGATTATCATGTTGTCATCCGAATCCAAACCAAAGGCCCTCCATGAAATATGTTTTGCAGGTTCTTACAGGAGAAGCACCAGCGCCTGAAGTGCCCAGCGAAAGACCAGCTTTTATTTGGCCACCATTGCCTCCATCTTTCAAAGACATTGGCCATTGTCAAGACAGTGCCCAAGTAACTGGATTCACAGAACTCAGAGGAAGATGAGTCGTATTCCTACAGTTTTGGAGTGGGAATGTGGGATGATTATGATGCTAAGTTTTTCATTTGATTTGTTTTTGTGTAAATAGACAGCGATACTGTCATTGTTTTAATTTACATTCACACACTCTCATATTTGGAAGAGTCATGCTAAAATGGCGCTTGTAACTGATCGAAGAGGGCAGCCATACTGTATGCTTGTAGATGTTCTTTTATGTTCGGAAAGCAAGAAACCTTACAGATTAATATTTTTATGTAACCCGTCATTTAATACTAAATGGCTTGTTAAACTGTCTCTTAGTTTTCCGTCACAAGCTTAAATTGTTCTTTTTTTTTAAGCATATATAATGAGAAAATGTAATGCAACCGGTTACTTGACCAGGACAATTATAAAAGGTCAGATCCATTTACAGCTCCTATTGCTTCTCTATCATAAAAAGATGAGATCTTTAACGATACAGTGAAGGGATCAAACTCACCGATTCATTTATCAAAAACAGGATCCAGAAACATTTGAAGATTTCAAAGGCAAACAATTTACATCATCTTCAAAAATCTGCATCGTGGTCCTTGTAACAGAAAGAAACCAAGAAGTTCAATTGCTTGGAAAGAACCATTGGCAGCATTGATGGAATGTAATTTGTGCTGTTTTCTCCAACTAGCCCACATGGATTGCTTCTTCAGCTGCTGATTTCATTCATATATAAATATGCTAGTGTTAGTTCTTAAACATGCTTTTTAAAATCCACACTTGTTTTCCTTTTCTTTTTTTAATTATAACTTCGTGCGAAGTGCAGTAATTCTACAACTCTTTAACAGAACATTTTCCTGCATAACTTTGAATTATGAACGCAGAAGAGTGCAAAGATCTGGCTTTCATCTGCAGAAAATGGACAAAATAGCCAATGGTTGAGGTTAGGGTTAATCATTAAAAATTTCAAGCAGAAAAAATTTTAAATGGTTTAATTTTTTGATTTAGGTTTTAACCTTTCCTTTGGATTTATTCGAATAACTCTTATTTTTAAAATTGATAAATTTATTAATTAATTGGTAAATTTTTATAAATTAAAATAAATTAATTATTTTTTATTTAACAATTTTTAAAATTAAACTTCAAATTCTTTAATAGATAAAAATAATCAATTTCAATCATATTTTAAAATTTTTAACTTTATTCAATTTTTTGTTAAATATTTTAATCTTTAAATATTTGCAAACATTGGTTAAGGAATCAAATGTCCGCAAATTCTTGCCATTCACAGCAAATATTGTATGTCAAAATTGGGACCGGAGTAGAACGTGTTACTAATTTGATCGCATTAATGATAGCGTTAATTATGGGAAAAGTCCTATCCGTACCTAAGTTTGATCATTAAGTGATTTTAATTATGTTTTTAACAACTTTAGCCAAACGAAATTGTATTATAATCGACATAGTTACGTTTAGAATGACTTGGGCAGAGTATACAATTATTTACGTAGTAAAATTTATTTTCCTAATTATTTGGAATATAGAATTTGCTACACAAATATGACATGAATAATTTAGATCCCAAATTGCCTACCAATGAAATATAATTCAATTCGTATATAGATACAAATTTGTGCAATTTTGAACGTCTCATGGTTATCAAAAGTCAAAATTCCTTAAAATGGCAGTAGACCTGCTTTCAAAGTGGCAACCAGCTGAAAGAACACACGAAGTTCAATATAGATGTGCTGGTCCCACCTAACATCGTCAGAAACTAAAAATAAGAATCAGAGCTTCTGTTTCGTAGGATTGGAACACCCTACCAACAGGGTGCTCCAACCCAAAAAATAGAGGTAGATGACCTTAACTCTAATCTGTCTGCACCGTCAAATCCTGTATGCCCAAATCATGGTACGTACTATGCACAAACTGCAATACTGGACGATCATCAACTCCGGTTTTCACCTATTTTCATGATCACCCGGGGGGAAAAAAGAAAGGAGCATCTTTTACAAAACTTCACCACTCAAAAGTTGGAACATGGAACAGAAAAAAGCAAATCACAGCAGGGAAAATATGCAAATTTGAGCAATCACCTTAAGTGAAAGGGAGCCAATAGCATGACCCGGCACAAATTCCCAGAAACGAGCTTGAGAAAGTTCACTAACATCTGCCCGACCAGAAATCTAACAAGTCAATAAAGTTTTGAAAGACAAATACGTTAGTATGTGATGTATATCCTATCAATTGCAGAATAAGCTGGTGCATCCTGACACCAGAAAAGATTGTGAAAATTTATCAGCACACTGAAATTAGCAAGTCAGGCATATTTGTTTTGTCCATCCACATGCACGCCATAATTAGTAGCAACTACACAGAAACATGCCAATAGAAACAGAGGAAAGAGGCACTTTAGCTCAGGGAATGAGCAACGTCATGTGAACTGAGAAAGGAAAAGTAATCGTTAAATCACATAGACCCTTCCCCAACCATCTGTCACAGCCAAGAAATGGGTTCACGAAAGTATAAACATAGAGATAATGTTAAATTTCTCCCTTCTTGTGGAAAGTAGGATATTATTAACACATCAACATTAGCACTCAAGTTAACACGACATTTGTAGGACCTTCACCTGTCTTGAGCATTTGCTTAATGCTGAAGATGGAATGCTAGCCGGTGCCATTTGAAGCAAGATGGCACCAGTAGCTCTGAAAAGCGGCATGACAATCATAAAGACTGCAACTGAAACTATTCCCAAGCATAAAACCTCAGCATTTTTTACTCTGAAAAGAAAGGAAAAGGACAAGACAGAAAGAAAGATTAAGAGGAGGTGTAAAATGAAAGAGTTTGCATAATAACAGCAAAGAGGAAAAGAGGAAGAGTATGCTATACCCAAGAGACAGGAACCAGGATGCAAGTATCAGCCCTGCACTGAGATACATAAGAGTACACTAATTTACCATATGCATACCAAGAAGAAAGTAAGGAGATGATTCATGTCAAATGAGAGAGAGTGGAAAAGAGAACCTGCGTATTGAATCAGCAAGAACATGGAGGCAAACCGAGTGATAATTCATATCTTCTGCTTTTCTATAGACTGAAAAAGAGTGCGCCATAAATACAAATGATAGGGATAAAACTGACAGAAATATCATTAAACTTAGTCTTATTATATTGAAATCCAAACCATTTAACAGTTCGACAAGGAAAATAAAAGATATATGTCACTTCATATGGAATCTTGCAACTGGAAAACAGCTTCACAAGCCTTACCTAGATTAACACGAGCATAATTCCTGAAGAACCAAACACCAATAAGATTCACAAGTAAATTTGTCACGGCTGAAACAATCAGATAATGCCTACAAGACAGAAGGAAAGTGATTTTACAAGAAGTATTATCAAAGGCATAATATTCAGTTTAGGATTGCATGTATTACCAAAGGTACAGGGATCAGCAGTGGCTATCTTCCCTTACTATAGGGCATAAAGATAATGGACTTCTACATAGTTTGGTCCTTAGTAGTTTGGCTTGTAGTGTTTGGTGGGAAAGGAATCAGAGGGTTTTCAACAACAAATTCAGCTTTCCGAAACAAGTAAGTGAATATAATATTAGAAGAATCACGTAATTGCTTATAGCTAGAGGGAAAAGCCAGACTCTTTCTCCATTGCTGAGGTCAAATTGGTTACTCTAGTGAGCTATCATGGTCTTCAATTGTTACATGTTTGGTGCTACATATGAGTTGACCCCTATGGTCTTGATTTGTATTATGTTGTGTAATTCTGTACATTCCATGTAAACACTGATTATCTATCAATGCAATTTATTTACTTTCAAAAAAAAGCGCGCAGGGATCAAGTGTACAAAAAAAAAACAATATAATGATGTCAAAGTCAGCATAAATTAACTCACTTGTGTTCAGATTCATCCTGAATGAATGCATGAAGTGCTTCAACAGCCAAGGAGAAAGACAAGAACAAAAGAAACAGCTGTCTACATGAGCAGCAAATTCAAGAACACTCAGATGTTAGTGCAAAGAAACAAAGCTAATCGCAATCATCGATGCATGTAATAACCAATAGCAATAAATACTTGGATACCAGTGATTTGCAGTAATACAAAGTGTTCCTACAACATCTTTTCCTTATACCAAATTCTTGTTAACATTAACCTATCAAAAGTGTTCATTTGGCTACAAGTTTCCATTGTCAGGACAGCAACAGACATGCACTACACTTGCATGTGAATTATTCTATTCTCAATTTCTGTTAAGTATCCGCTTGTGAAGGGTACACACATCCGAAAGGAGGATTTTTTTTTTCCTAGACTGTTGACATTCTTGAGTGAGCTAACAGTGCTCTATAAAGATTTAAATAACAAAAAATGCACAAATTGCGGTCTATGTCCAAGAAAAGAAATCTCAAGAAACCAATATGGACGCACTAATGCAGTGAATGCAGTAAATGTGCGTTACTTACAGCATTAGTAAAAGCAGCTAGCACCTCAAGCCTTTTGTATCTGGTACGAAGAGAACGATTCAACCATAAATGCACGTTCAGAAATCACATTGGAACAGTTAACTAACATACAGATAACTGAATATTGACTCAACAATTTAAAACTAACCCATAAGTGTAGACACGATCAGCCTTATTCCGAGACGCAGCCATCGCAAATAACGAAAATGTTAACAGTCCACACCCAAACGTCAAGTGAAATGCATCAGATACCAAACCTGTAAACATAAAAATTATTTTAAAAAATAACTTTTTCAAGACACTGAATTAAAAAAGAAACAGAAAAAAAAAACTGTTAATTATAATGAATAAGAGTCACTACCAACACGACCCGTAAAGAGCCCGATACCCAATTCGGCAGTAGAATAAGCGACGTTAAGAGATATCATAACAAAAAGGCGCTTCATCTGACGGCCACCAGACCTCAGAACCCTAAAAATAGAAATAGCCGAAACCAAATCCGAGGACGATCTCTTGTCGTCGGAATCGTTTTCGTAGGAGTAAATATCGGGCGGCATATCGATGCCCGAAACAGAGCGGGTAAGTAGAGGGATGGCAGAGTCGTGAGAAATGGGAGTGAACGGAGGGTCTTGCGAATGGCGAAACGAAGTTTGGCGCCAATAGTTGAACCTGCGATCATTGGTACCAATTACGGGGCTTTGTGGATCGTGTTCTTGATTAAACGAATTGATTCCCTCCATTTCAGATCCTAATTTGAGACAAAATAATTATTAAAAAAAAACAGAGACTTGACTTTGGACTGCAAAATTTAAACTTGAAATTAAAAAAACAAGCTTTGGTTGGAGACAAGAGAAGGGGAATATCAAAGGTTGTAACAAGTTAGTAAAGTATAACGAGAACTGAAAGAGGAAAGGGTGAGATCAGAGCATAAACTTTATTACAGAGGAAGAGGAAGCCCAGGATACCGGAGTCGTAGAACAGTATTATGTGTTTGAATGGCAGGAGAGAACAAGAAGCAGCAACGAAGACTGGAAGTAACAAAGTAAACGCCTAAACGGAGTCCAACTGACTGACCCGATCACCAAATCGTCGTCTCTTCATATTCTTTTTATTTCATTTTAAAGATTAAACTAGTAAATAAAATTTCAAATTCATCCTCCAATATACTTATGCGCCTCTGTTAAAGTATATTTGCCGTAACAGATAGGATAAACAGTCTGATTTAGTCATTAAAGATGTCGTGTTTGACATGTTCTAAACTTCTAATTCTGTTAATCTCATTCTCAACTAACCTAAGGGCCTAATTCGAAATATTAGTTTGAAAATAAAAATTAGAAAAAGTAGAGGGACTAATTCGAAAAATAAATTTAAAATTTCTTAGCCTTAGCCTTAACCCAACCCGTCATCCTCCAACTCTCCCCCCCACAATTTTAGCAACCTTGTTCTCCTTCCATTGTGCTCTAGCCTTCTACTCCTCTCCAAATTATCACTACTCACTAGACTGTCATCGCCGCCGCCGCCACATCTCTCCTCTTTGTCAGTCCGATATCTACTCTCATCATCCTCCCATCCAATATCTTATCTAGTCGCCTTTACTTGCCACTCACCAATTATCTACCGCCAGCTTGTCAAGTCGTCGCCGCCAAGACCTTTGCTGAGCCCTTATCACTGCTATCAACTACAACCCTATTCTCGGTAGTTTTAACCTATGAAAAGTTGAAATGTAGATGTCTAAATGAATGTAAACAAATTAAGCCTGATGAGTTCGTGATCTTTATGTCTTACAACATCTTCAGTAGCAATTATATCTACGAAAGCTTTATTTGTGCAATAAGGACCACTAAGGTCCCATAAGTCATGACTATTAGATTGGTGTTTGAAGAAGAAATTCATAGCATCATTATATAAATATATTAAGTTGTTGAGATGGAGATAACGAAGCTTTACACATAATTTTGTAACTTATAACCAACAAGTTTAATAATATTACTCAGTTTTTTTATTTATTTTACTCGTACATCAAAAATATATTTGGGTTCCGCTTTTAGCCCTTAGTTGAATATTAAGGATAAAAAGAGATGAACAAATTTGAAGTTTATTGTGAAATAACTTCTATAAATCTTGTATGTTTGATAAATTGAGGATAGCTTTGAATCATACTTAATGATTTGTATTGTAAATTATGTTCTTATAAATGGAACTTTTAAGATCTTCCTTTAATTAGTATGATTTATGAGGATATGCTCAATATGGTGTGAAATTGTGAATAGTTAAGTAATCATTTTTCCTTTTATTTTTTACAATAAAGTCTTTTTTGTAATATGCATTGCCAAAAGAAAGACGTAAGACACAAGAAATTGTTTTTTGTTTCCTCTACGATATCTATTTAACTTTTTTAAATGTCCAAATCTAAATTATATCTTTTATATTAGTGAAGAATCTATCTAAATATGTTATAGTCATAAAGCGTAATGTGTTATGAATATGTTAATAACATTTCCAAGGCATTAGCTTTATGAATTTTATTTTTCCAGTATTTGTATATGATCAATCTTCTCATAATTGACTTTCAAATTTTATAGCTAAGTAATGATGCTACATGTAAGATTTTGATTTTTAATATGAATTTTATTAATTTAATTTTGACATATTTATTTATTTATTTTATAAGTAAATAGAGGAAGTTTAAGTACTCCTCATAATTCAACTTCCTTAGGAATATTTGAAAAGCTAGCTTAGGCTCCTGCTAGATTGGCTCCTGGTATAAAGAACCATACTATTTATTTGTATTGTAATAAACATTTGAAAAATAAAAGAATCACTAGATTAAGAAAGTTAGACATTAAGTGAAATGATATATGAAAACTTTGTTTAAAGAGTATTAGAATGAGAAAGAAAAAAGATAGAGACTAAACTATGAAATTGGTAATGGAAGCTAAAGAAAAAAGACAGAGACTAAACTATGAAATTAGTAATGGAAGCTCTTTTTGCAGTGGTCAAGATGATACTAGTATGTTGAAGGTGGTATTATTATCCAACAAGAAGAGATTGTTGTAACTGATCTAAGGAAAAGAAGAAGAAATGTGTCTAACTTTTTTATTCCACAAACAAATGAGAATGATTAGATGGTAGTACAATGCAAGTGTATAATTCAATGCTACTTAATCTTAACAGCTTATGGTGGATGATATTACCTCTTATAGTCTAAGATATAAAGCTCTTTTAATTTATGACTACAAAGCTAAGTAGCTTACTTGTGAAATAAAAAGTTATTTAGATAAAAGAAAAATGACTTAGGCAACTTATACGGGTCCATTCATATATAATGATTGGATAAATAGAAGATTGGAACCTATTGTCACTTTTTGGTTTACTCTGCTTAAAGGGCAATATTTTTTAAGTCCATTAATGCATTTGACCTTATAAGAAATGTTGATACTGTTTTTGAGATATTTGATAAAGTTGTGAATGAAATTGGACCTAAAAACATTAAACACTTCATCACTAACAATCATGTTGCTTACAAAGCATCTGAAAAAGGTTTTTAAAAAATCTCTTTATACTACACAATGCATTGACCTAATATCAACTAATATAAAAGATTCTAGATAATTTCGTGTCATTAATGAAGCTACGCAAAAATAGAGAAAAGTGACTAAATTCTTCTGTAATCATGCATGTGTTCTAATTTTGATGAGAAAGCATTTCACTAATGGTTGAAATTTATCATCTTGCCTTCACAAGATTTACAACTAATTTCTTAGTACTTAAAAGTTTTTTTTCTAATGAAGAATGAGTTGATACAAAAGTTTACAAAGTCATAAGTGGGTTACATCTTAACATACTAGGTCTAATACTAGAATAAAGATTTCCATAATTATACTTAAATATCATAAATTTGGTCTCAATGTCGATTTCTCATCTGGTGAGATTACTTCATCTAGCTTATAATGATGAGAAAGAAACAATTGATTACTTTTATGATGCCATAGGGAGGATGAAGGAAGTAATCAAGACCAATATGAAAAATAAGCCTTATTTATATACACCTTATTTTATAGTCATCAATAAAAGATATGAAAGACAACTTTACTTTTTGCTGTTTGTTGCTAGTGCATTTATGGATCCCAGTGTCTATCTTAGACTAGATTTCACAAAGAAAGCTAAAGTTAAAAATGGAATGATATTACTTAACATATGATGATGTAAGATCTCCTTAGTTCAGAAATGAAGGTTTATAAAAATGCATGTTATGATTTTAGGATGCCCATTGTAATACATCAAAGAGACAAACTTATTTTAGATATATATTTATTCATTTTTAGTACTTGTTTAAAATTAATCATTACTTTTTTGTTTATAAGATTACTTCTATTGTCTTACAGTTACTTAGTGGAACCAATTTAATATGGTGTTTCCAAAAATGGAAAGGATTATAATCAAAATTCTAAATCAATGAATCAATGCAACTGAGTGTAAAAGAAATTAAAGCATATTTGAATTCTTCTATTATAAAAAAGAAATAGATTAGAATGTAAAAGATTAAATGATTTGGTCTTTGTTAATGAACATTTTGTATTGATTTTAGATATATAATTTGCTAAATTCTTGTTCATTTAATGTTTAATTGCACTAACTAAGAGTTTTTTTTTCTAATTTCAGGCACACATTTAAAGAAAAATAGTTAACGTTTTTGAGTGGCCAAAAACGTTAACGTTTTAGCAAAGAGAAGAATGAGAAATGTGCATAAAAAAATTAGCATTAGCTAGAAAGGAGACAAAAGAAGTTGGCTGCGGCAAAAGAGTTAAAAATTGGAAGTTAGGCGTGAATGAAAAGGTTGGAATTATTCAATGGATAAAAACAAAAGAGAGGCTAGCGAAAATCAAAGAAGGCAGCTGGTGGCTAGAGATTACAAAAAGATTTGTGTGTTGTGTGTGAAGCGTGGAGAAAACAAAAGAAATAAAACAAAGGAAAAAAGGAGAGTTGGTGGCGTAAAATAGGACACAGCAGCTGGAGAAGGTGGACCAAATTCAAACATTAATTTTCACATCAACACATAGGACAAAAGAAGGATGCAGCTAGTGTAGAGATTGAAAAAAAATGTTTTTATATGCGTAAATTGAGGCGTGGATATTGAATAGGGAGAGCAACACCAAGACGTTAGCTGCTGAAAATAAAAAGAAGAGGTGGATACAAAAATCCAAGAACCAGCTGGATTAGGAGACTCACGTTACACCACAAAGAGAAGAGAAAGACACGCAACACCCCCTTCTCTTAAGATTTTCCACACACAACTCAGCCCTCATAAAACTATTACTACACACACATATGAAGAGGACATATTAGTAGTTGGCATATGAAGAAGAAAGTAGGAGGTGGAAGCAAGAGAAGGAGGTAGCTAGTAGCGTGGAGTTGAGGTAAGAGTTAGACAACGTGAGCTGCTGGTGAGTGGAGGAAAAACACATTGCTGTTGGGTTTGAAGGACAACGTGAGCTGCTGGTGAGTGGAGGAAAAACACGTTGCTGCTGGGTTTGAAGGAGGACGTGAGCAGTTGAGAAGAAACACGTTGCTGATTGGTGGAGATAAAATAAAGGTAAGTTGGTGGTGGCTAACGTTACACCACTTAGGAGGACAGCTGTGGAGAGGAGAAGACATTAACCTGATGGAGACTCCTACGCGGCTACTGGTGGAAGTGAAGACACGTTGAAGGAGAGGAGGACTGAACAACCACTCACTCAACATTTGTTGGGACCCGATCCGGGAACCAGATCCCAACCGAAAAAGCAGGACAGCAGGAAAGCGAAGGAACGAAACGAACGAACACAACGAGGCGAATGGCGAATTGCGGAAGCCAATAGCAAGCGAAACAAAAAGGAATCAAAAGTAAATCGAATAACGGAATGCGAAGGAACCGACTAATGCAAAAGCGAACGAAAAGAAAGCGAAGCGAATAATCAA
>JANVCQ010000004.1:29125582-29136229 GCA_025531925.1 Erythroxylum plowmanianum
TATTGTTGGTAAGTAATGCGTCCTGTAAATTGAAATTTTCACTAAATATGTAAACTTCTATATATTGTGTAAGTTATAAAAATGGATTTAATTGATAATTAGTTTGTAGATTTTTTTTTTAATCTAGACAAGCTATAAATAGATCATCCCTTCAAGTGAGAAAAAGGCAAGGATTACAATCTAGGATGATATCAACATCAATGAGAAGTTGGATGATGATAAAGTATAAAGCAAGAGTATAAGAAGCTAAGCGTAGTGCTATTACTAGCAGTTTTTTTGTAACATTTTAAAATAATGTTTGGGAAGATTTTAATTTATTTATATCTTAACTTTTCTTAGATGGATTACCCGATGAAGTGTCATAATTAGTGGGAGGCACTGAGGAACGTGAGGAAGATTTTCTAAAGGTAAATAAAGAAAAAAAATAATGAGTTACTAACTTGTGAGGAGCCTATTTATCCATAACTTTTGGGTTGTGCCTGTATAATTGACATTTTAGTTAAATGATAAGAAAGAGAAAAAAAAAGTCTTGCATTGTGATTATGCATCAACAATGGAGAATATAAGTGAGTAATAGGTTCAAAGATGTAAGCAGAAGCCAATAATAAACCTAGGAAAGGAAGAAGATATCCCATGGCGTGATGAGGCATTGATAACTAACGAGGATAAGGTTAAAACTATCTCAAAAGGAAAAGGTTGAGACTATCTCAAGGCATAACAAGATGCCAGTGGAGGAGAAACGTAAGAAGATGAGGCTCAAGAGAGTATTATATCTTGAAGAACCCTTTGGTACATTTAGATTATTGTTTATAATGATTTCTTATATTATAGATAAAATATAGGCATGAAGGAATAGTTCGACAGTGAGAAGATGCTAATGATGACAAACATGAAGAAGCAAAATAGATAGAAAAAAGCTGCAATTAAGGAGGTATGATTAAATAATTCAAAGCTTAACTAAATAGGTGTATTTATGGAAAGAATTTGATAACACTTATATTGAACTTCAAGGGAATACGATAAGCGTTTTGATACATTTGAAGGCATGCATTGGTGATGCAACACAATTGAAATTAGTGAAAGTTAGGAAGAAATCTATATCTCTTAAATAGACTTCCAACTCTTGAACTTATATATGTAGAATTTCTCCAAAGAAAAGTTGCATTAATGATGAAGTAAATATGTTATTTGTTGGGCTAATATTAATATTGGTGCACCTAAAGTTATTGTTTTTATGGTGTATATATTATATTATCTAAAATTAATGCAACTTTAATGGAGTTATTCTTACAAGTTTATTAGCAATGACATCATTTGAAATGTTAAGTTTAGACTAACATTAAACAATATCATTTCATATTTCAAACCTAGGAACAATATAAATAGCAAAGTGGGATGATTGTGTAAAGTAAAAGAAATTATTTTTTTAATTCCTTTACAATATTATGATTCTTTACATATATCTTATGCTATGTATACTTACTAGTTTGTTACCTTTTCATCAATTTTATTATGTGCAGTGTAGTTTTCGGAGTTCATTTAGGCAGTTATATAATAGACTCAATGTTTGAGTGAGTATTCTTAGAAACTTTAGTTATAAGAGGATAATAAATATTGTCATAAAATTTAATGTTGGAATATTATTAGGCGCATGTAAAATTTAATAAATATTGTCATAAAATTTAATGTTGGAATATTATTAGGCGCATGTAAACCAATATTGGAGAAAAACTTCAATCAATCTTTATTTATCATTGACTTCTTGCATATCGTTTCCAAATAAGCAAGAAATATTGCTAAAGATTTGGATAATAATATTGATGCACATACGACTGACCAGGTATGTATATTGTTTTTGCTTTATACTTTATAGAAATACTATAAGTTATGTAACAATGGTTTAGATAACTCTTTGGAGTTAAACATTTTATACTCTATAGTTTTTCATCCTTGTACTTTAAAACAATCATTAGTGATGGTACCATGTTTCATTAGAAGTAGGGGATACAAAGATTTTTGAACCAAATCATCTGGATAATGGTGTTAAACAGAAACTTAGTGAAACACTGGTGGGTTTCAACTTGGTGTTTGTAATGTTTATGATAAGAGAAGATCCCGTTTCATTTTACTATAACATAAGGACAATTTTGTTTCCGTTATAGGCACTTGTTTTATATCAGGTGATGGTGTCACTTAGTTTGTAATATGATGTTATAATTTTTTACCCCTTATTTCTAATCTCTTATTTAGGAGAATTCTTGATTTAGGAAAACATGAATAAAATTTTCTAATCCTAAATTTGAATGTAATATTTGTTTTTTCTTATACACATTGTAATTTAGTTCTTTTATAGAGATTGAATAACTTTTTCACTAAGTTCACTATTGTTGTACAAAGCAACGCTATACGATTTACCAATGATGTACTTGAAAATTTTAGTGTGGGAATTAGACACTAATATTAGAGATTATGGTAGGTTCATATGTTTAAGTTATGTGTATATATATATAATATGCAATATGTTATTATTGATGCATATGACTTACGACGGAAGCATCCAACAAAGATTGAGAAGCATCTCTTTAACTGAATGATTTCAAGTGACTACAACTCATTATATCATCAATATCTTCATCTTATAATTGAACTACACAAAGTATTAAACAATTTTTTATAATTTGATTATTATATTGTCGATTATCTTTTAATAGACAATGTAAGGATAATTTTGGGATTGAAATATCCTTTTTTAATTTAACTATGTTTTTGTAAAGATGTTGCTTAAATTCAAAAGAATGTTCTAATTTGGTATGGACCATTGTATGGTTGTTATTTTGAGACAAATGGAAAAAGGATATTGTTAAGATATTTATTAAAATAATGACCTATTTCTATTAGTACAATATTTCTAGTAAAATATTGTAACTAACCAATAAACCTTTAGTCAATATGTTAAGAAACATCCCTTTTATGTTAAAATTCCTTAATCAAATACGAACAAATTCCATTAGTTTATATGGCTAATACCATAAGCCAATACCAAAAATATCTCCACATTAAATAAGAAATACCACCACTATTTAGAAAAATAATGGTACTTTTTTTAAAGGATCCCTCAATACTCTAAATATCACCACTCTATTATGACACAACATTATACAAAAATTACCATCACTTATATACACTAAATCTACTACGATTTAGAAATTTTTCTCTTCATATCCTAAATTTTAAAAACTATTATATATGTATATATATCCCTAAGGTTTGATTTTTGTTTCATTCGTTCCCTATATTGTCATTCTCTATTAGGATTATAATGGAAAATGAATAAATGGAATCATGTGGTTTAATTAGATGTTACATGACATAATACTTGTAACGTAACAGATAATATCATATGGTTTCGAAGATGTAACACCTAAATAAGGATTTTCCTATCGATAGAGGATATATTGACTTTGAAAGACAACAACAATTAAGTTCGTGTGTCATGTGGCACAATCATGATAGGTATTATGCTATATAATATCTAATTAAGCTACATGATATCATTTTTTTTTCATTTTTCATTTGATTATTGATCGGATGGTTTATTGTGTGTATTTTTTAATTATTTACCTCTGATAATTCATAAGCGCATAGTTCGTTAGCATAGTACTAAAGGTGTCGATCCCACGAGGAGGGAGTTAATTTAATCCTAAAATCTAAGGCAAGAAACAATAATAAAAATTCAAATTGCAAGAAACTAATATGAGAACTTAATTCAATCAATCAAATTAAGAATCAAACACAAATATATGAATTATTAAGCAATTGCAATACACCCAAAAATCAACCGAAAGAAATTACCAATTAAGAGAAAGAAAATTTTACCTATCTTTAATGCTAACCTAACTAATTATGAATTATCGGATTGTTGATTCTAGACTATCATAGTATTGATTACTCTCTCTCGAGTTATAACCATTAACCTTAAATCATAAACCTTAATTAGATTATAGAAGTTGCAATCTCTCAATTCACAACCTATCCAAAACTCTAATTAGTTTTAAATTTCTCTAATAAACTATCGGAAACCTATGCAAAATCTCTCTTCGCATAATTTCTCGATCTAATTCAATTCTTGTTCTATTAAATCACCTAACTATTGTTAGTCCAATTTAATCATTTTTCATTTGAATTCACTCTCTTAGTTTATTATCAAATTATGCAGTTGCAGAATCAAACTATAACAAATCTAATAAACATATAAACAATCAGATTTCATTAATTCAAGAATAAAACTCTGAATGTGAATTTAGAATGTCCTCAACATTCTAGGTCTTATCATTAACTATTCAATCTGATTCTATACAATCATAAAACTAAAAATAAACAGGAAATACAGTCTAAATGGAGGATACGAGGCAGCGACATCAGGAAACCTCATGATCCAGGAAGTACATCGAGTTAGCTTCTTCTCCTCTTCTCTCTTCCTTCTTCTCTTCCTTTATCTCTCAGTGAATTCTCTCTAGGTTTTCTCAAGGTGGCTGATGCAAAAGCTCCCTCTCTTCCTTCTCTTGTTGTTCTTTAAATAATCTCTTATGTTTTAGTAACCCTAGGGTTTTTCTGGGGTTTGAAAGATCCAAAAAATTTCTCAAAACTTGACGTTCGTGAGTATCTGCGTGTTTGCCCGATGTAGGCCATGATTGTGGCCTACATCTAAACCTTCTGTGACAATCGTGGTGGGATGTTGTTTTGGCCCAAATGTCTTCCGAAACCCTCCATTCTTTGATATCAAACCTGAAACACTAACAAACACATAAAGTTGCCTCAATAACATAATATTTAAACTCAAAATCTCGTAGTAACCCATAAAATAGTAAAAATATAAATAATTAACAAACTAACACAATTCTAACCTAAACACATACTAAATTATCAGACTAATGGAAAATCACATATCAAACTATGTCCTAAAATACGATGCAATTTATACTTATCAACATTCCCACACATAAACATTTTCTTGTCCTCAAGAAAACAAAAATAATCAAACAAATCAAGACAACACAAAACACGCCTATGAAATAATGAGAATGGCTTCAACTTAGCGAAGCAAATTTAATTATAAACACAATCCTTTAAGTCGTTCTAATTTATTAACAAGCGAAATCTGTGTCTAAGCACCTTGCACTAAATGTACAAACTAATCAAAATTTTAATGTTGAGTCTGTTCACCTCTATCACTTACATACACACATTGATAATCATTTAGTCAAAACAAAAGTGTAGCTATTCCTCAGTAGGTTTTCATGAAATATCAAGCTACTAACAATTTTGGTAGTTTTGTTTTTTGAAAACATTCATTTTGTTGATTTTTATTTAAGAACATGAAACTATTCTTTTTATGCATAGGCAAATATTTTTGATGAATTTCAATCCAGTTACTCAACTAAGTCATGTTATTATTAAGCTGCTTGTTGGAATGTCATTATAGCCTTTTTACACAAAGGCACACATTTATTATGTGTGTCGATTCGGTTACTCAACTACATCACATTCTCAACTGGCTACTAGCTCTATTCATAACCTGAAGGCCAGTTGAATAGTTATCTTATTTAAAATTATACAACCTTACTTTAGCTAATCATTCTCATAAAAATGTACAAATAATGCTACTTATTTGATTGACCTAAAATTATAAATGAGTATGGAAAATTCCTAGGGTGAATTGACTAACATTGTATGTAACACCCCTACTATCATAAAGTATGAATCGGAACACCCTGAGGATATTTCAGTACATAACCTATGATAATAGTGTGCTACATTCAATCACAACATTCACTTAACATGGCATCATCATTCTTTATTTTCCTATAAGACATCATAATGAAAAACACCATATTTTAAAACCCAAATTTCTCCTTTCATTTCACAAAACCAAATATTTACATTGACAGTTTTCAATATCATCCATATATGAATGTCATCATATCCTAATACAAAATACACCATATGAAAGAAGAAATACACAAAAAGATATACCTAATCTTCCAATCTCAGCTAATTGACCTTTGAACCATTTCTTCTTTTTTCCCAAAAGTACAAGAATATACTTTTTGTAGCGTCTCTTAGTTGCTATAGTCGGATCTCAGTCTTGAAAAATTAACGTTGTAATTTTGTTAAGTTTTGCGAACTCAATGAAGTAACTATCATTGATGGTTCACTCAATTCATGCGACACATCACACAAATAAAATATAATTCACATCTTTGAATTTTGCATAAATTATCACATATCACATTCTCACTTAAGGGTAAGAAAATTTTGAATGTCAAACAATCAAACATACTTATTAAAATGTATATGAAATGCTTACGTGACTCCTTTCTAATTATTACGTTATTGTGACCGAGTGTCGTAACTGTTCCATATCTATTGTGGATACTAGGCTCATTTATACTGTCTCTTATCCTTGGGGATACACGGCTCATTTTACATAGTGAGCCTTTGGCTCTTAATCACATTTGGAGCTTTAAGGTTGTTTACGGTGGCTAACCAGGTCATAACTCTCATTATCTGATCATGCATTCATGTATGGAATGCATCTCTCATAATCAATCAATCATGTTAAGAAGCATTTAGTTCATCCCATTCACATATAGGTAGCACTTCAATATCACATTCATGCATCAAGTCTTGGACCTTCATTGTCCGGCATCAACATAATCAAATCACATTCATATCATCATTCAAAACATATTCTAAAGCAAACAATTAATTACGTGAAACCATCTAGGTTACTCATCGATTGCTTCCAAAGCTATTGCCTTGAAGGTCTAGCAATGTTTGGATGTTGACGTTCCAATTGCTGCTCTATATCAAGTAATATACACATATCACACTTTTGCACAATTATAAGTGTTTGTTAATGCACATGTATGTATATAAAATATGCACAATGCATGATTATGACAATCCCAGGTATTGTTTTATTATTCTCGTCATGTAAACAATCATATTTCCAAAATCACATAAGTATCATTAATACTTATGGTTTATACCTCAATAAAACCATTAAAATCGAAATTCATAACTCATTTCATCAATTCAGATTTTTCCTGAAACATACCTTTAGGTCTACTACACACGATCAATCTAACAATGAAAATGAAGTAATTTGGCAATACTTTCTTCTAGAAAAATGTTCCCCATTGTCTTAAGTTTCTAATGACACCAAGATTATTCAATTTGGTTCAGTACTCCAAAAGTTATACTCCAAATAATTTGGACTGTTATTAAACTGAAACAGTATTCTGTGCTCAACTTCAAATCAGATTATTTCAATTTGGTTCAGTACTCCAAAAGTTGTACTCCAAATAATTTGGATTGTTCTTAAATTAAAACAGTATTATGTGCTCAACTTTAAATTAGATTATGGAATTCTAGAGATAGAATTAAAATTAGATTTCGTTAGAAAAATTGTATCTATATGTCTTTAATTTAATCTAAATCAAGAACCATTCTATTTTGATAACTACTGATCAATTTATTGTCAAAATACCGAAGCATGTTTAATGAAAATACTCCATTCATCAATTTTCCAGAACTGTTCATCATTTTTGTCCCAAATTTATCACTCAATATCTCCCAAATGATTTTAGAGGATCATAAATTTTGTACATTCCCCATTTTCATTTCACCATTTCAACTCCCATTCCACTCAACACATTCTTAAACAAATTAAAAACTATAATTAACACCAAATATCAAAAACCAGAAAATTTTCCACGCATATTCTTCATTTCTTGCACTTTCCTTCATTTTTCTACATTTTGTTCATCTTCTTCTTTTCTTTTTCTCAATCTAACATTTCTAATTTATATCTACCCATTTTGGAGTTCCATTTAGCTCAAATCATCCACAAAAAAGGTCAAAATCCTAGAGTGAAACTCAAACATTAAAATAGAAAAATTCACGCATGTTCTTCACGTTTTCTGCACTTTCATTTTTCTGTACATTTATTCCCTTCACATTCTTCATTTTTCTTCTCAAACTTCCATTTTAAATCACTTTCCCATATCAAAACATCATCTTACACAATTCATATTCCATACTTGATCATAAACACTCAAAATAGAACATACTCTCATACTCTCAAAACAGAACACAAACATGTATATTCATCCACCAATTTGCTTATTAAGGACAGAATTTAAATTCAATGTCTTCATGAAAAATGTAGCCTTATGTTTCTAATTTACTCCAGATTAAGAATCATCTCATTTGGATAACTACAACTTAAGTTATGGGTAAAAAATAAAAGCATAATCAGTGAATATGTTACTGCTACATTTTCCAACACTCATCTTCCAATTTTCTAGATTTTGCACCTAACACAACTTGTACAAAGATCACTTTTTCCTACTTCTTTACTCTTCATTATCAACTCCATTTTAACTCAATATCATTCACAAACCAATTTATGATCTATATTTGATTATTAACTCAAAACAAAACATGTTCTTATACCATTCATTATCAATTTTCTGCACTCATCCTAACACCATTATAATGATCATTCTACCTCTAAAACATCTCTAAAACAATTTATAAATTATTACTCATCATATATATACAAAAGCAAGACATTTACATCCACTATTCATCACCCATGACACATACATACATATTGCAAAAAATTCAAGTCATCACTCTTAATTTAATCATCATTCTAGCTTCATTTAACCACACCCATGATATTTAAACCATAATTTACTTGTTAAAACTTCAATTTCTTCAAAAAAATCCAAGAAGCCTTAATTCTCATGCAACCCACGTACATCATCTTGAAGGTGGATTGGGTTAGGTTTTTCTTGTGGAAAAAGAAAGAGACAACAAAATGGGAGTAGTAAAAGATAGATGGAAGCAAGGTGTAACTTCGGTGAGAAAACCATGATGAAGATGAAGCTTAGAGAAGAAAGCCATGAAGAGGGAAATAAGACAAGACAAAAAAAGAATGACTTGGTCTTTCAAAGATAGAAGAAACGTGATTTGGTCATTTAAAATGAAATGGTATAGTAAAATTTAAACTAGACAAGTGACACTTGTCACTTATCTAACTTCTAAGGCTTTAACTAAGTTCTTATTGAACTATTCCCATAACTCCCATCTTTTTATTCTAATTATCTCTAAAATTTCAATATCATCTTCTCACAAATTCTAAAGTCATCTAAAAAAATTCTTCAATATCATTTGATTTTTATTTCTATTTCTATGCATCAATTTACTTGTCAAATGGCATTTTTCCTAGTCTAATAATATTCAACAATTTAAAAAATTCTCCTAAAATTCTCCAAAATTTTTATTTTAACAAATACACTCTCCAAATCAATTTTTAATAAGATAAACCACAATTCTCAATAAAATCACATTCCACATAAATAAATCAATTATATCTGGAATGTCAATGAATGCATGTTCAATTATTTTCATGTGCAAAAATTCAATATTCATGTGTATATGCATATTATATAATGCATGAGCATGAAATGCATTTTCTAGCCTTAACATGGGTAATGGGATGTTACATCTTATCCTAATAGCCGACATATTTTGCCCTGGGTAACTTAGGTCACTAATTTCACAAGCTAATAAATCTTCACAACTTAAAAGGCTATGTTTAAGGCTAAATCTATCCTGTTAAGCCCTAGCCATTGACTCATTCACCCAATTCACATCATGCAACCTAAACAAACTATCATACAATATGAAAAATTCACAGTTAAGGTCAAAACACACAACCCTCCCTACATTTGAACAACACATTATCCTCAATGAGAGAAGGGTACACAAACATACCAAGGGAAAATAAAACACAATATACAAAAAACATAAGAAAAACTACTAACAAAAATGAAAAGAAAAGGGTTAGAACACGAAACCGTTTATGGTGATGGAGGTGGTGATGGAAATAGTATTGAGACCAAATTTTATAAGTTATTCAAGAGAGTAAAAGAATTAGCAATACAAACTATTCCAAATCATTCAAAACTTATTTCAGAATTAAAAAAAAAACATAACTACACAAAACTTTAAATCTAACTACTAAACATGCTAAATTAGGGTCATTAGCTTGACTTTGCATCTTTGGAAGCTCAACCCAGATCAATTATGATTGGCTTACTTCCACCCCTCTCATTTAACATCAATTTTGTATCCTGTGAGTATCCTACAAATTGCAAAATGATTAGGAGGATAATATTGATAAAGTTGAGAAAACCAATTAATTTCAGTAATGTCCTTTTCACTATCAAACTGTCAATAAAATAGGGAATACCAAAACTCCCTGAATCTTCCATAGAATCTAACAGTTTGCACAGCAAGAGGGTGAGTTGTTCTCTTCATGGTTCTTCCTCATTCACCCTCATCTCCTCTTCTTCTTTAGCTTTTTGAACAGAGACTTCCATATCTTCTTCAAACTTGATGTCCGTTGTCAACTATTCTTCATCTTCTCATTCCTTAAATGATTTGAACATATCATTTTTTTCTGAATGCATCTATTGGACCCCATTTTCGGAGCCCAATTATCTAGAATATCATAAGACATTAGCGTATTTGCTTGTAGGGTTATTTCAATGAAATTTCCTTAGTCAACAC
>JANVCQ010000004.1:29148686-29163092 GCA_025531925.1 Erythroxylum plowmanianum
ACATAAATCATGGTCATAATATATGTTTGCATCGATTAAATCCACACAATTAAAATAAATAAGGAATTAAAAATAAAACAAATTTAAAACACCCCTTCCCTCATAGTTGTATTTTCTCGCATCACTAGCTTCAGCAAGTTTATTCTCCACTAGCTCATGTGTTTCTCCACCAGCTGCAATGATTTCTTTTTATAAAACTAGCTGTGTTTTTTCCTCTTATCCCCAACTCCACGTGTTTCTATATGCCACCACCAGCTCACGTATTTCTTTATGCCACCACCAGCTCTAACTTTTTTTCATTGTGGAAGGTTGCGTACTTCTCTTTTTATGCTGCCACCACCAGCTTGTTTTTGTGTCTCCCTATTCAGTGTTTTTTTTCCAGTTGTTGACGTGTAGATGGTGAGTGTATGTTGATTGTGAGTGTATGGTGAGTGGTGGCTATGGCTTGAGTGCTGGAGTGTTTTCGTTTTTTTTTCTTCTTCTAATGCTGCAACGTTCTTCTCTTATTTATGCTGCCACCTACTTCATTGTTTGGTTTCCACGCAGCTGCTTCAACTTGGTCCATTGCTGCTGCAACATGTTTTGATATATGCCTAACGTTGTGTGAGTGAGAGTGTTTTGAGTGGGCTTGTGCGTTAGTGAGGGATTGGTTCTTTCCACTCCTCCAATAGCTAACGTATTTAATCTCTAGCTGCTTTCTTCATTACTTGCGACTAGCATCTAGCGTGTATATTCTCCACTAGTTGCTCATGTTGTTTTTCTCCTCCAGTTGCTTAATTCATGCCACCTGCTGCTACTTAATTCACGCCACCATGCAGCCACACTTCTATCCTTTTTCACGCTGCCATTAGCCCCTCACCTCGCACACACACGTTGTTCCTTTTCATGCCTCCAGCCTTGTTTTTCTTGTTGTCTGCAGTTGCTTTCTACGTGATTTTAGGAGATATTTTTTCACCTTCTTTTACGCACAAATGTTTTCTTCTTGTTCTTCCATCTACACCGCCAGCCAACTTCTTTTTGTTTGTTGTGTATTGAATGCCACACTTTGCTTCACACATAACCACAATCCTTCTTTTTCTCTTGTCGCCAGCTGACTTTTGCTCTCTTGTTTTTTTTACGTTTTGGCCTCTTCTTCATAAAAATCGTGGCTGTTACTACGTAAAATGTTAACGTTTTTTCTTTTTTTTTTAATATCCTCCCTTCCTTTTAGAGCTTTCCTTGCTTTAGGCTTTTAAAATTTGCAAATCCAATATATGCCTAAAATTAAAACAAATAACTTTTAATTAGTGCAATTTAAACATTAAATGGACAAGAGTTTAGCCAATTATGTATAAAAAATTAATACAAAATGCCCATTAACAAGCACATATCACCTTTCCATATCTAATTTTCTACACTAATCCTATACACCATTCCATTGCTATTTCAACTCCAAAAACTATTTCCACAACATTAGATCACTAAAAATTCATCAAAAACTAAATAACAATATAACCAAAAAAATTTTCATCTCATCCACAGTGTTCATGAATATATATATATACATGCTATGATCCATGCAACTAACAATAATTCATCAAATTATTTCATGAATCTACAACTCTAAAGGGTTTATTCATTACTTACTTGTTGAAAACTCTACAAGCTCTAACTATCTTCAAGCCCTAACTCCATGTAAAAATCACGTATTCATTGTGTAAATTGACCAACTTCTAGTTTTTCTTAGGTAGAAAAGACAATTAGCAGTGGTGATAGAAGTGTGGGATGAGAAAAAGCAAAAAAAAATTCTTCAGAAGGTGTTTAATGGAAAACTCTGTGTAGTGAAAGGAAATTTGAAGAAGGTGGCTGGAAAATGATACTTAAGACATGTTACTCAACCCTTTTTAGCTCTCAGATATCTATAACTTACTTCTACAAGGTTATAGAAGTAGCTTAACTAAGTGACACTTGTCACTTTTTTAACACCTAAGCCTAAACTAAGTTTCTTTCTTGATTAATTCCTTTAGTCTTATCTTTACAATATAACTATCTCTAATCTTCTTTTGATTCTTTTTTCCTATTTTCCATTTTACTCCATAAATTTCGAAAATTAACACCAAAATTTAAAAATATTACAACTTCACTAATCAATAAAAATTCAATATAAATAAATTTCAAATTCACAAAATTTCCAAAATCACAACTCAGTCCAAATGTGCCCTGAATTATTCATGAATATATATACAATTATTTCTATGTGCAACAATTTTACTATTCGTGTGTATGTGTATGCCATTTTATACATGAGCATGAAAATGCAAATTCTAAGCTCTCATTGAACACTCTTATTTACTATTCTATCCTCCCGACAGGTAACGGAATGTTACAATCCTAGGATTCGTCACAACTGAATATTTGCTCTCTTCAAAATTTCTTGAGTTAGTTTCCTTATTAGATTCCTTTTACGTTATACAATTATATGACTAAAAGCATATTGATCTAATACTTTAAAAATCTTATATTCTTGGGGTTGATATCTCTCTCATCTATTCTTTCTCTATCTAGCTTTAAAAATGTACATAATGACTTTATTTTTCTCTAAGACTATTAATTTAGTAAGTGGTTCCTTCTTAACCTAGAAATCCAACTTCAATGACATTTTTCTTTGCAATATCAAAAAAATGCAAAAAAAATGCCAAATCTCATCAAACTAAACACATTGCAATTTGTAATATAAAAAAGGTATCCCATTAGACTCCTGCAGGCTATAAAAGAGAAACTTAGTCATATAAAACAACTGCTAATCAACTTGGGGTCTAACTCAAATAAAAAATTCCCAAATATTCATATTCCATATGCCAAAAAAACCAAATTTATACTCATTTATATTATATACAGATAGTTAGTTAAAATGAAGATTATAAGCTAACTTAACGAAAATGGTAAAAAGCAATAAAAAATCCTTTTCCTTCTAACTAAACAATCATAATCTTCAAAGCAAATGAATCAGAGATAGAAGAGGCTCTCATTACTTCCTCAATGTCATGTACGTAGCTAGGAACCATTCTTACCTAATTAGTAGGAAAAGCTTAAACATCTATACAATATTTGATGACTATAGCCAATGATGATTGCCAAAGAGCCAACAAGAAGTAAAGAAGGAAGCTTTGACTCGCACTTGTCATCATCCATGAACCTATCAAGTAAAAAGGCCTCTTTCTTTTGGAGACCCACAAAGCAAAACTTGAAAAAAAAGGTAAAATTAAGTTCTAAAATCAATAGCAAATGCAATATCATTAGTATCACAAAGGTTGACAACAAAAGTATAACACAAGAACAAAAGGATATATAAAAAAGGCATATGAAATATGAATGCGTTAAAGAATGCGGGACGGAGAGAGAAAGTAACAGAGTGAGGAGATGCAAAATCTTGTCTTTTGCATTTAAGACTATGAGTCGCTGCCCTTTAAAACACTTTCTTATATTCGAGCAGAGCTCTTCCACTCCACACTTAGGACTGGCAATCTCGATCTAGTACAACTTGAATTTAATGAACCATATTCAAATTGATGGGTTTTTTAGTACGATTCAAATTTGAGGTCAACTTGAAACTCAGCTCGAAAGTTTGAAATGTCTTGCTACAACCATTTTGATAAAGTTTGAACATTACGGTTCGATCTCGACTGAACTTTGGACCAAAGTTGGATAAATGATAATAGACCTCTAAGTAAACCAACCTATGCGTGATCTAGACTGACTCATTACTATTTGTAGCTCCACTCCTGTCCAACTTTAGGGAATTTATCCTTCAAATTTTATTTTTTAGTTTAATACAACTTTTTAAACACAAAATTAATACCTTAAAATCAAATTAAGTTATAATAAAATTAAATTTAGTTAATTAAAAATTAATGAAAAATGCAAAAATATAAGATCAAGACTATAACAGTTAAATATAAAATAGAACTAAATTAAATTAACACTAACATAAAATAATTATTAATTGCATATACTTTTTAACTTTTAAATAAAATTAAAAGTACAAGAAACATGAGATAAATTAGATGTCTAAAACAAGTATATTCAATGAATCAATTATTCTAACCCTTTTAATGTTATACTTGTTAAAAATCTCATTCTTATCTCAAATTACATTACATACTAAATAACTTAATTAACAAATTAAATTTTTTTTATAGAAACCCCTAAAATTATGAAGAATACTAGTTAACTTGTGGCATTTAATTCGTATTAATATGATTGATTATTATCTTATAGTTTTCAAGAATAGTTTTTTAACTCTCCCTCCAAATAATTCTATGTTACTAAGTAGTTATTTAGTTCGTTTAACAAGAGTGGAGCATAACGGTTAGGAATGTTAATGAATCAGACCGAGGTCGAGCCAGGATGACTAGTGGCCCAACGAGTCATGGGCAGGTCAAGTCAACTCGACCTATTTTATAATTTTTTTAAAGTGTCAAAACATCGCTTTTAAAGTAATGGTTGGGCTACAAGTTGAACCGAGCCGACCACTTTTAGACCGTAGTCCACTCGTAGTTCTAATCAACCGGGGCTAAAATTAGGTCGGGTTAAAATTGACATCCTACCCCTTTTTTTTTCTTTACCTTAATGTTTAAAGTCGAATTTTGTTCTTGCTTTGTCTTCTATTCTTAATAAGGTAAAAGTTTCAAGACTGTAAGTAGTTTTGAGACTTGCATGAACTTATCTACTTCTTTACCTGATTTTATTTCTCCCCAAACTGACTAAATTGCTTATAAACATTTTCTTTTTCTCTTTTTTGAAAATGGTTATTCAGGAAGGTGATTGGACAAAAACAACAAAAGATTAAACATGGACCTAGAAGTCACCACGACTCCTCTGGCTATAGAGTTCATCTTGACCACTTTCATGCTTATTCATACATTCTTTATAGAATTCAGCTGTACACAGTCAGTCCAGTATGCTAAGTAAAATGAGAAAAGAAAAATCGGTGGTCTCGCTCACCAAGAACATAATCAAACACACAAGTCAGGCTTCAAGCTCTTGGCAAGGCTTGCAAAAAATTAGTTTGAGAATGAAAAAAGAAAACATCTTAATGTTGTTAAAAAGAAAAAAAAAATTGAAACTCATCGTGGGTCTCCTTGAAGAATGCTAAACTGGGATGGTGTAACAGTGTCAATAAAACCTCGCATTGATAGCTCTTCCACAGATGTACCTTCCGCCGGTAGTTCATGGTCTATAAAGATGACAACTACTGTTATATCATCGTGATAATTCCGCCTGTTTCCTTTTTCTACCTTTGTAAGCTCATCATACTTCATATTTCTCTTCCTAGCGGCCACATTCAAAGCTAGTTTAACAAGTCTTCTGGCGATTCCCTACCATTTTACATGTCCATTCATTATAAACACATTTTTTAAAACACAATTTTGATTCATTCAAAAGAATACTTACAGGTCGTGGATTTTTGTGCACAATCTCCACAGCCTCCTGGTTGGTGAGATGTTCCCAAAGCCCATCAGATGCAAAAATCACAAATCTGTCATTGGGTTGTAAAGCCCTTGAACTTATGGATGGCTCTGATGTTAGCACAGGCCGTCGAATTGGTTCTGACAGGCGGAAACGGGGAAATGAAGGATCAACAGAAAACTCTGGCCTCTTCAAGTATGCATCACCTATGGATCTAGAAACCTAGAACCACATGAAACAAACGTAGAAAATGATCAATCAAGTTTTAAAGTGCTACTGTGAGACAAATATGTTATTCAAGTCCAAGGCTTATCATATTTCCTTTAACCTTATCTGCAATACCAACCCAGAAACAGAAGAAATTGAAGAACAAAGCCGTGTTCTAAAATTAAGCTGGTCATCTAGCAGGAAAACTCATGCCTGTGAATCAAGGACCTTGAATTACCCGTCTGAACAGATGCCACAGTGTTTCAAAATAATCGGGAGACTCATCAATTGACTGTTAGTGAATATTATCTTCTTATAGTCAGGAAGTTTAAGTCAAGCGATCTTTAAGTTACGTTGCAGGGAAAGGCTATAGTTTAAGATGAAAAACTAAGTACAAAAGAAAATGGAAAAGAACGGGACTTGAAAACAGGCAAAGAACCAAACCTGAATAACACCTTTGATACGCCAAACTCCCTGCTTCAAAATCACAATATTGGAATCATCTGGATGCAAGGATTTAAGTTCTTGCCTAACCTCTTCCATACTTGCATTATGATCCCTGGTCAACTGTTCCGCAGTTATCTTGTTGGATCTGCCTAAACAACCAATTACAGCTCGAGAATCACCCAAATTAGCAACATATAATGTTCTCCTCCATATAACCCCAACCAGACAACAAGATCCCATCGCTGCAATCAATGGCTTTATATCGCATGCCCTACGCACTAGAGTAAGAAAGCCTTCCTCCGTCGCAGCGAAGGCACTTCTTAGAGTTTCTTCGGAGATTATGGTTCCCTTTTCCCTGGCAATCCCTAACAAAATATTGAAAAGTTAAACTTGACGAATATTAAGCCGGCTTAAGCTTCCATTGTTTAGAAGGAAACAATAAAGAGAAGGGTATTATGATCCTAAAAGATGAATATAGAAGGAAAAAGGATTTAGAGTCGGCAAATGTTTTTCTTTCCTCCTCTTCTGCAATAATTCTCCGCACAATAAAGACAAAAGAACAACGGTAAGTAGTAAAATAATTCATATAAAAGAGTTCATCATGTATATCCAAAGAAACCGACAATTAAGAAAGATTTCACTCCGATAAAGACTTCAACCACATAATAAACACGCAACAGAGCTCAATCTCTAAAACTCGAAACAAGAAGCACCAAAACCCTGTCACATCAAACACTCATTACCATACTCCCCGGAAACCCAACAAAGAGGTTAGTTACATGGATACTCACTCATAAGATTGACAAACAAATGTTCGCATATAAACCTTGATGCATCGGGCCCGCCATGACCATCATAAACGCCGACGAACGTGGCATCACAACCAGTCTCCACTTGGCTATGATCCTCAATAACCTCATTGGCCTGAACAACAGCGAATGAGAACTCCCCGAAAGTGTGCTTTCCGAGTTCTTTAGACCAGAGGAGTGAGTCATGATGTGAAGAAGAACCTTCCAAGAAAAGATCATCATCATTATCCTCGCCCATACGTGCATATTGCTTCACCGGTCTCCAACACGCCATTACTATTTTTGTCAACCACGAGAACATCCCTCATTTCCCTCCGAGACAAAACGACCTTTTTTGCTTCTTCCTCCCTTTTATAACACCAAAAACCCACCGAAAGGAAAGATTCCCAAGATTGAAACTCAAGGAGGAGAAAAGATGTGATCTTTGGGATATGGGTCACTGTCAACTTTCAAAAGGGAAGTGAAAGACAGAGACTTAAAGACATGAAGAGAGAGAGAGAGAGAGAGAGAGAGAGAGAGCAAGAGAAGAGGTCAAAGCAGAGTCTTTGAATGAGAGTGGAATGTGGAGAGAAAATTACAGAGATAAAGAATTCAGAAACAAGTAAATGCAAGAGATTGATGGCTCATACAATACTCCAGAGAGACTTAAAGAGGAAGAGAAGATCTGGATGTTATGGGCGGTTAATGGGTTTAAGAGAGAGAAATAAGACTGTTCTAGAGAGATAAAAGGGGCGGAGAAGTTGCAGAGTGGCGAGAGCCTGAGACTTAGAGAGAGTCAGGTGGGTTCAGGAAGTAACTACCCAAAAGTAATTATAAATTTTTATAGCAATCAATTTCTATGTTTTCCAATCTAATCTGTTGTTTTTCTTTAACAACCCTTCTATTCCGAGGGGACGGGGTTAGCTAGCTAGCTGTCCAAAAACAACAAAATTGAAATTTGGAGTTTTCCCCTATAAAAAATGGACAATGATAAGTGCACTGAAATTTCGGTATTATATATATATATTAGTAAATTTAATAAAATAATTCATATCAAAAGTGTACTGGTAGGAAGTTCTTAATCCAATTACAAATCATGGACAAGAAAATTAATTAAGCATTACCTGCTAAGAGGCCATGCATAATTAGGCAATTTTAGGTGGAAGGTCCAGGCTTAATTTACAAAATTAAGATTGTGCTCGGATCACTTAAGAAAATAGTAATAGAATTTATAATAAATATAATAAAGAATAAAAATGGTTCATTTATCATTATATTAAAAATATGCAATATTGTCCCAAAATAAGATATGAAAATATTATTCTTCAAATTATAATATATTATCAACCATCTTTTTTCATTCCTTACCTTTTTATTTCGTTTATGTAAAGTTGTCCCGTAATTATATTCTTTTTAATATAAAATTTCCAACCCCTAAAATTGATATATTAAACAAGATAACATAATTTTATGTGTGCGTTTAATAATATATAAATATTCTTTCACTGAAGAGGGCAGCTGGCTTAAAATTTTTGGTAATTTACCAAGTAAATTAATCTGACTCTTAAAGTATATATTTAACTGTGATTTCTTAAATTGTAGTTTTTTTTTTGTTTTGCCCTTTTGGTGACAAATCATTAGTTACTCCTCACACACGCATGGATACGGTTTGAGGTCTAAGGGAACATTTATATATTTTAATTATGTTGTTTAAATAGCTCAATGTTATATAACAAACTTCAATATAAATTAGTCAGTTTAATTTTGTTCTCCAAGAAAACTAAGTTACAAGCAAGTGGAAAAGCAGAAAATCTGAACAGCCATAAGAAATGAAAAATCTTTGATTCTCTATACTCAAGAGTTAAGAATGTTGTAGCTTGAGAATATATTATTACTAGATATTATAATACATTTGTGGATAGTAATTGAAATAGGTGCTGACCACTTATACGTTCATTAAATGAGTAGTGTTAACCTGAAACGAAATCTTTTAAAATGAACGTGTGACATTGGAATAGGTTGGTGGGTGTTTGACGTACTGTACAGCCCGTTTGGTTGGGAGTAATTTTCAGAAATCTACAAACACATGCGGCATGTGAAGCCCATAGAGATTTTTGGAGTCACAAGGTTGCTAATGCTTTCTGGTTTACCTTCGTTATCATGTTTATTATTGATATGCATGCCTTTGCAATTAATTAAAGACACTGCTACCACCACATTTCATCACTTGGGACCATAAATGAGGGGTTTATGGTTTTTAGGTAACGTGTCACTATCGTAACGTTACAAGTGCAGCTCGTTTCAGCCTTAGCCTCCCCAGACACACACGTTCCGCTGTCATAACTATGTTTCTACTGCTTGCGAAAATTTCTGAAAACTAACGAATTGGATGGGATAATGTTCGCCTTCCAGCATGTCTTGTTAACAGGTTATTGCCAAATAAGGTGGCAATTTTATGTTAGTGGACGTAATGTCCATTGTCCCGTCGACTAATGACAGTGGTCCACTGGGCACGTGTTAATGGTCCATAATACCATTCAAGACATCTTTTGTAAATTTAAAAGGATCTGCCAGGGTCCGGTACGCTATAACTATATTTCTGGGTCTAAACTTTAAAGAATAGAGAACAGGAAAGCTAGTCTTCGAGAAAAGAAATAAGTTGGAATACTGTTAGATTTATTCCTTAATTAATAGGGAGAAGAACACGTAATTTATAGAAATGTAAATCTCACACTAATTGAAGTGCCCAACCGACTTTCCTTCGCACGTAGTTAATGCCAAATAAAAGAATCAATTAAATATGTATCTTAATTAGAAATTTTAAGTTAGACCACATCATTAATCAAACGCCTGTGTCGATTATAATGCTTCTCCAGAAGTAGTTTTGATGCTCCTTCCAGTGTCTTACGCCATGTCTGCACACAACACAAATTTACTGAATAGAATTAATGTCACATGAAAAAAAAAATCCCTGAAAGTAACGAGAAGTTAACTTAATCCTAAATCAGTAACGAATTGAAGGTACACGCCAAGAAACGAATAGTTGTTGGCATTCCCAACATCTCTATTAACCATTTAATTGATACAACTTACATAAACTGAGATTTCCTCAACATTTTCCTCTTGTTTGATAAGTATGTTTACTCTTTCATTACGAAATAAAAGTTATTTTAATACAATCCTACAAATATATGATAATCAAATTAATTAGAGCTGTATGGCCTAATCTCAACTGAAAGGTACATATTGACTTAACCTTTTCAATCGTGGCCAGGACAGACTTGTTCTTGATTACTCTGAGGCGAGACCTCCCAATCCCGAGTTGTCTGACCAACACAGACTGCTTCCTAATGACAGGAGCAAGAAGTGAGCTCCTCTCCGCTAATGCGCTAGTACTAATGTCAAAGCCGGTATCACCATCATCAAATTCTCTTCTTTTCCTCCTTTTGGACACTACTCTCATCATCACAATCATCAGCTCCTGAGGGTTTGCCTTACTGCCAGCTTCGTCATCGTCTGCGAACTTCCTCAGCAGCTCATCCGAAGACTTCTTGGTCACACGTTGAACTGTAGTAGCATCAGTTGTTGAAGACCTATCGATGGTACGGCATGGTTCCATGTTTTTCAAGATCAGGCAGGGAGATAGAGAGAGAGAGAGAGTACTGAAAGGGAAAGAATATATATGTAGATATATAGATAAACATGTGAAAGTGATGCGAGGAGGGGGAAGGAGGTGGGTAAGGGGTGGTTATGTAGGGTAGTGATGAGGTTTGTAGTTTTGTGGTGGAAAATGGGAATGGACCGTTGAGGGAATGATTTGAATAGTAAGAGGAAGGATAAATGGAGCACCAACACAAAATATAGCCGTTAGAGAGAAATATTCATTAATAAGGACAATAAAACGTATGAAAATGAACGAAAATTCCCCGCTCCACCCCATGTTATTTTCTGACATCGTATGGATTAATTAGAATAGTTACGCTTTTCTTTTTAAAATGATTCCTGCCATTTGGGTAGGGTCTGCTAATTGCTAAATGTGCCTGAGCTCCTTTCATTCGTAAGACTTGATGGATACTCATAAAATACAATAGCCATGTAGAAATAAAAACAGGTCATTTGTTTCCGTAATATTCAACTTAGCGTTAGACTACGCGTTACCTGGGGATGGCTTGTCAAAGGGGAAACGGGAAGTGATGATGTATATTGATTTCTTAACTGTTGTTATTCGCCACCTCCAGCTTTAGGTGGTCAAGCTAGAGTTATGGTTGGTCCGTATAACTAAAGCAAGCTTACACCTCTATACACTGTACATTATCTAATCATATTAATATGAGCTCCAAAATAAATCCCCAAACGGAGTGTGACACTAAAGCTTCCTACAATGTTAAGCGACAAAATAGGAAGGAAGGAGAGCAAAGAGTGAAGGATTTAATTTAACTTCTTTTTTTATTTTCAATTCTTAACATTTTTCTTTAATTTTTTATAAAACAAAATTGTGTTTGATCATTAATTAAAATTTTTATTAATAAAAATCAAATATATTAATTAAAATTTGTCAATAAATTTAATTTTTAATATATTTTTTAGTTATTAAGCCAATGTTATCAATTAGAATTAAATATTTAAAAAATTAGTTCATAAGCAAATATTTTAAAATTTATGTGTTTTTAAGATATTTTAAATTTAAAATATATTTATTAAATAATTATGGAATTTGAATATATTTTTTAATTTTATAAATATTAAAATTTTTAAGTTAATTATAAAATTTTAAAATTAAACAAAAATTAATTATATTAATTATAATTCTTATTAATAATTAATATAAAATAAGTAAATATTATATCTTTAATTAATAATAAATCAAATTATCAGAATAATAACAGTAAAAACAAAATTAATTTCATAAGTTATCTAGAGGTAGAAAGAAAACTAAAAGGAAAAACTCATATAAAGATATCGTTTTATGAGCAAAAACTAAAAAACTAAAAATCAACGGTAGAATTAATGAGTATGAAAAGGTTGAAACTAAGAAAGCCTTTTTAAGTTTGTTTACAATATCTAGATACATCAACTACTCAAGCTGGGATTGTTTTGTATTTCGGCAAATAATAAGGGTAAGTTCACACACATTTTTTTAGGGGTATGTGCATTTAAGGCATAAAATAGCTAGTAATTTTTATTTTTTCAATTTTATGCCACAAATATTATTTTCGCAAGTTTTTGGGTTAAAAGCTGGGAAATATTCAAGAATTTGCTCTTAATATATTACATGTTTTGCTAAAAGAGCTTAAGCAAGACAAAATAGAGTCCTAAAAAGCAGGGACTCCAAGATAAGAAGAAAAGCTTAATAAGCTACTATCCTATTTTGTAGATTTTAATTGCATCAAACTTGCAAAAGCATGCTATTCATCTCTAAAAGAAAACAAAATTTACTTTAAACTCTTATCCATGGATTATTAGTGAATGAAACATTTACATGCATGCAAATAATGGTTGTCACGCCAGTCTTGTATAGTTTTATTCATGTTGATAATATTTAAGTTTCAGTTTCTACAAAGATTAGAGCCCATCTAGAACATATTGAAAAGTGGCAATTTTGCTTGAGTTTCAAGAACACCTACAACTAGGAAATCCCCAAAGCAACAACTACACCTATTTAAAGATCTGGTAGAAAAACTAAACCTTTGGTGTTTGCTAATTGTTACAGGAAATCTAAGATTGTTGAGAAAATTGATGTGTAGGTAAGTACTGGACAGCTAGCGCAAAAGGAGGTTCTTAAAGATCAAGGGCCAAGATGAAGACAAATTGTTTATTATCCATAAGTTTGCTACACCAACTGTATTGACAACTATTACTATTCTTGAATCTTCTTGTCAGAATGATGGATAAATTTGATAATGAATGAATAAATTATTATGCTTTTCCATGCAAATGATTAAGCATCATATGAAATATGGCATTCCTCTGTTTTCTAAGTTGGTATTAGAGCCTTTGATTCTTGATAGCCTCACCAGATGATCAAAATGTTTCAGCACAACACCTCCTCCAAATATCGGTTCTTCAAACAACCAAAATGTTCCACTAACACCACCTTTCATTTACTCTGAATCACAGGTCATGTTCCAATCCATCTTCTCCATGGCATCATGCAACTTCACAGTTCTATCTAAGTTGGATATGACCAACTACAGAACCTGGAAAGCACAGATCATCCCTCCGATCAAGGCTAACGATCTGGAAAGGTACATAGATGGAATCAAAGTCATGCCAAGTAGATTTATTGCTTCAGACTCTAGTAACATTGAAGATCTATATGACCTTGATTAAGAAGCATGATCAAACCTTATTGGGTGGGCTATTTTCAACCATCTCGGATAGTGTTCTTTTTAAAGTTTCTCGATCTAACACTTCCTATGAGTTGTGGACAACACTTGAACGAATGTACGAAACACAATCACAATCACGCATCCTGCATATGAAAATGCAATTGCAAAATCAACTCAAAGGATCTTTGAGTATCTCAAATTATTATGACAAGATGCATGAATATATGAGCTGAACATTGCATAATATACTGTGTCTGAGAGAGAACTGGTCCTAGAGATTTTAGGAGGACTAAGCATGGAATATGAGACAATTATCTCCATTGCAAGCTCCCTAAAGGAACTTCCCTCTTTACAAGAGATATACACTCTACTGTTAAATCATGAACGTCGATTGGAAAGGCTGCATGCTAATTCAACTCTTGATTGACACAACAACAACTTTGTTAAAGTAGCATTCTCTCAAAATTAGCAATCAAGGAGTAATTTTTCACCAGTAAATCAAAACTATCGTGGAAGACGAAGAGCAAAACCGAAACATTTAGGGACAAGGCAAAATGCTAGAAACAAGCCAATATATCAATTATGTTTGAATTATGGACACTCTACTGACTCATGTTGGCACAAGATTGATCAGAACTTTACTACATCATCATAAAGCAACCAATGTCGAAACAACCAGGCATATACTGTCAACTCAAATAGTTTCACATCTCAGTATCCTTAGTCAAAATTTACTATTAATTTAAGTTGGTATTTAGATAATGGTGCTTTGACATGTATGACTAGTGATGTCAACAATCTAAGCCTAAAGGAAGATTATCGAGTAAATTGGTATTTAGATAGGGGTGTTCAAAAAAACCCACAAACTTGTGAACCGGACCTGAACCGCATGAACTGAACCTAAAAATAAGGTTAACCGAACCTGAAAAATCAGGTTCATGGTTCAAGTTCAGGTTTCTAACTTGCGGTTCTAGGTTTAAACCTGAACTTGAAATACTAAAAAAATCTATCATATGTTTAGATATAATTTAAGAGGATAATAATAATAATAAATTCACTAGTATTTACTATAATAATTCTTGAGTAAAAAAAAAGAAAAGGAAAAAAAACTACTTTAATTCTATATTATTAAACGTTAATCTTGAACATTGCTATTATAAGTAACAACTAATGCATAACACTCAATA
>JANVCQ010000004.1:29191955-29202122 GCA_025531925.1 Erythroxylum plowmanianum
CTGTTCCTCTATAATTAGAGGCCAGTAACATGCTCAGTCAATGAATGCAGTGCAATCCTATCAGTCTGTCCCAATTATCAAAATACCCTTTATACAGTAACGGGATGTTACATATTCAAACTTTTAGCGATGAAATGCATAATTCGTCACCAAATGTAAACTTTTGGCAACTAAACCTTGAAATTGTTATAAAAAGTATTAAAGAATTATGTATTAATAATGTTAATTTGTTAAAATTTTAATGGTAAGTATGCTTAATAATCCTAAGGTTAATAATAATTGACATTTATATATGATTTTCATATTTTTGACTTATGTTTTCTTTTTAAATTTGTTTAAATATATAGTTAATGTATAAAACTCTATAAATTCTCTTTTTGGATATTAACAGATAAACATACCAAAAATTTTACATATTAATAAGATTAAAATTTAATAAATTTAAGTTGACTAATATTCTTAATCATTAATATTTATTAACAATAAAATAATAATACATAAAAAAATTGATAATTGTAAGCAATATAATATAATGATGTATGCATGTAACTAGTATAAGATTGTAATTAGAAGTTTAACAATTTTTACAGATATAGAACAACAACAACAAGAACAACATCAACACCCAATATGAATCTCACTGATACGTAAGGTCTAGGAAGGTCCAATAGTACGCAACCTTACCTTAACTAGTAGAGAGGCTATTTCTAAAATTCTTATAAACATAACAATAAATAAAGTTTTACGCTTATTCCATCGAAAAGAAAATGAAATGATTATTTTTTTGGATTCCAAGTGGCATGAGAATCGGAAAAGGTAAATGAATTTGCTATGTTTAGATTCCCAAGAAGGGTTCTTGCACTTTCGAAGGCTTCAATTGAAAACGTCAAAGATCTTCCCTTAGGTGATGGGTTATTGATACCTCCTTTCAACAACTTCTTAGCTATAACTAAACTTGTAGAGATTATAGTGAACGAATCCGGTATGGATTAAGGAATTATATGAACTCTCGGTGTGATGCGTTTCACCTAGGACAAAATTAGTAAGGAAGTTAAATAACTAGTTAAGGCAAACTGTATTACAAAGCCAAATTCAAGCACATCCACACCTGATTGAACATATATAGTAATTGGAATTGACGATTGATCAAAAACAATTGATTGCCCTAATCTTGTACCAGCCGTCGGGATATTGTCACTGTTTCCATTTTTATCTATGTTCACTTGTAGATTGGAGTAAGCTTTACATAAGAGATAGTATATACAGTCAAATATTCATCTAATAGCTTACTATGACGCAAATAAGATACAAATACTTAAGGAAGAGAGGTCATTCAAATGATATTAAAAACCTTGAAGAAGAAGATTGATCTAGAAGGCAAGCAGTGATTAGTGTAGGATGATGAAATATCTACATCGATTTTTCTACAATCGGTAGAATTTTCCCACATTCTTCCCAGCGGAGCTCATTTCTACCGTTGGAAATCAGTTGCCACATCGACATTCCTCGATGAATTGATGTTAACATTTTAATTTTGAAAATTCAATATATTATAAAATTACTATGTTAAATAAAATTCATTTGGTAATCAAGTCCGACAAATGAATTGTCAATGGAATGAGCTGATGTATAGGGAACTTTTTGCATTCCATGTCAATGTGATCTATTATGCTAGTGTGTCGATGATAAGTCAAAGTACTACATTTCACTAGTGGTATAGATTTGGTGTAAAAGGAATCATATGGTAAGTGTTTTACAAAAACATATTTTACAAATTTTGCCTTGAATCTCTAACAGACCTTCCATCAAACAATTAGGAGGGTTTCCTCAACAATAACCAGAGGTTAGGAAAAAAGCATCTACCCATCATCATATGATATATTTAAAAATTTAGCAAAATCTAAAAATCTATTAAAAAATTTTAGTATTGGCGACGGTTTCGTAAATTGATAGCCAAATATATTATGTATTTATTGTTCTGTTTTGATAGAGAATGAATTTTCTAGAACATGCATGCCTTGAGTGTTCTATTTTAAGTATTCAAACATTCAAGAAATTCATATGGATTGTCCTACTATAAATGTTATTTGATAATCCTTATGTTTTTAGTGTAATAAAATTCAAGAAATACATGTTGTTGGATTGTAAATAACATTTGAGTTTTTTTGTGTTCAAAATATTCAAGAATTTAACCTAATGCTATGCTACTGTCAATGTTATCTCAATATTATGTTTTTATTGTCCTAAACATTGAATAAATATTAATGTTTTTGGACTGTTAATGTGACTTGAGTGTTTTGTTTTTTGTGTTGAAAACATTCAAGAAATTCACCTAATGTTGTGCTACTATCAATGTTATTTGAATGTTATGTTTTTAGTGTCCTAAACATTAAAGAAATGTTAATGTTGTTGGACTGTTAATATGACTTGAGGGTTATATTTTTGTGTTCAAACATTCAAGAAATTCACCCAATGTTGTGCTACTGCTAATGTAATTTGTCTATTATGTATTATGTGTTTAGCTCCACTTTGTAATAAACATATTCTTGAAATAAAAAGACATGAAAGAACTTATGATACATATTTAAATTATACTAAAGTAAATAATAAATGTTAATAAAAATGTACTCCTTTAAATGATCCAACAATATATGTTAATAAACATAATTGTTACTCTTTCGTTTTCTTATGCAATTAGTAATTAAATATAATGTAATTTGATGATTCTTCTTGAATTTCCAATCCACTGCAAGCATATAATCTTTTTCATAAGCAAAATGAGTTATAACATGATGCATTATTGCAATAATAGTGACAAGTCCTCTTTTTATCTTTCATTTAATATTTTTTATATCATCTTCGTTATGTGTTTTTTCAAAATCCATTTCTCTAATTTATTTTAAAATTGTAACAAAAGTATCCTAACACATTACAACTTATTTAAAATGTGCATGATAGAAAAGCAAGATTAAGAAAAATATCCAAATTTTGTAATTAAAAGAAATGTAGGGTATCATTATTATGCTATGACTAATTTAGAGTATGTTTGAGGTGAAAAAAATGATTGAAGATAATGGAGTTAACACCTAGCGAACTAAAACAAAGTTAGGAAGACCAAAAGGAATGAACCCTAATTATTGTAACCAAATGTTCAAACACAAAGGTAAGAAAATATTACGCATGCTAATTTATTTGCCTAAATTTTGTAATACTAAAGAATTATTAAATAAGAAACACTTTAGAGTTGAAGCTTATTAATCATAAAAGAAGACATATAAAACTTTTTTTCACAAATTTAAAGAAAAAAATTAAAAGAGATAAAGGTTTAAAGAGATGATGCCTAATGAATTGGATTGACTTTTAATATGTTACTAATTCCAAGGATCATGACTTAAAGATTGGTATGCATGTACCTAGGGTTTTATTGGATTGACTTTGACTTATACATATATTAAGATTGTCATAATGTTTTATAATTGAATGCTTAATAGTATGAATTATTCTTGGAGTTAGTTGGAAATTAAGATATGGGTTATGTGTGTTGAATGGGTTGATTAAATGTGAATATGTGTTAGGAACTTTGTTTTACTACTACTGCCCAGAAGATGTTCGATGTATGTACCCTTTGAATCTCTAATGTCAAACTGTTATAAGCATTTTCTACATTTTAAGTCCTAAGACACATCTATACGAATAAGTGGATTATATTAAATACAAAATTGTCTTTTTTGCGGGTCGTGTTTTGTGTTGAAGAGCATCGATAATCGTCTAACCTCATTTGTCTTCTTTGTAGTTTGTGATTGTCTGTCTGTCAAGGTAAGTCGTCCAACTAATTAATGCCTACAATGTGTTTAGATTTGTATTGTTGTTTGCAATATTCTTATAATGAATGATGAGTTTTTATGTTAGGGTTTAATAGTCTAAGTATTTACATCTGGGTGTTGTTTAAATTGAAATATAAATACTTAAACTTTAATGTGATTAATTCAAACTTAGAATTAACATTAGAAATTAGCGTAATGCTTATGACAATCCTTTTCATAATAAACCCCTAGGATGGTATATAGGCTAGAAACGATGCAACTCCCATGAGGCTTATCAGTAAAAAATTTCACAAGCCTAGGAGTCATATTAAGAACTTGCTTTGTTGATTCATATGATATAACAATGCCATATACCATAGTACTTGTTTAAATTCAAACTTAATTTATAAACTTCAATGTTATTAATTCAAACTTGGTATTAACATTAGAAATTCACGTATGTTCATGACAATCCTTTGCATAATAAACCCTTAGGATAATATATAGGCTAGAAACTCGTGATGCAACTCTCATGAGGCTTATTGGTGAAAAATTCTATAAGCCTAGGAGTCATAATGAGAACTTACTTTCTTAATTCATGTGGTGTAACAATGTCACGTACCATAGTCCTTGTTTAAATTCATATTTTGAAAATGAATTTGTAATGATTAATGGTTATGTTATAAAGATCAAGGATTGTGTTTAGTAATTGAGTTATTTACTTTTAATTATATAGCTAGATGGACAAAATTTGGATGTCTCATCATAAATGGTCCACTGAATACTTAGAATGAGGAGCACAAAGTTTCATGCAATTTATAAAAGATGGAATGGGTGATGAATGATGTATTCATTGTCCATACATAGATTGCTTAAATGTCGACATTCAAAGTCAAGATGTGGTATATAATCACTTGCTAATATAAGGCATAGATAAATTCTATACTTCATGGCTTTATCATAGTGAACATAAGGAAGCAAGTTGTAGTAGAAGTGTTAGTACAAGTGTTGATGATGGTAACAATAATGATGTAAATGATGGTGGTAATGATGATGATGGTATTAGGAAGATGTTAGAGGATTATGGGAATTATATGGAGACAATGAATGATACTGGTTTGCCTAACATAATTGGTAGTATTACATAAGATAATTTTGGGAAGTTATTGAAAGTTGCTCAAGAAAACTTGTAACTAGGGTGCTCAAATTTCTCACAGTTATCTTTTATTATCAAGTTGTTGCATTTGAAGGTCTATAATAAATGGAATAACAAGTCTTTTGACAAGTTAATTGATTTACTCAATCATGCATTACCTGTTGGACACAAATTGCCGAAATCTTACTATGATGGAAAGAAATTGTTAAGGGATCTTAGATTATGATATATATCAATACATGCTTGTAAGTATGATTGTGTTGTATTTTGGAAGGGCAGTAAAGATCTTGAAGAGTGTCCCATTTGTGGTATATCAAGGTGGCGAGTGGACCATGGGAGAGGGAAGAAGATACTGTATAAAATCTTAAGATACTTTCCTATTAAACCATAACTACAAAGGCTTTTTATGTCAATAAAAACAGCCATAAATATGATAATATTTTAGGAACTATTATGGGAATTGAAGGCAAATCAAAAGACATAATTAAGGCTAGACTAGACTTGGAAGACATGAATATAAAAAAAGATTTGCATTTGAAAAGAAGAGATGATAGATCATACATTATTCCACTTATGATATGTGCTTAATTGATTGTATAATTATTCCATAATATTTAGGGATTAATGACAAGAAATTGTTTAAGATACTCACTTTGACTCATATGTGGTTTTAGCCACACTTCAGAAGCAAAGGAGCTAAAGTGAATTAAAAGCACTATATTTGGGTCGTTTCCCAAAGTTTCATATCCATATGTCTTATTGGAACAAAAATGATGAAGATTAGAGCAATTAAAGCAAGAAAAAGACAAGAAATTACTAAGAAAGATGAAGAATGAAGAGCATAAATACCCCTCATGGTTTGCTGGAATTTTTTCATATCCATGAGTGAATTACAATAGCCATGGATTACAAGATGAAGACACCTCATGCTATCAAAGGAGCCAGTTGTCCCATGCATTTTAACGTAGCTTAGGAATACAAAGAAGGGAGAACAAAAAGCATGTGACAGCTAAAACATTGGACAACTACATTTGGAGTAGATAAAGCATAAAAGAATGGGATAAAGAGGGGTAACTCACAGGTGTGAGGCTCTCCCACACCCGTAAGAGATAGCTCACGAGTGTGAGGGGACGATTGTGACACATTGACATTTCACCTTGAACCCTACTTTTTGCTATAAATTCTTCATTTTTGTGATGACAAGGTTTGATGAAAGTTTTGGTGTGTTTTTGCTGGGGAAAACTTCAGGAGCTTCAGGAGAGCATGAATAGGGAGGCAAGCTCTCCATTGTGAGAAGACCCATGGAGGAGTAGCTTTCTAACGCTAGTTCAGAGATGAGTTCGACACCGACGACCTGGTTAAGTGTATTTCTCCTCGTATTTGTTTTTTTCTTTCTCTCTTTAGAAATTGATTATGTTATCTGATGTGTATAGATTTGGGTATTATGAAAAGATGATTTTAATGCATTCATTGGATAGTTTTATTATAAACCCATTGTTAGAATATTGAATGTAATTCGTAATTGTTATGTTAAAATTCATTTGTAGCGACTAATGGTTCGTAATCATTAGAGATAGCATAATCTAGGTTAAATGATGCATCGTATGTGGTTATTGTCTTAATTAATCGATTTGCCTAATTTGTAATGCTACTACCCATTTGAATCTAAAGATCATATCCTAGGTTATTCAATAGTTAGGTTTAATTAACGATTGTATCTTAATTAAATAATACCTAAAGGAAAACTCAGGTTAATAGATTAACCTACGATTAATGGTTTCTATGAGAGGTTTGAGAACAACTGATCATTGAAATATGTTTAATTAGGGTGTAGGCTGAGATTAAACCAAAGAACTAGATTCCTAACGAATTCACCATTTTTATCATTTTTTACATGTTATCATCAATTTGCTTTATTAGTTAGTTTAGATTTATTTTCTTTTCTTAAAATAAACAAAACTCCCTAAACCTAAATACCGATTAATTTCATTTTAAAAGCTAACTAAACACGCTCTGTGGAATTGACCTAGACTCGCCACTACTATAGTAATAGTAGGTCTAGTTGATTTTGACTAACGTTACGACAAGTTACTATCAATTTTGGTATCGTTGTCGAGAAGTGCGATACTTTAGCTATTGTTTTTTTATTTTAATTAGTGTTTTGTATACTTTTGTTTGCAATTTATTTCTTTTTAATTATTTCTTGATCTTTTAACCTTTTGTTTAGTGTTAAAAAATTAAAAAAATTGTCATGAACAGAAGTAATTTTTTTCTATAACTCGTATTCCCAATCTTATAACCATACTTAGACTAATCAACCTAACTTTAGTTATGGATGGGATAATCAATAGAATTACTTCCTTGGTAGTATGTAGGATACACAATAATTCACATATAGACCATAAGCTTCTTATCACGACTCAGGTACATCTCTGGAAGATATGTTTAATACTATAACTGCTAATAATCTTCAACTTCAACAGAGCATACAGCAGTTGCAGTAAGGTGTTCATCAGTTTCAACAGTACGTACAATAATTCCAACAGGGTGTACAAGAAGTCCAGTGGGATGAAATACAATTTTGGTCTAATTTCCAAAATTGGGGGAGACAACAAAATTCAGATACATCCTTGGAAGAAATAGTTAATGCTGATGCTGCTAACATGTTGCAATTTTAGTAGGATGTGGAATGGTTCCAGCAAAATGCAATGTCTAGATGGGGAGATATTAACCATTTGGAACCACAAAGCAAAGAGGAGTGGCCATATCCACTTAATATGTACTCAAGGGAAGTTCGTTAGATACCTTATAGAGTGACGAGGAGCTGGAGAATCTTGAGTGTAATACTCAAAGAATTGTTTATGTGGAAGAAGTGTAGGAGGAGCTTGAAGTAGAAAAAGACATATCTTTTAGCTCAATGGTGAGTACTAAGTTCATAATTATTTTTTAGACTGACTCTTTACCTTTACATGTAGATTAAAGAAATTGAACGAAGAAGGAAAAGGTAAAGAGACATTCAAAGTCTTTCCAGAGTACATAGACTTAGTAAAGATTGGATGTTTGAAGATAGGGCATATGTCGAATATGATGGAATATCATCCAAGACCCTATCTTGAACAACCACATGGAAGTGACTCAAACTGTGACACCTAAGGATCATAATTTTGTCACATAAGGAGAAAACATAGAGTCGACGTAGTGACCCTAAACAAAGGTGCTTATTGGGAGATAAATTTCTTTTCCTTTACTTTTTTGCACTAGTTAGATATGCTTATGTTTTTTTATATTGGTTTGTTTCTTGCTTGTTTTAAGTTTTCAATTCAAATGAGAGAGAGAGTAAAACAAGCAAACAAACAATTGCTCATTTTCTATTACTTCTAAGACTATATAATCATGAGTAAAGAATGAATTGACTAGAGAATTTTATTGCAACTTGAGTATGGACTTCTACTTTTGTGATTGGTCGATGTGCATTATCTTTAGAAGAGTTGTAACTAATGGTAGGCAAAGCGGGGAAGATTTTGAGCCTTTATAGACTGACACATCCATATCATTCTTATTGTCTTTGTTTATGTGTAACCTTTATGACATGTACATCCTAACTTTTCTTTGATTTTCTATTCAAGACCACATTTTTATCACGTGCATTAACATGGAAATGATAAGGCATTCTTTGTTTTTCTGAACTACATTAGCCAAATAGCCTACCCATTGTATGATTTTCCTTTTGATAAGCCCCCTTAAGCTTTATTAGCCTTTCTTTTTGTATTGACTATATTACATGCTTTAAACCTAACTAAATGTCCTTCCCAAGCCTTAAAGCTAGTGGAACATTTTGATTGTTGAGTTTGTGGATATACAAAAGTATAAGTGTGAGGGTGTATATATATGTAGGCTGATTATAATGTTGGGATGTTGTTTTATGTCATATCATTGAAATTCCCATGTTGATGTATTTTCTTTCAGTGTTTATATGAAAAAAGGGAAAGAAAGGAAGAAAAAAAGAAAAGCAAAAGAAAAGAAAAAATGAAAAAGTTTAAATAAAAGTATTAAGGAGGAAACGCATTTGTGTTGCAAAGTTATTTATGAGTAATCTTTCCTCCTAAAGTTGAAATGAATGAATTATTTGAGTATGTTAGATATGAGGTAGAAGTTATCTTGGAAAGTGCACTCGTTATAATTTCAATGTAGTGTTATCATCAATATTTATTAGTAATCCCTTTTGATTAGTTGTGCTTTATGTGGTTTATGTGTGAGAGCTGAATTGGGTTGTGAAATATAATTGTCGAATTGGTCATAGCTGACGGTACTCAGTTTTGAATAAATGTTAACTTGTGCACTTGATATCTCATTGAGTGTTGTTTTTATTTCACTAGCTTAAATGACTTTTATGCTACATGACCCAGATACATCTCACCTTACTTTGCCCATATTACAACCTCAAAAATTCATTTGATTCATGATTTTACATGTGAACCTTAGTAGTAGAGAAATGAACTGAAATGCAATGTTGTGGAATGTCTTGGATGTGAATGGTGTTGACTATACCCGAGAATATATCTTCTTTAAACACATTTTCCAAGTCTACCATTAGATTGCTCATTTTTTAAAGGTATTGAATGTTGATTGATCATGAGTAGAAGCGTTGAATGTTAAATTCTTGCTATGAATTTTGAAAGTCATTCATCTTGGCTTATGAATATGTAGTCTTGGAAAATATGGAAATTGAGTAAATATTTTTGATCTATGAGCTTAATTTTGATATTTTTCTAGGGGACGGACAAAAACTAAGCGCGAGGGAAATTGATATATGCTTAATTGATTGTATAATTATTCCGTAATACTTAGCGATTGATGACATGAAATTGCTTAAGATACTCACTTTGACTAATATGTGGTTTTAGGCACAATTCAGACAAATGAGCCAAAGTGAGTCGAAAGCACTATGTTTGGGTCATTTTTTAAGGATTCATATCCACTTGTTGTTGGGCCCCGACATTTTTTTTTATTTATTCATTTACTTTAATTATTTTTATTTTATTTTTATTTTTATTTCGCTTTAATTGATTTAATTATGTGTTTATATAGATATATTTTTAAGCCTTGGAATTGGGATTAAAAGTTGGGAATTAAGTGAAGGGTTAGAATTGATGTTGGAAAGTATGGGCTTTAGGGATAAATGGAATAAGGATAAGTGGATTAAGGTAT
>JANVCQ010000004.1:29210983-29225271 GCA_025531925.1 Erythroxylum plowmanianum
AATGTCATGAATGCATGTACAATCATGTGCATGTGCAAAAATTACCATTCATATGTATATAGAGGCCATATGATGAAAGAATATGCCGAGATAAGTTTAAATATTTCTAACCTGTCCCAAATGACCAATTTACCCTTTCCATCGGTGATGGGATGTTACAAAGGTATCTGGTAATAGTCCCCTGGTCTCTCACCTCCTACTTGCTGATGATGTGCTCCTATTCACCCATGCATCTACTAGGGGATGTCAAGTTGTAAGAGACACTATGTGTCAATTTTGTGAATGCTCGGGCATGCAAATAAACAAGCAAAAGTCTAAAACTCTCCTCTCTCCTCATGCTCCTCAGCGACATAAGGATCTTTTGAGGCATCATTTTAATCTCCACTTTACAGAGGACTAGGGGACGTATCTGGGAGTCCCTTTTAGTGGGTCTAATAGGCGGAGTGTGTTTCTTACAGTCATCGATAAAATTAAGGCTCGTTTACGAGGGTGGAAAGCATAGTTTTTGAACAAAGTTGGAAGACTTACCTTAATCCAATTCACCCTTTCTACCATACCGTTGTATACAATGCAAACATGTTGGTTCCCTACGAGCGTGTGCGACTATATTGATAGAGCTTGTCGTCAATTCTTGTGGAAGTCCAGCTATGGGAAATGCATTCATCTATTGAATTGGGAATCAGTGTGCAGTCCGAAAGTTAGGGGTGGCTTGGGCCTTCGAATGGCACGTGACAATAATATTGCCATGCTGGGAAAAATGATCTGGTCTCTCTCCAAAGCAGATGATAACCTTTGGGCGACTGGGCTTCGGTATAAGTACTTAAGGGATGCTCATATCCTCAACTGCACTAGCTCTACTCCTGCGTCCCCTAGTTGGAGAGCAATCCAACGAGCTATTCCCTATTTAAAAAATGGTTTTATTTGGAGAGTTGGGAATGGTGGACATATCGCTGCTTGGGACAATAGATGGGTTAGGGATTACCCTCTTTGCAAGCGAGTGCCTTACATTGATTCTAGAGACCGACGCTTATGGGTAAAGGATTTGATAGACGTTAATGGTCAATGAGATTTGTCCCTACTACACACGACAATGGAAGAGGATTTACGTAACAGCATCTATGCTGCTCCTCTCTCTAAAGCTGGAAGAGTCCGAAGCACTTTGATCAAGGGTGAGAGCTCCTCAGGAACTTACTTGGTGAGGTCTGGTTATAGCTTTCCTATTTGCGTTCCTTTCCCTCCTGACCCTGATAATGTATGGTCTCGCATTTGGCATTTGTGTATACCTCAGAAATTTCATTTTTTCTTATGGCAAATTAACCGGCAGATTCTTCCAACAAATGTTTTGCGTTATGACCGTGGCTTGGCTTCTTCTCCTTTTTGTCCCTGCTGTGGATAGGATTGGGAGAGTACTCTCCATGTGTTACGGGATTGTACTTCAGCTAGGCAGGTATGGCAAAATATCTACGGCGCACTAGAGACTTCCTTCTATACTCTGAATGTTGTGGATTGGCTTTCCAGGTATGTTCTTGCTCCTTCACGCTTTGGTGATGACGTTGTCAAACTCATGGTGGGAGCATGGCTCATATGGTATACTAGAAACATGGCGGTTTTTCAACAAGAGTCCTTGTCCCTTATTGGTATTCACCAATGGTTTTTGAAACTCTTTGATGTCTGTCGTAAGGCTTGCCTGCTAGAAGAAAATTTGGTGGACAAGCTGGACAGTTGGGTCTCCTGGAAGTTTTCTCCTATTGGTTATATTAAAGTCAATGTCGATGGAAGTTCCTATAGAAACCCAAGTAACGCAGGCTTTGGGGGTATAGCGCGGAATGAGTTTGGTCATTGACTCTTTGGCTTTTCGGGTTTCCTTAACGGTGCTACCAATACGCTGGCAGAACTTCAAGTTATCTACCATAGAGTGACTTTAGCATCGGAGCGTGGTTTCAAAAAGGTGTTGCTAGAATCGGATTCGATGGAGGCCATCAAGTTAGTTACCCGAGAATGCCCTCAATCTCACCCTTATTTAACCATTGGTGAGGATATTAAGCTTTACCTGAGGAAAGACTGGGACTGTTCGCTTGTTCATACCCTGAGAGAAGGGAACCAATGTGTTGATTTTCTAGCGAAATTTGACTCATCATCTTCACAGCATTGGCATTTGTGGGAGATGTCTATTCCGGGCATTCGATGCTTATTATAGAATGATGCTTTATCTGTGGCGGTCTTGAGGTCTTAGGTTTCTTTTCTATTTATCCCAAATATTATTTAACTAAATGATATTAAAAGTATAAATTTTTATTGTCAGAAACTCTCTTTATAAACTATCTTCATAATTTTTAGATTATGCTAATTGAGAGTTTATTACCAATCACTTAAATTGAATGTCATTTGACTTAAACCGATAAATTTATTGAGTGAAAAAGTAGAAGATGAGTTAGTTTAGGATTTTTCATGTCAACTAAGTCTTCACAATGGCACTTTAACCAGTAGTTTTTCGGTGCTTTTTATGGGTGCAAATTAGGTTCACTATAGGTCCTTAATTTTGGAGATTCGATGACAATTACAAACGAATGATGGAGAAAGCTACAATTAATTTTTGTTTTTTCTTTATAATTTTTGCTGGCCTCAATGGACTTTGATTTTCAGATTGGATGGAGACTTAACTAATCTTCGCTTTAACCAAAATAAAAAGCAAAGACATTTTTTATACATATTAGATGTACATTTTTTTACTTTTAATTCTAAAAAATTAAAGTGAATTGTCAAAAACTTTAACTATACAATTCATCGACAACCCCATAAATAAATAATATGTAATTAAAGTTTGATAGCGCATTGCACGGTCCGGGTCAACTGGAACTACAACATAGTTGTGTAATAAAATTACTGAAAAAAGTTCGACAGGAAACAAGTAAACCACCTAGATGACTACTACAGAAAGGGGGAAAACTGAAACTTCCCACTCCTGAATCTACTTTCGTTTTCGAAATCATAGTTTGTTTCTGTACCAGAACACGCCTTTGCTGTTCATCTCACCTTCATCTTGCTCAACATAAATACACTCTTTACCCTCTCTCCATATTGCCTTATAGATTGGTGTCCCATCAAATTGGTAATATTCTCCCAAAATTGGTCTGATAGCCTTGGTGGCCTCCATGGCATGATAGTGAGGCATACCTGAGAACAAATGATGTGCTACGTGGGTGTCTGTTATGTTGTGAAAAACCTTGTTCAAAATCCCATAGTCTCTGTCAACTGTGGCTAGAGCTCCTCTTAACCAGTCCCACTCAGAAGAATCATAATGTGGCAATGAAGGGTGAGTGTGTTGCAGATATGTGATCATTACAAGGAAAGCATTTACCACTAACAATGGTCCTCCATAGAAGCAGAGAACCCAGGCTAGCCCCTTTGCTACTGCTAGACGATAGATCCCATAAGTGACAGCAAGAATACCAACATCAGAAATGTATATCTCAAGTCTTTGACGGTCAGTATAGATAGGGCCGTAAGGGTCATAGTGGCAAGCGAACCGATCATAAGGCCTGCCTGAGACGTTGAACGCCAGGTAAAGAGGCCAGCCGATGGTTAAGGTTATGGTAAGAGTTAGTACACGGCCTGGTGGGTTGTTAAGGTACTTGGAGTACCAATGCATATCGGCTTTCTTCTTGGGCACAAATACTTCATCTCGTTCAAGAGAGCCGGTATTAGAATGATGGCGTTGATGGCTGTGCTTCCACGAAAAGTAAGGGACAAGGAGAAAAGAGTGAAGGACAAGGCCAACTGTGTCATCAAGCCATTGGTAATCACTGAAGGCATGGTGGCCACACTCATGGGCAATGACCCAAACGCCGGTGAGAACACAACCTTGAAATGCCCAGTAAATTGGCCAAGCTAAGTAGGAGAAAGGGTGAGGGAGGAGAGGGAAGTAGTTGGCAGCAATGTAATAGAAAATGAAGGCAATGGTGAGGTCGTAGACAACATATGAGAATGAGCGGAGAACAGAACGCTTGAAACAATGAGGTGGGATTGCTTTTTTTAATTGACCGAGTGAGAATGGTGGCTTTAAGTATGGAACTCTTTTCATGGGGTCAGATTTTGACTTCTTTGCGGATGGTGGGATAGACATGTTGCCGCCGGCACCCATCTTGCTTCTGACTACATGAAAAAATAAAAAAGAAGAAAAGGGAGTTAAAAAATTAACCCTGATTCATATCAATCAAGAGAAACGCAAATCAATAATAACTTATAGAATGTATTTGATCTAGAACCCAGGTTAATCTCAGCATAACTTTTGTCGATTTTCTAGGTTGTAGCAGCCAACTAGGTGTAACATTTCAACACAATGATAACTCAGGTCTCTTTTGGACATCAGTAACACTCTGGCAAGCAAGAATTACACAAGGATATTTTTGCCAAACCAAAATTGGAAAAAGTTAGAAAATCCTTCTCTTTTTTCCCTTTCTCAATAATCAGTAAAACTCATAGTTAAGGTCCACTGTACTAAGTAGAAGCAATGGCACGGTAAACAAGGTGTAAACACTAGCAAAATTTGAGCTATAGTAAGGTATCATAGCATATCCTCATCTAACCAGACAATTCTGGAAAAATGCAAAATAGGATCATATGAATTATTGGAAATGACTTCAAAAAGGAAGAGATAAAATAGAAAAAGTCCCATGTGAAAAATGTGAAAAAAAAAAAGGAAAGAGAGAGACAGGGTCGACTTGGTCATCTGGCATTTACATCAAGTGGTCTGATAAGCTGTCATTATACTTAATAAAAAAGCATGGATGTATGAAGGCGGCCATCGCAGACAATTATTATTGGGTCAAGCCTGCACCAAACAATGAACCAAAGACCGCAATAGGCCTCATTCATTTTGCTAGTCATGTGCTATACATAGGGACTTAGTCTTCATGTAGGCCCTACATACGTATGCCTATACTGATGACTTTCGTAAGGAAAAGGTAAAGCAGACGTTACCGTTCCGAATCCCTGTTCCTCTTATGTTTTAAAGTCCCCTCAATTATTCATTGCAATAACAATTATGTTTATAGCACAAACGTTAATTTATTCGGAACAACATACAATGTTCACGCGGAAGGGAAAAAGAACACTATTAAGAAATAACAAGTACTCTGAATTCAACAAATTGTAAAGTCTCCTAGTTAGCAGCTCACAATATTAAACCGGTGCTTGAAATTAGACAGTAGACCAACATTTGCATCAATCACGAATTAAACGTGAAAAACTGATCCTCTTCTTAACCGGTGCTTGAAATTAGACAACCACAAAAACAATTAGATAATAGACCAACATTTGCATCAATCACGAATTAAACGTGAAAAATTGATCCTCTTCTCAAACATCAAAATTTCAAGAGTCGGTCCTTTGACTGATGCGAAGATACAGACCCACCAAACGGTTAGGTGGGAGTCCACATCAATTGCATCGAGCATGAACCGCCCAACAGATTGAAAACTACACAACACTGTACGGAAATCGCACAGAAATTATTTGCAAACGTCATCGTTCTGGCCTCTAGGCGAAGGCGGCTAAAAACACCCTAACTACTGACGGATTTCTAATTACTAGTCACGTGCTAAGGACAGCTTTTTGGAAACTTCAGCCAATACAATAGAATAGACCAGTGTTTCCCTGGCGTGCACTTGAATTGGAAGGCATGGGCTTTGAAGCTCTGTACCGGTCAAAACATGTATATAACTAATATATGTATTTATGGAAGCATTGTTTTTTCTAACACATCCACAACCACAACAAGAGTCGTATCAGTTACTAGGAGTTATTAAAGTTAAACTAGAATCCAAAAGCTGTTCATATTATTTCTTATAAAAAGCAAACAGCATAAATGTTAACACAGGACGATAAAGGTAATGAACAGATCCATATACACAACACAAAAGAGAGAGAGAGAGAAAAGGGTGGAAGGAACATGAATATGAATATCAACTTGATCACTAGTACTGATTTTTATCCATATTACTATCACAACCACCACAAAGAAGAAGAAAAATATTCGTCTCAAACTTAACAAGTACGAATGCAACAAATCTACTATTGATTGAAACAGATCTAATGTCAGCTGGATCTGAAAATGTCGATCGTAAGTTTGCAAAGTTAAGCGACAATAATCACAGGGAAAGCAGGAAATGAGATTGTTAATCACAAAAGAGAAAAGAAAAAAAAAACGAAGAGATTGAAGAAGTACCTCTTAGACTAATCCACCTAGAAGAGATGCAGAGAGAAAGAGAAGAACAAAACACTCTCTCTCTTTGTATCTGTAGTATGGAAATAGCCAGCCGTCTGCTCCTCCTCCTTTATATAAGCTCTTTCTGCTTTGCTTTGCGTTCCCTCCTCTTGCCCTTTGGGTCCCACACCCACACCCTCAACATGTCCTTTGGACTGTTGCCCCTTTCCACTTGGCCACTTCCTACACCAAAACACTAACACTCAATCACAACCGTCCCTCTTTTTTCTGGTATTTCTCTTATTTAATATGAACTTTTCCCCTTCCAGTGGATCTGAATTAGTCAATTAATCGTACATAGCAGCTTGGAGGCCATATTCGCCTTTTTTCCTAATCACATTAATGACGTTGGTTATCCGTACAATAAAGAATATTGAAAATCTAGCAAATGAAATTATCCCGTTCAAATCATCCCATGTTATTACTCTATTTTTACTTAAACATTTATCTATTTATTTTTTAAAATTTTATTTATTATAGAGTAAAGTAATCTATTGCATATCTTCTGCCCGAAACCTCCTTAAAAGTTAGAACCCGTGCCGTATGGTTCATATCAGTTGATAAATTGGACAGGCAGTGAAAGTACGTAAACATGGACCTGTTTCTATTTGAATGTAAACGGCAACAAGAGTTGTCGTCGTCCTTTGCGTGTAGGAAATTCACGTACGCAAAAACCTAAAGTTGTAACTTTGTTAATCGATACCTTGTCACTCCATTTTCATGAAGTAATTTAACAATTTAGCAAGCTACTTTTGAAATTAAAAATATACTTTAGAAGTTAAATTGTATTTTGAAATCAAATTTGTACTATTTCTGCAATGTTAATTAAAATTATAATACATTACGTAAAATATTAATTTGTTTCAAATAAAATTGTTAATTTCTACACATAAAACGATTAATATTAAACAAAATGTAACCATCATTCAAATTAAATTTATTATTTAATTTTAAATATTAAAATAAATAATTTAAATTTATCGAGTCCGATTTATTTTTCAAAGCAAAATCTCATCTATGTAACACCGCGTTCTGGCAGCTGCACATCATGAAAATCATGGGCTCGTTGATCGAATTCAGGAACAGTACAGAGGGCGAAACGGTAGTCCAAGAAATTAAAGAAATATATTTAACAGATCTTGCATTTAAAAATAATAATAAAATAAGATCAGATCCGACAACCCTCAGCCCAGCAGATCTGATTCTTTAGTCGGATCAACCGTCTGCAACTGCAAGCAGAGATTCATTTATTAGAATAGAATCCACGTGATCACGCCCTTTGCTCCACAATTTTGGAGATCCGACCAAAACACGTATTCAGATATCCTGGTCTGAGACAAAAAAAAAAAAAAAAAAAAAGTAAGCCTCTTTTGGGAAAATATCTATCCTTCCCCACCACCGAAGCACGTAGGGTTAGATTGGAATTGGATTCGGATTCTTTTGCTAGAGAATATCATAACAACGTCAGCCATTTGATGACCAACATTATCTTTTTTGCGTTGGAACCTGTGACCTGCCTTGAAAGGAGATAGCTCTTAAAACGGCAAGAATTAAAGCATTGTCAGTATGTTTAATGACCATCATCATTCTAAGTTATTGTGTCAATCATTCAAGTTTTAATGTCTATTTAATATATATTTTTTATGTACCAAAAGAAGTAGACATGTTACAAAAGTTGTCCTCATAAGCTATTTACTTGATCTAGCTCTTATTTTTATAATCGGGTGGGTTATTATTATTTTTTGGATTTCTACAATGCAATTAAAATACATATAATTTTGAGATCTTTCTGGTAATACAAAATTTTGGATGTTGAACTACAGCTATCTGAATTTTGATTTAGGATCTGTTCTGTTCAAATTTTGTTTTTTTTATCATTATTTTAGTTAGTTAAACTTTTTTAATTTGGTACGAATATTATATATTATGTCCATTTTATATTTGAAAGACTCGGAGATTGATTTGTCGTAACAAAAATAATAAGAGTCGTCCGTCCATTTTAGCGATGCATTCCTCCTCCGTTTCCGTGTCTCAAATTGGTCGTAGCATGTAACTTGTTTATAATTGCAAGTTTGACTTTAATGGATTCCGTATTAAGAGGTTAGAAAATTTGTCGACATCAGCAGCCGAACTTTAAACCCGCATCCTACAATCCTAATAGTTTAATGATATTTTATTATCAAAGGATCTAATTAAGTCTTTGACTGAAACACCAATTACTTTAAGCTGATTCCCTTGACATTCTCAAGTCTCAACTTTGACAGCTTCGTTCCGTGTGATTACCAATATCTTAAAAGAGATGGACAGTCAGTAAAAATATTACATCTTTAAAATTGACTTATTTGCATCCCAAATTATAAGTAGGATAGCATTTGTATGAGTTTGGAAAGTTGTACATATGACAAATTTCAATTAATATTTCACGTTTTCAGCCATCCTTAAAAGTTGTACATATGATAAATTTCAATTAATATTTCACGTTTTCAATCATCCTTACCGCCACATATACAACTAGAAACATTAATGATTTACACTAATGACTACTTACGTTTATCTATCAATTAATCACATAGTAACATAAAGCACTACAACAAAAACGAGATTTGCCTACAAAATTTTGTCGCTAATTGTCGCTAAAAATATCATCAAATTCTTATAACTAAAAACTACAGACGACATTCTACATAATCATCACTAATAGTTTTTACCTACATTTTATTTTTATAGCAAAAAATTATTAGCAACATTTTGAGAAATCGTCACCGATACATTTTGGTTACGTTTAGTTTTCGTAGCTAAAACTTATTAGCTACATTTTTGGAAACATAGCAAAAAAAATTCGTAACATTTCAAAAAACATAGCTAATTGTTCTTGGTTATGTTTTGTAAAATATAGTTAAATTTTTAATGTACATATTAATGAAATTTTATACCATGTTAATTATAATTATTTGTGACAATCCATATTATTATATATAATATTTAGATTTTTTGTTAATTTATTATAAAATATAATACAAAAATAATTGATAATTTGAAGCATTGTTATAAAAAACAAAATATCATTAAATTATATCAACAAAAAGAATATTCTTCATATACAATATTTTAATTATAACTTTAACAATTCTTATAGACAATATAATAAATACAGATACCAGTTTACAAATCATAAATGCTGAGATTACAAAAAAAAAACTAGAATGACTCTAGGTTTGTTTATGTCGATGAGAGCAACTTCATTAAGCAATCATCATATGCGAAAGATAAGCCAGAAAATCATGAAAGCAACTTCGAAATTGGTAGAATGTCTGAGATTATGCATAATTAAGCTAGTTTGTTTTCAGTTACAAAAAAAGAGGGTGATGGAATAGAAAAGTAATCTAGCAAAATAGTCATTGAAAACCATTAAATACCTTCCAAAGTACAATTTTTTTATCATGTAAGAAGTCAATAATCGAACCTGAGAGTAAAACAAAAGGCAAGTGTTGTAACATTTATGCACTTTCAATAAGGTTAAGAAATGAAGGTCTGCATTTTATGGTCTGAATTCTATATATGTACTTCCCCCAATATGAAAGCATAAACAAGAAGGTAAAGAAACCATATAAAACTCAAAGTTACCTTTTAAAGAGTATAATCTTGCATCTTTTAATAAAGCCCATCTAAGAGCTCAACAACTCTTTAACTCGTTGACTCTATTTAAAACATACACATAAATGGGGTGGGGGGAAATTGAGTTTGTATAACAAATTTGTCTCTAATTTATCAAGGGCCCCCTTCCATTATATAAAAGAAAGATCACACTTAAGAGGGAAAAAAATAAAAAGAGAGCCAGAGTCTCTTTACTATTAGGCAATTGGGAATGACAAAAGTGATGGAAATAAGGTTCAATTTCTTTATTTGTTGCTTAAATTATAAGCATTTCTCTTCCTGACCAACATTTCTTGTGTTTCAAAAGTTTACAGGGTTGAATTATTGCTTGAGTTTGTTTAGTTGTTTAAAGAACTTGCAAAGGAAGCAAGAGTGAGCAAAAGGTGAGGGAGTATGAGATTAGCATCCAAAAAAGCTAAACAAAGAGTGACATTCAAGTGATTTACCATCTTTAAGCGTAAACATATGAGGAAATGCGTGGGGAAATTTTCTTTACTAACTTTTCTTGTATCTTCTAGATATGTCGTCTAAAGGTGATTCATCATTGAAGGTGGAGAAAGGGAATGCATACTTTATATAAGCCACGCAATAACATTTTGAGAGGATGAATATGGTGTATGTTTGAGGTCAGAGTTATAATGGAGAAGCAATCCTAACAAATTGTTGAACTGTAAAGGAGATAACAACTCCAAGCAAAGGGAGGCGTACTAGGCGTAATCTACAACTTTAATAGAGGTTGATGACAAGAATGATGAACTTAGTACTAATGTTATTGATTTGGTCTTTAAGGTTAGAGAGTACATATTTAAAATTAGAAGATGATTTATATGTGAATAAGAGCAATATCAAGTTGACCTTATCTTCCTTTAAAGGTAGGAATAATATGAAAACTTATTTAAAGAGGGACACGAAGATATAATTGATCAACAACTGCCATAATTATTGTAAGGAGAAGAATTTAAAGATAATGGTTACTGAATCGATTCCACTGCTTAGACTGGTTGCTGAGTAGTAGTAGTTGCCAAGCCACTTCCATTTCTGTGAGGTTAAAGAGGGTTCTTTTCATTTTCGCCATTGTTGAAGTTTTGGTTTGTTGGTTCAGTGAGCTGCATTTTTTGATATACTCTGTTTGCCCCTGTTTTCGATTTTGTTCCCTCTTTCTCTAGCTTTCTTTCGTTCGTTCGTTCTTTAACAAATTCTGTTTACATTCTTTAGCTATTCGTATGGTAAATAGATAGGTTCGAATAGAAAGTTAAGCTATACATTTGTTTGCACCCAAAGAGCCCGGAAACTCCAGTCTCTTCTTGCTGCTTTGCACTGTTACGTCACCTGTTCAACGTCGCACTGCTCCTGCTCATCCTCCACGTCGCAGCTGCTCCTTCTACTCTCCAACAGACGTGGAAACCAGTATTGCATTATGGTGGTGCTGTAAAACAAAACTACCACTGGTGCTACTTTGTGTTCCTTCCGATAGTCGAAGTTCAGAGCTGCAGATAGTGTTGTTGTTGTCGGCAACGGAGCGTAAGCCAAAGAGGGAGCAGACAACTTTGACATATCACAGTCTGACAATTAGGCGGAGCAGCCTGTCCCTGTCAACCATCAGTTGTAAATATCGTATCTCTTTATAATTACACCTGATTCTGCTGTCATAGTTTGTCTGTTTGTATTAGTAATAATAGTAATAGCTTTCTTTATTATTTTATAATACTATTATCCGTAATATTTGTTTTTTTTCTTTTTTGTTATCACTACTAGTATTATTAGTTTATTAGTCATAATTATTCTTTATTTTTATCTGTATTGTTATTATTACTACTAGTACTTTTTTTTCTTTACTTCTTTATTATATTTACAATTTTTATTAATATTATTATTATTATTTATTATTATTTTTATTATTGATATTAATATTTTAAATTTATTATCTATATATATATATATATATTTCAAAAAAAACTAAAATTAATTTTAAAAATTAATTTTAAAACTTTTTAATTGTAATTGTATGCTATTAGTCTTTTTTAATAAATTTTAAAAAAAGGTGATTTTTTTCTTTTTTTCTTTTTTCTGTTTCCTTTTATTATTTATTTTATTAGATATATATATCCATTTATTATTTTTTATTTCTTATTTATTTCTTATTTATTATTTATTATATTTTTTCTTTTTTCTTTTCTTTTGTTATTTATTATTATTATTATTATTATTATTATTATTATTAGGATTTTTTTGGATATATTACTATAATTATTTCTAGGAAGGGGTCGGTTAGTTTTTAACTTTTAAGGATTTATTAAGATAGAACTTGCAAGAAACGTAAGAGACGCAGATTAAAAGGGATGTCGTCCGACAGAGTGAATGGACTAAATGCAAGCGAGTCGGCACACGGTACTTGCAAGAACAAAGCTGATGATGATTTAATAAGAATAGGGTCTTGGAACGTGGGAACCCTCACGAGAAAGTCTTTGAAATTGGTAGTCATTTTAGCCAAGTATAGGATACACATAGCTTGCATTAAGGAGACTAGGTGGGCAGGAGCCAAAGCAAAGTAGATGAAGGGATTCAAACTATGGTATTCGGGTAGTCCGAGGAAGCAAAATGGAGTAGGTATATTAGTGGACAAAAGACTAATGAATAGGGTAGTGGAGATCATAAGGGTCAATGACAGGATAATTGTGGCAAAAATTGTCCTAAGTAGTAGGGTTCTCAACGTAGTATGTGCGTATGCACCTCAAGCTAGCGCAAGCGATCAATAAAAACAAATGTCCTGGGAGGCGCTGGATGGGGTGCTTCAACAAATTTCTTGGAATGAGCAAATCATCATAGGAGGGGATTTTAACGGGCATATAGGAGCGGATTCAGATGGATATACAAGGACTCATGGTGGCTTTGGATACGGATCTAGAAATGATAGTGGGGTTGATTTACTGGACATGACCATCGCATATGAGTTGGTGATAGTAAATTCCTTGTTTAAGAAAAACGATGCGCACTTGGTAACGTTTCAAAGTAGTTCTACCAAGACGCAAATTGATTACATCCTTATCAGGACAAGAGCCAGATCGTGGTGCAAGGATTGCAAAGTATTTCCGGTCGCATGCCTATCAACCCAACATAAATTGCTAGTTTTAGATCTACAAATTAAGAGATGGAGGGCTCAGCGATTTACCAAGAGATTTCGCAAAATCCGATGGTGGAGACTACAAGGAGACATGGTGGAACTTTTTACGACTCAAGTAAGGGCTAATACACCATGGGCGGTGAGTGGAGATGCAAATCAGATGTGGCAAGGAGTAGCTCCTATGATGAGAGAGACCGTCACAAAACTTCTAGGGGTTTCTAAAAGACATGGGGCGGGCGATTGAAATCCTAGTGGTGGTCAGACGAGGTTCAAGAGATAGTAAAAGCAAAGAAACGAGCTTTTCAAGATATGTTGGACAGTGCTACCGAAGTAGAGCGAGTAACAAACAGAGTACGGTATAGACTGGCAAAACAAAAAGTGAAGAAGATCATCGCCGTGGCTAGAGGAGAAGCTTACAAGAATATGTACAGGGAGTTCGATACGGTCAAAGGAGCACAGAGAATTTTCAAGTTAGCACGGGATAGGGCACATGAGACGGGAGATTTCAACCAAATTTGCTGTATCCAAGACGAAACAGGACAAGTACTTACAGAGGCTCAACCCATCAGACAATGATGGCAGAGATACTTTTACGGCCTTTATAACGAAGACATAGTAGTTAACATAGAGTTGGGGGAATCCCGTGTGTCGAGACTATATCAAAACTGGAACCCATGGGGGAGGATCACGAGGGGAGAAATTGTAAAGGTTCTCAGGGGGATGGGGAGCAGACGGGTCAAATGGCCGGATGAGATCCCTATCGAGGTATGGAAGCAAATAGGCGCTATCGGTATTGCATAGTTAGTTCAACTTTTTAATGTGATCCTCGAGTCAGCCAAAATGCCAGATGAATGGAGGTTGAGTAGGCTAATCCCCTTGTACAAGGCAAAAGGAGACATTCAACAATGTTACAATTATCGAGGCATTAAACTATTAAGTCATACCATGAAGAAGTGGGAGAAGGTAATTGAAAGGAGAATCCAGAGAGCTGTTTCGATATCAGACAACCAATTTGGATTTATGCCGAGTAGGTCTACGACAGAGGCAATATATCTACTTAGGAGATTGATGGAATGCTATAGGGAAAAGAAATGGGATTTGCATATAGTTTTTGTAGACTTGGAGAAAGCATATGACAGAGTTCCTAAAGAACTCATATGGAAGTGGTTGAAGGCAAAGGGCATTCCTAGCACCTATATCAAAGTGATAAAGGATATGTATGAAGGAGCATTGACTAGTGTACGGATG
>JANVCQ010000004.1:29262935-29274509 GCA_025531925.1 Erythroxylum plowmanianum
GATGCTATCTAGGTCATAGTGGACCGGTTAACTAAATCGGCCCATTTCTTGCCAGTGAGGGAGAATAATTCACTCGACCAGTTGGCCCAGAAGTATGTAAATGAGGTAGTGAGACTGCATGGGGTTCCAGTATCTATAGTGTCAGACAGGGATCCCAGATTTACTTCGAGATTTTGGAAGAGTTTACAATCTGCTATGGGTACTAAGTTGAACTTCAGTACAGCATTTCATCCTCAGACAGATGGACAGAGTGAGAGCACAATCAAGACTGTTGAGGATATGCTTCGAGCTTGTGTATTGGAGTTTAGAGGAGCATGAGATTAGTATCTAGCTTTGATTGAATTTGCTTATAACAATCATTATCACAGTATTGGGTAACATTTTGGTGTGATGTGAAGTTTTTGATGTGATGTGAAGTTTTTGATCGATGTGAAGTTTTTGAAATAATTGTGATATGTTTGATTGTTGCACGAATTAAGTGAACCATCGATGATAGTTACCTCACTAAGTTCGCAAAACTTACCAAAATTGCAACGTTATTTTTCAGGACCGAGAGTAGACTTTTAGCTTCAGAGGGACTTTTCCTACCGTGTAGATTGTTTTGGCGAGAGAAGTCATGGCTCACAGGTCGGTCAACTGGGACTTTTGGGATGGCCTAGATAGATCTGATGTTTTTCCTCTTTCATATAGCATTTTGTACTAGGTTTTTGGATTTATGTACAGACAGCTTCTGATTTTGATGAAATGAAATGAGGAAAGAAGTTGGTTTCAAAAAGATTGTGATTTTTATATTGATGTTTTATTATGATGCCATGTGAAGTGATTGTAGTGATTGTTCGTAGCTTACCCTTATCGTAGGATATGTATCGGAATGACCTGAGGGCGTCCCGGTGCGTATCCTACAATAATGGAGCGCTACATTTAGGACGACTCGGGAAGACCAACATCGATAAGAGTATCGTGAATAAAATCCCACGACAGCCATTCATACGCTTTTTCCAGGTCCACTTTAATAGCCATATAGACCTTGCGTCCAGTTTTCCTTCTCATGGAGTGGATTACCTCTTGCGTGATGATGATGTTGTCGGTAATAAGACAACCTGGGACAAAACTACATTGGGTGGGAGCGACGAGCGTATCGAGGTGCAGTTTAATCCTGTTCACTATGATCTTAGAGAGAGCTTTGTACAGAACCGAACAGAGAGCTATCGGCCTGAACAGAGAAATAGCAGAGGGAGACGGGATCTTAGGAATAAAAACCAGGATGGTACGGTTGATCTCCGAGTCCCACGCGTCATGCCTAAAGATGCGCTGGAAAAAAGTGAACAGAGCGGGTCTGAGAGTGTCCCATTGGGACTGGTAGAAAAGCGCTGTGAAGCCGTCGAAGCCAGGAGCTTTGTTGGGAGACATGGAGAAAAAAGCTATTTTTAACTTCTTCGAGGCTAAGCGGACAGGTGAAATCGATGAGAGCCTGGGACGGGAGTGGAGGGAAGTGGCCACGGAGAGGCCAGGCGGTGTGGAGTTGACCCTCAGAACGATAGAGCTCCTCAAGAAAAGAGCGAGCTAAACGTCTGATAGATGGGCTGTTAGAGACCATGGTGCCAGTGTTGTCCGTAAGAGAAATGACGCGCGTCTGACGACGTCTTGCCCTGGTTAGAGTGTGGTAGTAAGTGGTATTCCTATCGCCCTGGCCAAGCCACTGACTTCGGGAGCGCTGATGCCAAAAAAGTTCTTCCTGATATAGGACATGTTCTAAATCCTGGCGCAGGGTAGCCTCGCGATCGCGGAGAGAGAGGGAATCGGTGTCCTCCAGAGGTTGTTGAACACCAACGAGACGAGCTATGAGACGCTTCTTACGATGGAAGATGTTACCAAAGACAGTGATATTCCAGGTCTGGAGAGTGTCCGACAAGTTGCGGATTGCTCCACTTAAGTCCGAGTTTTCAGGGGCCCAGTTATCAACGATCACTTGGCCAAAGCGGTCGTGCGTGAGCTAGGCTGACTGGAAGCGGAAGGGTCGGCTAGCTGACTAGGAGGGTCAGCGGGAGGGATGGTAATGAGATAATTTGATCGAAATGTATAATGACTTGCACAACATCAATTTCCAAGATAGGACATAAGTCATGTTTTAAATGAGTAACTCTCCCCAAATTGCCTCCAAATTTTGTCCATTAGTTGTTTTTCACTATGAACATTCTAATAACAATTATTATAACGATATATCTGAGGTTAAAGTTATGCACAATATTCCATTAGATTTGTAACTAAATCTATAAACTAAATTCTCAAAGTCAATCTATTGAACACCTTAGAATATACTTGAACACCTTCAATATAAGTCAATCTATTGAACACCTTAGAATATACTTGAACACCTTCAATATACCATATAGCCTGGTGATGTCAAGGTAGATAAATATGGAATACAATAGAAGATAAAATGGATCGTTTATTGATGTAAAAAAGATGAAATAAAGTTTGTATGAGGACAAACAAACTCTAGATGTTCCCTACATACATTGCACAAGACTATAAATAAAACAACCAGCAATTGTCACCATATACTCTTCCGCATTTTCATGTTTTCAGTGTCAATTTTATAACACGAATCCCCATTTTCCCTTGTCATAGACTAGTCATTATCTTTTTGTTTGATTTTCTATATGTCATCAACAAATGCTATTGAATCATGCAAAATTTTAATGGCAGATGGTGTCTCCTTACGGAAGAGTGTTCAAGTCAACACATGAATCCACAACATCAAACACAGTGTTTTTGTTGGTTCATCCATACTTAAAACTTGATAGTTGTCAAGGTCAAATATATGAAATGACACTTTGGCTGTCTAACAAAGGCTTCATTTCTAAATGATAAGTGTTGGAAGATTGACCTGTCGGTCTTCACTCACTAGATTTTCTAAAATCCAAAATGTTGCCTTTCGCGTCTGGGTCCTTCAGAACTTGCCTCCTCTTAAGATTTCGCTAGTGGATTCATCTGCAAATGTGTCTTTCTATGTTCATTCTTTTTGGACACTGCATTTCTTAAAGCACAAGTAGAAGTTTCAGTTAGTCTTTAAGCCTACGTAAAGAAGTTTGTTTTTCACTATCTTTTATCACATGAGTTATAGTAGCTGAATTTACACCAGATAATATGAACATAATTTACTAGCAAAGATATAAATTGCTTCCTAATGTTTCTTAAAAAGTATAAGTTAATCTGTACCATTATTTATGATATTTCAAATGATACTAGTAATAACTTAAATCTTAACTAAGTTCAATTTTTTTCACAACTTTTAATTATAAATTATAAATTCAACTATGTCATATTTCAACTGAGCAATTTGAACTTCCTAAAATCCGATGTAACCTTAAAAATAATCTTTAAACACTTATTAAAGGTATAATTTTCACCTTAACATTTCATAAAAAATTTAAATAAACTCTTACTATTATCTTTACTACCTGTTTCAAAGTGTAAACTATTAGTTCCCATATTCTATCAACCCTTTGCAGCACTGGGCAGAAGACTCGGAGAATTTGTGACACATCAGATCAGGAGTTGGCAGACGATGTCAGAAAAAAGCAGCTATTCATTCTTTACACGAATTGATAGTTGTTTACATCATAGCTCAGGAACGAAAAGGTGTAAAAAAATGTCCCACCAAAACAGTTCTTGACATTGCTCAGAATACATTGATTATCCAGTAGGAATAGCAGGTTAGATGGGTATGTTACAAATGTAAGACATTCCCCACCTAGGAGAACATAAGTGAACGTAGAACTCCAACCAGAAAGGGATGCAAAGGAGTAACCACCAGTTGGTTTCAGCTATTGGGTGTAATAACGTTTATGCTTTTAGATCATCGCTCTCTTTGCTTTGGCCTCCCATCAATAAAACCTTAAGTTTCCACACCTTGATTCGGCCAATATCATTCATGTTCCATTGCTTGCGTATGTAAGAATGGCTGTTCTCCATCTGATGAGAAAACAAACAAAATTAGAAAAGAGATCTTTAAACCCATAGATTCACCAACCTCTGCCACTTGACCACATTTGATGCCAAAGGAATTATCAGTGTTTAATTAGGTCATACTGCTTTCAACTCTATGCATATCACATCTTGAATAGAATAATATAACCAGTGTGGTCAAACTCAACTGGTTTGACATCAAGGCTTAACAAAATTGAGTTATCAATCTAGGCATGATAACCAGAACTCCACGCATACTTACGGAGCCCGATACTATAATCAACAAAGGAAATGCTGCTATAAGCCAACATGAGAAAGAAATATCATGTACACAACCACTAATTCATATTACCGCTTTCACCATCAGATGCTTCTGCAAGCTTTGCAATGGCGGCCACAAGTGCCTGCTCATGATCCTGCACAATATAAAACAGTCAAGCAATGTCATTAGCTGAAAAGAGTGTAATCGTAACACCAAGTAATTTGCATTATGGTCTTTACTTTTAGCATTTTCTTTGCCTTCTCAAGCTCAATAGGATCAGGATGACTCAAGATGAACACTTTCTCCACCTGCAAAATGTCCAATATAAAAGGTGAATTAGCTGAACTGTTGTAACAGAGCACATTAACATACCCAAATTGTTAGATGTACCTCCTTAACCAGTGTATCTGTGTTGAGCAATTCAATATCATCAAGAAACGTTTTTGCAAAACCATTCTGCATTGAAGTAATTTCTCTTCTAGATTGACCTTTGGTTGGTCCCCTACCTCTCCCGGTGCCCTGTATGAAAGCACCACGGTTCATGGGTATCCTAATACCACGGCCTGGTCCTCCAAGACTGCCACAATGATAAGTTCCAGGATCCTCACTTTCCCATCGAATATCCTCTGGAGATATCTAAGAGCACGCCAAAATTTTAAGCTAAGCCTTATAATCACAATGCACACCATCTGCTTGCAGTATTCCGTAACTGTGGATAAGAAATTTGACGCACAAGCACAATGTTTCCCAAAACAGACTCTAAATGAAGATTTCAAGGACTTATATTCTTCTTGCCTAATTTCACAGATACCAACATATCTATTCTGAGCAAGTCCAAGCTTTCAACTCTGAAGAACAGTAGAGCGGCAATGAAACAACCTACTACTCATACAATCTCTGATGGTTACAGTGCCGTTACAGTGCCTTAGATCTGATTTATAGAGAAGACTTAGTACACCTTTGAAAAATGGACACGGAGAAAATTTAAACTTAAGACAAAGCACAACTAGATGCACTCCAAAACAATTTGACACCTATCCAAAACCCATGCAACTTTATAATGTCTGCACGATTTCAACAAAACTCAACACTTACATATTGATCTCTAACCCATCCAGTTCTTACTCACAATATGATAGTTAGCCAACAAAAATTCAAATGCAAGTGTGCAAGGAAAAGGGATGAAATCTAAATGTTGAAAATTAAACAGAAACCTGCACAAAGCATAAAATACTCAAAGAAAGGAAAATTTAAGACAATACAATTATCACATCCACAAATCCAATAAAATGTCTCACTTTGCTTCTTTAATCCAATGAATTAATTTAAGTAATGATTCATTCCCCGCCTCTTCTCTCAGTGTGAATAAACATAAGCTACAAAGCCAATATTTTGTTTCAGAAGACGGCCAAAATACTCTTTAACACATTTCTAAATGGTTTCCACCAATTAGTTCTAAGAACAAAATGAAGTTACTGCATCAAAAAGACAAAAATTCAAACTTACTAAAACAACTATAAATGTAAAATAGTAATGACTTGAATGATAATTCACTCGCATGTCTAAATCTCCTTATAAGTGGTACAAACCAAATCAATCAGCAGTGTCAAAAAAAAGTCTGTAATTATATATCTTGATCATCAATACATTGAGAAGATACCTCCTTGAAGTCAACCCATTCCCAGGTCTCATTTGCAGTACCAATGTCATAGACTAGTGCATGCCGTCCCTGTAAATTATTAAACCGAGTCACAACAACTGGAAATAAGATATAAGATAATCAAACCAAACAGTAAGAACTGAGAATTGAAAAGGGAAGCCACAACTATCTAATTACAAAATGACACGATATATAACCCAAAAGAGAAGATTGGAAATGGTTAAACCCTAAACATACAAAGAACAAAAACATTGACTTTGAAAAGATGACAGCACAACTCAGAATATTGAAAGTTAATTTGGCATTGCATTGCAGATGGAAATGTCCATAAATGCCAAAATAAAGGCATCATTCACACAATTTGCAAGCAGCCATTCTCTTAATCTTGAATGTATAATCAACAAATAACTAGATTTTAAAGCATACGCTTGGCACATGTTAACAAAAGCTATAGGGATTGTCATCCACCATCCAAATCCCTTAAAACATACCTCAGCAGGGTTGTAATCAGTTACAACAGCCTGATAAAAATTGTTGTCCTCAGGCCACCTTGTCCACACCTTTCTTCCAATCAATGGATCATAAGTTGTCCCTTCAGGAGGATGATTTGCCACATGAGCACCAAAAGAACTACGGTTGATTAAATGTCGAGTTCCAGTAGACCCAGTAGAATGGTACTGCATAGAAGATAAACCAGGCAAATGTTGACTCTGTTAAGAAAGTAGAAGACACGAGAAAGGAAGATTAGTAACAATCTAGAATTCACCTCTATAACAACACAATCAGTAAAAATATGCAGTCTTTTGCTGGTGTCTTAGTAGTAGCATTTAATTTGCAGCTGAAGATGATGAATATGGCTGAAAAGTTATAAAGAGATTATATAGCCAGTTGCACCATAATGCCATAGAAAAGTACCGGTTGAGATGTCTTTTGCTTTTTACGAGAGGCTGATACGGTAGGGCTGGGTAAAACATCATGAACAGGCTGTGTTGCACCATACCTAGCAGTTTGGAGCTCCCCTGCCTGTCTCCATTCCCTGAATCCATTACGATGTATGAGCCTTTTTTTGAATTATAGTTTCTCACAATTGGCTTATTTCGTCAAGTATTCAAACCTTATTCTTCGGATGATATCATCTCCATTCACCTTTGTCAATAGTTCTCTATGTTCATCATCTGACACTCTAAGCTCTTTCCTGAGTTCTGTTATCAAACCTTCCTTCTCCTGAAAAAAGAAAATTATTAAGCATCCAATCTGATCAACAGGAAAGAATAAAATTGAAGCATACAGAGACGATTAACCAGAGAAAACAAATACCCAAGTAATGGCATCAGATTGAGCCTTAAAAGCACGCAGTACAGCACTGTAAGCCTCTTGCTCAAGATGATGAATTTGGGCCTCCATATCAGTGTGCATTCTAGGATATAAGCTAGTACCTAAAGCAGATCTTCCGTTCCCTACAATTCTTGATCCCTTATGATAACCACTTTGATGTGTTTGGGGGATATCATCATCAGTACCTAAATAGCCAATGACATTATAATATGATATATTATAAAGGAAGGTGGACGATCAAGGCCTTATAATGATCTTGTAAGCATACATGTTGATCAGACAACTGGAGTTCAAATTTAATTTTTCAATCTGAGTCTATTTTGGCACAACAAAAATCGAATCCATTAGGATGCAGCTCCAAATAGAGTCAAATGGAAAGAACAATTCATGCAGGTGACTCACAAACTTCATTCACAGATATGGTATTTTTTTTCTTGCAAATGGTAGTTAAATTTAGACCCTTCTACAAGCTTAGAAATTTCCTTTCTCTTCCAAACATAAGAAAAACCTCATAAGTATAAATAGTTGGCAGTTAGTGACTTTGTTGTCATGTGAAAGTCATTTTTCTTTGCACAGTCATCCAAGTAAATGAAAAACGATCACAATTTGAGACCAATAATGTTAGCCACCATTCAAGCTATATAATTCAATATCAGAATGAATTTTTAGTAAAATATATTCTTCAGAAACAGGATCAAGTGCACAAATGGTCAGATCAAATACAAACCACAGACAAAGGTGATAAATATTAAGTAGGCACCTACAAGCTTCAAAATAAAGGGTTTCAACTTCCAAGTAAACAATCTAATATAGAGGAGAAAACTGTTCACATTTATTGATTTCCAACTCCACTCTCCGTTCATTTAGTTTTCTTCATTCATCATTTCCCGTTTCTTTCAAAAGGAAATTAAAATCCCACGCCAAATTCGTCTCTATTAACTTAAACTCTCCGAGTTCACCTATATTCTCATCTTTGCATATAAAATACGGTATAAACCTAGAAAAATAGAAAATATACAGAATTTTTGCAGTTATCCACTCCTACAAATACAATAAATTCATAGAGAATTGGGGAGGTGAAAATGCAACTCTAGTTTTGCAAAAAATCACATTTACAAACTACGTGATGAAAAAACTTCATAAGAAAGAACTGAGAGAAGCGAGAAGCTTTAGAAATCTCTAAGAGATTAGGAAATAACTTAACTTCCTCTTCAATTCAAATTTCTCACCTTCTTTAGAAGTCACAATAACAGATTTTGCTAAAGCATAACCAAAATTTTACATCTGTACGAGGAATTCAATCAAATTAAAGTGATAAATCCGAAACAGACGGTAACACAACCTCTGGCTCTGTTCCACAAATTCACCTCACCGATAGACACGTCAATCTCCTCTATGAAAATGGATCGACTGCCCCTTTTTAAATCCCAAAACCCTCTGTCCGCTCAAAACCCTAATACCGTAAAACGGCCTCACTGATGAACCCAACAAGCTTTAAAGAAATAAAAACCAGATAAATTCCTCCATACTAAAACCCTCAGCCTGGTACAAAAAACTCCAAGATTTAATCTTTGGATACGGCAAACCGCGTATAACAACGAAGAAATCAAATTTCTGCGTAAAACTATGAAGTGAATGAGAAATGGAAAGCACACCGCTACTATCTGAAACTTCATAGTCCATGCCAGGAAAATCTTGCGTCTACTGCATTGTAATCATTTCCGAAGATAAACCCTTCGATGGCGATTTGAAATATAGTCTAACGAAACTTTTGTATTAATTTTCAATAGAGAGAGAGAGAGAGAGAGATGAGTCTTATTAAAAAGAACGAAATGTGAGGAAGACACTTTCGACTTGATTTGAAAGCTTGTTATTTGTGTAAGATAAAAGGTCTTCTTTACATTTTCTTGCTTATAAATAAATGGGTGATTATGACATTAAAGCATACAGACATGAATATGGAGGAAAATGTAATTTAAAATATGCAAAAAAATGTTAATTCGTGAAAACTGTTACATCTCTCTTTCTCTTTCCTACCTGTAAATGTAATTGAATTTCAAATCTCATTAAATCATATTTAAGTGGACCAAAAATATCTAAGGCATCAACCTCGTACATCTCACTATTGTGACCCTCATCACTCATGGAAATGACAACTCATTAACATCTTGCGGGTTTGTTTCTGTAACTTTTTTTTGCTTTTTTTTAAAAATGGAAATAAGAAACGTTACTTAATATTATGAGGGAGCTCGAACATCGACATATCTTTCAGGAGAAAAAGGTTGCATTTAATGGGTGTATTTATAAAATAAGTGACCCCAATGTTAAAATAATCAGCATAAGTCGTCAGTCAATTCAGGCATCTGTTATTTTTTCAAAAAATATATCGGTAAATAACAGTTCAATTTCTAAAAAACAAAGCATAAATACCTCTTGACGATGAGGTTGAGAACCGTATTTATTTTACTAAACTTTTTTTTTGATGCAAGTGAAAGTAAGAAACGCAAATATCCGAAAAAACAAGTAACCTTCAAAGAGAACGACAAACGTATTAGCTAACAAAACAATGCCAACCTCAGGAGGAGGAGCTTCCAAAAACTGAAAGGAGGTAGCGGAACTTAAATGATCGTTAGATTTCACAAATCGAATATAATTACACTGATAAATCTATAGTCCCTTTTTCTTTGTCAGCCACTTACAACGAAAGAGTACCACTTGGTTGCACTCAATGTATTGTAACCATAATATTTTCATCTAATATCTAATAAAAATCCATCTTTTCTTCATTGCGTCCTATGTTACTGCACACAATTACTCCCCTATTTTGAACTGTGAAACTATCACCGTAACTTTTCAACAAATATCCTTTTAAGTTTGTGACATATGAGCCAATTTCACCATGCTAACACCCAATTTACGTTAATTTTGACTATATAATGTTACCTACTAAATGCTTAATAAGGTGAGACACAAGGATAAAGAACTTGGTGTCACCAAACCACTCACTCTATTCTTAAGCTAACTATAAAATCTTTTATTCATTTTCTTCCACAGATTTCAAGGTATTTGAAAATATTTTTTGTATTTATAAGCATTGATTCTTCCTTTTACAAAAAGTGATATAATAAAGCAAAACAGAGTAATTTTAAATAAGATTATTTTTTTTAAATAAAAGGCGAACCTAATGCAATTGCTTACTGCAATCTCAAGTTGGAAGTGTTCAGCTAATTATTTTTATGATGAACAATTTACATAATCACTGGAGCTCTCCCCTATTCATCCCTAAAAAGATTAAAAAGGAGATGAAAAATGCATGATAAATTTTCTTTAGTTTGGAAAGCTGCGGTATCAAAATGAGCCAAAATAAAATAGGAATATCTTCGTCAGAGGAAACAAGAAGGGGCCTAGGACTTGTACCTATTAAACTAATTCAATCAAAGATAGTAGCTAAGAGAATATGGAGACTGGCCAATGACAAGGAGGCACATTGGAGCAAATGGATCAATGAATTCTACTTGAAAAATACTAATTTATGACATATAGGGGAGAAACAAGAGCATTCTTGGCCATAGATCCAAATGCTAAGACAAAATTATTTATTACCCTTTTTGAAATTCAGATTGGCAATAGAGAAGACACTTGGTTTTGGTTCGACAACTGGACTACACATAGTCCACTATACAGACGGGAAGGCCTAAAAACAGTTATTGGAAGGCTTCTTATTATCACAAAAGCTCTCCAATCTCATTGCTCAAAATGTTTGGTAAATAGTAGGAAGAGAAGCAGGTAGACATAAGCCTTATTTTTCAAACTACCTACCTAACAATTCCATTAAAGACACAATCAGAATGACTTTAAGTAGCACTAAAGAGTACTTTAATTCTTCTTGCATAAAAGCACTATGACCTCAACTTTAAACTTGAAGCAGAAACAAAATTCACTATAATTGAATATTTATATCACATTTTGCTTAAATACTAAACAATAAAGGGTTTGAGTCACTTGGCAAGCTTAATTAGTAAACCTCTTCACCTTGATGAATTATGAAAAGGATCATTTATGTCTGTGACTGCATATTTGTTGGCCCCGATTTCTTTTCTTATTGAATAAGCATGTTTTTAATTTATTTTTTAGGTTGTGATTGATTAATTACTTTTGGTTAGAGTTTAATTAGAATGTCAACGATTGAAGGATTTTATTGCTTAGGTTGATGGAATTAGAAGTTTTTTTTAAATGGAGAAATTAAGATTAAGTTGGAGTGTAGTATGGTGTTAATTAAATTGAAGGAATAAGAATGTATAAGGGTATAATGGGAAGATCACTTAAGGTTAAAAGGTTTAAGGCT
>JANVCQ010000004.1:29274609-29284866 GCA_025531925.1 Erythroxylum plowmanianum
TTTCCAGCTTTTAACTTCCAACATATCACATATAACCCATCTTGTGTCTAAACCATCTTTTCTATTTCATTTCAAGTACAAAAATTTTCCTTTTTTCTACACATGAATAATCGCCAACAATTTCTCATTTAATAGAAAGGTTCGGGGTCCAGCATCTATGATGGATTAACACAATAGTGTCAATACATAGTGGACAATGCAATATGAGGAGCTGTGGGAGAGAAGATAGTGAAAGAGATATTAAATCTTTGAAATCTTGGGGTCAATTCTTAAAAAAAGAACGTGAGGGGGAGAAGAGTGGGAGTTCATAAAGTGAACTCGAACTAAGAAATGGCTATATAATTGTTAGCACGTGAAAAGTGCTAACCATAAGACTACCCAATAATTTTCCAAATCAAAAGGTATGTGGTATATGTGGAACTTATGGTCATGGAGCTAATGTTTATTGATATTCTGCTGAATCTTTTACAAGTGAGGAAGAACAAGTGAACTCACTTAATAGTTTTCAACCAAGGGTGCAAAATGATCCATATTTGAACACTTACAACCCTAGTTGGAGAAACCACCCCAATTTTTCATGGAAGACCAATAATCCACCAGTGCAATCCTAACCACAATATCATAATTTTTAGAGGCAAAATCAATTCCAAGGGCAATTCTCAAATTAGAACCTACTAAGAAAGCCGTCTTTAAAGGAAAGTTTGAATGCGTTTATTCAAGTAACCACTTAAAATCAAGAAATGAGCAATAAGATATTTGACTCCTTGGGAGCTTATGTAAAGAGAATTGAGACTCAAGTAGGAAACTCACTGCTCAAATGCAAAACAATCAAAAGGGAAGGTTACCCAGTCAACCCAAACAAGCCCAAGCAATTACTATTCTAAGAAGTGGTAAGGTGATTGATAATCATGTTGAGATTCCTTCTAATATATCTGATAGAGGTAATCAAAGGGACGAGAGCCTCAACAAGGAAAAAGATAAGCAGTATGAGGTAAGCAATGGGCACAGCTTTTCAAGTCACATTTAGAAAGGTGAAAAACTTAGACATGCAACCAAAGGCAATAGAGGACCAAGACTTCATAAGGAAACTGATCCTTATAGACCACCAATTTCATATCCAAACTACCTTAAAGAAAATAAGATGAGCAATTTTCTTATTTATATAACATGTTTTCTAAGGTTAATATTAATATGCCTTTATTGGATGTGATCAAGAACATTCTAGTTTTTGTGAAGTTGTTTAAGGAACTAAGCATCAAAAAATGAAAGTTTGAGTCAAATGAGAAGGTGATAGTTTCAAAATTGACAAGTGTGGTTTTTCAACAACAATTATCCCCTAAGTTGAAAGATCCAGGGAGTTTTATTGTGAGACTATCAATGGGTAATGGTGAAGAGGTTAAGGTTAATGGTGAAGAGGTGAAGAGGTTAAGACTATCAATGGGTAATTGAGAGTAAGTATAAACTTTATGCCTTACTTTATTTATATGAAATTGGATCTGGGATAGTTGAGACCTACAAACATGTGTTTGTAATTAGTTGATAGATCAATTCGTTATCCAAAAGCAATAATAGAAGATGTGTTGGTAAAGGTATGAGAATTGATTGTTCTCATAGACTTTGTTATCTTAGACATGGGGGAAGTAAAAAAGTAAGAAAAGTGGAACACCATACTCCTAGGGAGGCCTTTTATGGCCACTAGGTATACCTTGATTGATGTGAAGAATGAAAAACTAACCATGACTATTATGGGAGAAACAGTAAAATAAAATTTCCAATCTTTGATGTTAAACCTATTCCTACCACTACTGTTTATGAAGAATGTTCTCTTATTGATCAAATTAATAATGCAGATTTTGATTTTTCCTTGTAGGAAGAAGAAAGGGAATTGGACTTGGTTAAAGAGATCAATGAGTATTGCTAATTGCTAGACAATGCAACTTAGGGAGGGTTTGACAAATTCTTAAAGATAGATCCCAATGAAGAGAAGAAGACAGTGGAATCACTCACTTTGAGCGATCCACCTTAAGCATGACTATTGAGGCATCCAACTACAAGACATTAAAGAAGTGTTGAATGGAAGGCAACCCAAACAATTTCTGTTTTATTTTTCATTTATTTTTTATTATTCCTTTTTAGTGAATCTCAACTTAGTTTGTTTGCTTTATGTGTGCAGACCTAATTTTAGTCTCTTCTATTTGTTCTCCTTGCAGCTTTTCTCCACTCTTTGATGCAGTATGCCATGCTCCACACCGCATCAACATAGCCACCACGCCCACCTTCGTATCGTATTTCTATCCCTTTTCTTTTTATTACTTGTTGGTTTAATTTCTTTCAGTTTTAATGTTTGTTTTGCAACATAGATCCCTCTTTTATTTTCTTATCACATTGGGGACAACATGATATTTAGGATAGCTAATAATAATAAATATTATTGCTTTTATTTATGTGTTGTGTGTTTTTTTTCCATTTAATATTTAGAGATGCATCATCATGAAATAAACTCGAATAGGATTAGAAATGCATAATATGAGTGAATGAGTATACTTGCGTGCTTAGACTGATTAACTTGGATTTTGATTAAAAAGACATTAGTCTGTTGTGATAGATGAATGTCACTTTTCTTTGGTAAGAATTTGAGCCCTTTGAAATATTTAATACCAAATTCAAGTATTCTTTGCTGAAAATGTTCTTTCATGATTAAGGAACTCCATAACTTGCTTGCAAATAGTAATTGAGATCTTATAATATTATGCAAACGTTAAAATGATGAAGGCAATTAGGATTTACCCCTATTGCTTAAAAAGCCACCATAATGTTACCCTTAATGAGCCCTTTTGAGTTTAACATGAAACCTCTTCTTTCTTTAAACCCAAAATATGAGCCTTTACCTTAATTATTTATCCTCTTTGTTGTACCTACCATAAGGCAAGTTGAGCATTTGAAATGATATTTTTGGGTTTAGGAAGTAATTGCTTGAATAAGTGTGGGGATTATAACATATAGTTGGCTATTGCATTAGAAATGGATATGGTTGTAGTAATTATCTCTCCTCTATATTTTTCTTCTTTGATTTTCTACTTTTAATTAATTAATTAATTAAAAAGAAAAATAAAAAATAAAAAATAAAAAAGAAGAAGAAAGAAAAAGAAAAGAAACAGAGGATAGAGAAGACAACCAGAAAATGAAAAGCAAGAGGAGAGACATAAAAAGTGGAGTGATAATCTTGTTAAACAAGAGGAAAGAATTGAGTGTTTTATGTTTCATTGTTTTGTATTATTTTAAATGCTCAATTTGTTTTTTGGTTTTAAACTGTGATTTTCCTTGTTCCTACCTTTAGCCTAGGTCCATTACAACCAAAATAAAGACCTTTGGATTGATGTTTGTGTTTGATATGAGTGTTGGAGTTTGGAATAGTAAGCAAGCCTATGGTAGATGCCTTACATGAAATGAATGATGAGTGAATATATCCTACCTTTGAATGAATGAGAGGATGGAGAGTAGAGTGAGTTTCTAGCACACTTGGTAATGGTCTTTGAGTTGAAGTACTTGTTAATTTTGGCTAAGTATACGGAGAATTGTCTGTTCATGGAGTATGAGTTTCAAGTTCTCATATTGTGTTTATTGAAATGATTGTTGATATCTTTGACTATTATTTGGGAAAATCTTTGTTTTCATTGGCTGTTCTTGTATAGTCTAGTATCTTTTATTTTGCTTGGGAAAAAGTATAGTTTAAGTGTGGGGCAATTGTTGTGTCTAATTTCTATTGATTTTGCTTACATTCATATCTTGATTTTGGGTACAAATTCTTGTGTTTTAATTCAAATTTGAAATGAATTAAGTGAAAATGGAGTGGATTTTACATGAATGTTGAATAGAGTGTCTTGTGAATGTTGCATGAAAATAAGAAAAATTATGCATGAAAGAAGGAATGTTTGAATAAAGATCATTTCACCATTTTCACTCTTCGTTACTATCATACCTCCTTTTTTAAGTACACATTGCATAGGGTTCACCCATTTATTATCCAAAATTGGGTAATGATACCTACATCTAACAATTTAACAACCTCCTTCTTGACAACTTAATTTGTGTGAGGGTTTAACCTTCATTGTCTTTTCCTTACTGCTTTACTCCTTTCCTCGAATTTAATCTATGCATCACCACATTAGGACTTTTACCTCCTATGTCAAATGTTTTCCATCCTAAAGTCTTCATCCACTTCCTAATTATCCCTACAACCTTACTCTCTTATTCTCCATCTAGCTGGTTTGAAATAAGGATGGGTAAAGTTTGGCCCTCTCTTAGAAAAGTATACTTAAGGTGTGTAGGTAAATACTTTAACTCAATAGTTGGTGGCAGTAAAATAGAGTGTGGCACAAGTGCTTCCATTCTAACTAAAATCTTTAGATTGGACTAAACACTTAACTCCTCCTTTTCTCTTTCTTTAGTTTCGTCTTCCTCAATGCTCACTTCTTTATTGTAGTTCTCCTCTTGCTCTTTGATACATTCATAAAAAATGTCTATCTTCATACAAGAGCTACTTTCCTTTGGATTCTATAAAACTTTGTTCATGTTAAACTCTACTTGATCATCACCAGTTTAAAGGATGAGTTTGCCTTTGTGAACATTAATCAAAGCTCTCCCCCAATTTATGAATGGCCTACCAAAATGAGTGGGCAATTCTTATCCTTTTCGAGGTCTAATACTACAAAGTCCACAGGAATAATGAATTTGTTCACTTTGATGATGACATCCTCTGCCACACTAAGTTGTTTCTTGATTGATTAATCTGTCATCTAAATAAGTATAAAAGTTGGCTTCACATTGCTTAGCCTCAATTTTCTTGAAAATCGAAAAAGGCATATGGTTAATACTTACACCTAAGTCATAAACATTTATCAAACTTTAGATCACCAATAACACAAGGTATCATAAAGCTCCCTGGGTCCTTTAATTTTAAAGGCATATGGCTAATGATGATGGAACTGCAACTTTTTGTTAGAGCAACTGTTTGGTTATTCTCCCAAGTCTGCTTGTTTGATAGTATATTTATAGGTGTTCAGAGTTGCATTCAGTTACTTAGTATCTGAATTATAGGAAGAGAGAAACAATATAGTCTTTTATTATTCTTAGAACAACATAGACACTATTTTGTTGGTCATTTGCTATAAAATTAGACAATATATTTTTACCTATAAGAATAAACATTATTTTGGTCCTCACTTTGAACTCACTTGGAGAATCAATTAACTTCCTCTGATCAACTTTTGATACTTGATTACTAAGTGTAATTATTAGTGATATTTTAGCATAAATGATGTATAGGCAGTATTGTCTTTTTAGTTTTGTATGAACTTAATTTTAAAGTTTTGCCTAAAAGCTTAATATATTAATTCTTTCATAACAAAAATTAGTTAATATTAAGCACATTAAATAATTTTAAGGAGACAAAGGACTAAGTCAAGGAAATTCTTTATCCCCTTAACCTCTTTTTTATATATTCAAATTTTTTGCAACATGTAATTACAAAATCAATCAACACAAACTAATTTAAATTCCACTAAAATTATTAAGAACTAAAGTTTTTAGTTTATCATTTGTAGATGACCTATTATTTTTTCCATGCTAATCCATACTCTATTGATATGTTCCTTAAAGCTCTAAAAGAATTTGAAGTAATCTCTAGACTATCAATTAATCTAAAAAATCTTTAGTCTTTATTTCCAATAGGAAATCTTAAGTTAAGTAGGCTCTTTATTTTCCTCTCAAAATTTAGATTAGATAATCATCTTTAATATGCAAGAAGAATTGAAATGATGAAGTCTATCCTTAAAAATCTATATGCGTGCTGGCCATCACAGTAGATGTTTCCATTTAGAACCATAAAACATGTTAAAAGGAATTAAATAAAATATATTTGTACATGTAGTAGTAATAACTAATTAGACCAAAATAAGTTGAAAAAATCAACTTACATAAAAAAATAAAGCGGGTGAATTAGGTTTGACCCTTATAAAATTTGAGAACAAAATATTTCTTACAAAGATAATATGTTAATGATTCATACATAAACAATCATTGTAGATAAAATGAATATATGTTGAATATTTGCATAGAAAAAGCTTTACAGAGATTTGCACAAGAGCCAATACTTCGTGGACTTGGAGGCCAAAAAAAATAAAGTTAAAAGACAAGATAAAAATAAACATTAAATAGATATCAAGAATGAAAAATAAATCTCATTTAAATTTGACAATTAGCATTACTTTAATAGCTACAACAGAAGACAGATTGAAAAAGGCTAAGTTGGAGAAGTGTGTTTGGATAAATAGTAGATCTAGGTGAATAGTGATTTTTGGGGGGACCCAACCCCGAAATATTGAAAAATATTTAGAATAAGTATTAGAGTTTAATGATACTGAAATGGATCAAAAATAAGTCCGATTGGATGGATTTCTAGAGTTCTGAAAGTTTAGGACTAAAAATGTCATTTTTGGAAAATAATGGGTATTAATGCTTTTAAACCCTTTCGAAATTTTTTAAAAGCATCTATCAATAAGTATTGACCCTAATTAGGATATTTTCATGATCAAGTTGATAATAAGATGGTTATGGAATATTTTCATAACTTAACTCAATTAGTTGGTAAATTAAATTCATTAAAAGGCAATTTGGTCTTTTTACATGGTGTTAGTAGATTAATGAATCATTAGAGATGGCCACTGAGGAGATGATATGAAGTATAAAAAGAAAAAAGTAAGACAAATTGTTTTAACATAAACGTGAGAGACCAAAATCAAAAGAGAAAGAAAGAGAAACCAAGGTGAATTTCGTCCAAGGACGAGGAGAAGAAGAGTGCAGCCCTTTCTTATGGGTTTTGAGTTGAATTTGAAGAGATCTTGTTCAAGCCTAAGTAGTCATCAATTACCTAAAAGATTGGAGGAAAAAGTGGTAAGTTTTCCTTGTTTAAATTTCTAATTTTTTATAAGTGAGTGGGATGGATGTGTTTAAGATCAATGGTGATGTTTGACTTGCCATGGAGTAGATGAGAAGATTGGAAGCATTTAAGGGTTGACATTAAGAAAGTAAACTAAGAAATAAAGTTGGAAGAATCAGCCATGGCTAGGTCTTTTTAGTGTGATTTGATACAAAAATTATATTTTAATGTTTTATAATGTTCATAACATGATTTTGATGCTAAGAAAGTAAAGAAATGAAAAGGAATGGAATTGGAATTGGTTTTGGTTGACATTCAACAAAGGGTGTATGATTATATAAAAATTCGTTAATGAAAATTTATGAATTAAATGTGTATTAGAATGTCATGGAAGCGAATTTGGATTGGTTTTAAATTAGAAATCAAATGGAATGGAATTGGAAAAGTTTAATGTGAAATATGTTAAGTTTAGCCTTAAGGGCATTTTTCATATAAAAGTATGGTTATGATGTAATGACCATGTGAATGTGATTAAGGATAGTCATTAAGTATATTTGTGGCATTTGAATTATTAAATGAACTGTTATGTTATTATTTGGAAAGAAACTTAGTATATGGGGTGTATAAGGAAAGTAATGAAGTTGAAATGGCTTATGAAGTGTTTGATGATGCTTGGCATAGATCTTAGATGAATAGTGTTAAAGAATAGGAGAGAAAATGAAATGACAATATAACTATGTGTGGTGAGGATAATTTGGCCTTAAAAGGAAATGTAGTTGTTAGTGTGTGTTGTCAAAGTTTGCTTGGTTATGGTGAATTAATTGGATGAGACTTAAGTAATTTGGTTCCGCCCTACTTTTAACTCGAGTTTTGGGTAGATCAGTGGCATTAGAGCTCAGGTATGGGCCTGAGGCTTAGCCCCACATCATGAGTTCGAATCCCAGCGCAACAAACTGGGACTGGAACCATGGTGAATCCGTTATCACAATACGGAGGAGCGTCGTGCTCAAGCGTATGTGTGGTAGAATTAAGTAATTTGGTTTCGCCCTACCTTCAACTCGAGTTTTGGGTAGATCAGTGATAAAATGGGTAAACGATTGTATTTAAGTAATTTTCAAAGTTAAACTTTGAAATGGAGAATAATATATTAGCTTACAGAAGTAAGCAGAAATGTAATTAGTGTAAGTGTTATGCTATTAAATACTAATCTCGAATTCAGTTAAACTAAATACGTAGTTTTAATGCCTTATTTCTAAATTTGGAAATAAATGCCTAAGCGAAAAGAAGTTTGTGCAGGTAAAGGAGAGACGTAGAATGAATGAGTGCGCTTAGCGATAAATTTGCAAAATAGTGAGTATATTTTTAATTGTTTTATATGAATAAATTATTTTCAAAAGAATTGATGACATGTAATTTTAAATTGTATAATTATGAGTTTTATATGAATGATACATACAAATGAATATTGCAAGGATATGTTTATGTTTCAATAATATATGAATTGAAGTTTGAAAGTTGAATTTCATACGATTTGAAGTTACGTTAAAATTATATTATTGGTTGATAAAAAGGATAGATAATTTTTTTATCTTATAGTACACTGTAAGGTTTTACACATGTTATTATATCGGTGTATAGTGATTAACCTTGTTGGGTTCCGATTTTGGAACCAGACCCCAATCGAAAAACGGATACACAAATTGAAAACAAAGCGACATAAACAAATCAACCAGATCCTAAACGGATCCCAAAGTCGAAAACGAAAACGAAGGAAATCTAACGCGGAAAGCCAAAAGCGGAATCAAAATCTGAAAAGCAAAATGCGGAAGCGAAAACCAAAGACATCAAATCAGATCAAAAGGCGAAAGAATTGAAAGCAAATCGAATGGCTCGGAATCGACTAAACAAATCGCTTAAGAACAAAAACTTAACTCCGACATCCGAAAACAAACATTTTAGAAAAACATCGCGTTGGAAACCTTAAGACATCTAATCTAAGCCAATCAAAATCCGGTATAAAGTTTTTTCTATTTTCTTTTTCATTCTTTTCATCTTTATTCAATGGCGTGTCCCACGTTTCAAAAGCGTGCCCACGTTTCAAAATAATACAAATTTCTAAATGGAATTTATCAATTCCACAACCTCAAATTATTTCATTCTTCTTTTTCAGTCATTTTTCATAAAAAATCTCGCACATCCAAAAATAAATACCATCAATTCTCAAACAATTAGCACTTCAATATTTTAGCTCAAACATCACAATTCATCGGACCTCCTGTCCGAAATCCCAACATAATCATACACATTTATATACCTATAACACTTCAATAATTCTCAATCAATCACCAGAATCATCGGACCTCCTGTCCGGAATCCATATCACATTCAATCACATTCATCCATATCCAAGTCACATTCATATCTCAATTCAATACACAAATCATAATACATACATATCATGAAATAAATGCTTACAAAATATTAATGACCTTCCAGGCCATATACAATACCAACTCCAAAATCCAAAATTACATAAAATACAAGACATGCACAAATCGAACAAATGCCTTAACTTTCTTTCATCCGATCTCCTGCTCGAAATCTGGAGATGGGGATGAAAGAGGGTGAGCTTGACAACTCGTGGATAATATGTTTATAAATCGAAAAATAAACAAAAAACATTTTTCAACACTTTTGCCATTTTATAAAAATTTCACGGTAGAAAATTTATCAAATGCTTATATCTCAAAATTTCTTAATTCTTTTTTCAAACTTCATGAACCATTTCGAATCATGTAAAATCTTAATTTTCTTCACAATTCACTAACAATTCAAAACATGAATGCACCACAAATATAAACAAAATCAAAAACACATAAACACATCAGAAATGGTTTGGGTCGGTCTAGAAACGGAACGTACTGCACATTCTCGCATAGCGGTCCTGTGCAGCCATGAACAGAACGTACTACACCTTCTCGCATAGCGGTCCGGTGTAGCCGTGAACTTATGGGAGTCCTTAACGGAGCTTCAATTCCATTAGCGGGCAGGCGGGCGAAGCCTAGACAAGTGCACTTGACCCTCTTATAGGACCTAACCAAACCCACATAACAAACATTTCATGCTTGAAAATCAGGTTGCCCGAAGGCACATTTCAAAAATCCAGTTTTCATATTATGTCATATTTCATACAAATGTCATTCACAGTTTCAATTTCAATTCACATAAAGAATGCAACATTTTGGCAACTAATCAAATTCTTTAAGCATTCAAAACCCAAGGATTCTCAAACCTCAAAATCAAGAATGCAACACTTTAGT
>JANVCQ010000004.1:29315213-29327865 GCA_025531925.1 Erythroxylum plowmanianum
ATGATCCAGATTTGAGTTCCGAAACTACCTTGAAAGCTTTATGTTTTTCCTATTGTCAATCTCTTTCAAGATTGGAGAGCCTGGTTTCTTCTATCCTCTTCACGCTCTTCTTACTGCTCTCAATTTCAATAACAATATGCGAACTCTCAGTTACTCGAAGCTAACCTTTAGCCTTCAAGATAATTTTAGTCATCCTCTCTTATTTTTATCTCCCGTACTCTCTCTTTGTTGTTTTACGGAATGATTTTTTCCCCATCTTTTAGTTGTATAACCTAATTTTAACCCCTTTATATATATATATATAATTAAAAATAAAAAATATTTATTTTTGTAAAATTTTGGGGGCTCAGTGTCCCGTATATCTTCGTCCATGTATATATGGCATTCTATATCTTTAATATATATATATATATATATATATAATATTAAAAATAAAAAATATTTATTTTTGTAAAATTTTGGGGGCTCAGTGCCCCGTATATCTTCGTCCATGTATATATGGCATTCTATATCTTTAATACTTTTCTAATCTACAAATCAAGTACATATCCTACAACTTGAAAGTGCAATGCTCACATTTGGGCTCCACGCGGATTTGCGAAATCGAGGTTAGGAGAGAGCTAGGTAACGAAACCTACTCCAAAATCATTGTACAGTTAATTAACTCAGAGGACTTCAACGGTTACGGAGGGGGAGGGGGAGGGGGAGAGAGAGAGAGAGAGAGAGAGAGAGTTGACTGAGTCACCAAATTCGGGGTTAGCTTAAAGCCACACGAAATGATTGGGACAACTACCAAGGAACACTCAAACGCTCAAAGTTCGTGTTCTTGTCATGCTACAGCATATAAAAATTGAAACTTCAGAGAAACACTTATGATAAGGATGAGATAGTAGTTAAAATTAACCTAACTTTCACGACTAATGAAACTAAGATCTGTGCACCTTTTGACTTTGAGAGCACTGTTAGAATTTGAAAATTAGAATTTGGAGGCATACAAACTATCACATTATTAAATTGATATTTTTGGTGATTATTATTAAATTTGTTGTTAAAATAATATTCTTTAACTATCTATAATAATAGTAATAATTACTAATAATAATCTTTTAACAGAATTTTTTCACTTTAATATGCATAAATATAAGTCTTGAAGAATTTGGATTACCAAAATCTGCAAAAGTTAGTTATAATTTACTTCAAAAAAAAACGATGTTGGATATAAGGGTGTTTAATATATTATCTTTGAGTTCGGCTACAAACTACCCTTTTTTTTTCTCTCTCTCTCTTAAGGCTTGAATGTCTTGGTCCACATATTGCAAACTTCATTCACCTATGAAACTCCTTCCATACAATCGGAATTTGGAAGGTGGGCAGTGTAAATTTGCTATATGGATCGCATTTATGCTCACGCCTAACGTTCAAAATAAGAGAAGATACAAATTTTAGGGGACATCACACTTCATAGCCTATCTCCAATTCCTAGTTGACAAAGGGAAGAATTGCACAATGTACGATGACGGATCAGCCCTACAGCCCACCTTTCATGTACAATTCTTTAGACCCCATCATTCAAAGTAAAGCACAAAATTACAGGAAAAGAAGTTAATAAACCAAGGAAAGTAAGCATCAATTAATACACCAATATCACTGTACTTTCCACCTACCAGTGCGTTTAACACGGAAGAATGTGAAAGCAAAGCGTAATACACCAAGCTTAATCCTCTCACATTCAAATGCTTCTAGCCATCATTTCTTGGAATCTCCTGTACGACTCTTGCTTCTCCAACATGAACTTTTCATGGCAACTTGCGATGAAAATGTCCGCTAGCTGATCGATCTCGTTCATTTTTCCGTGATCACCGTTGGAGCTCTCATCTCGCTTCTGCTCCAGCCAATGAAAGTAGCCTGAAAGCTGAGACTCTGCGGTCACATCAAATTGTTCATGAGTCGTGTTTACGGAATTCCATGTCGGGTCATAGTACAAATGGGGTGTTGAGAAACCCTCAAGAACTTGTTGCGACACTGGCAACACATGTGAAGAGCACCAGTTATAGTGTAGCCTGAACGAACCAAAAAATATCTTCCTGTAATTCTTTTGCTTCTTTTTTGCGACCCAGCTTTCAGGATATACCAAGTGCAAAGGTTGTAGTTCCTTGAGAATCTGAGTCAGAATCGACTTTGCTTTCGAAAGGGCTTTCAAAATACGGTTAACATGAGACAATATGAGGGTTTGAATTAGGGTTTTGATCTTCATGGAGCATAAGGTTGAAAATGGTAATGATGCCCGAGTAGCGAAAACTTGAAGAGTTACCATGTTTTCGTGTCTTTTTCTTGTTTGTGTGTGTGGGGTGGGGTTTCTTGGGCGATTTATAAAGGGGCTTGATGATCAATTTGCCATCACACTTTTAGGTTATTTAATGAAAGTAACAACTTAAAAGCTTGGGAATGAAACAGACAACTGATAAGGACTTGAACTCTCTAAAGTACGTACTATGCCTGAATTTCCACAGCACAAGACCCGCTTATCTTGTTGAAATTTTTTATTTGCAAGTGTACCGGGATCCGTTTATGTGTATGCGTACATGTATTCTATATGTTTGCTGTAACTGAGAGTGACAGAGCAAGAACAGAGGTATTGCTTGATTAAAAGATTTTTTAGATCTTGAAGTTTAATTACTTTTCCCATTAGTAAGTAACTCGAGAACGGCGATTAAGGCTTAATCTTCGCCAAAACTACCCCCCCAAGACTTTATTATAATTACTCCAGCTAGTTAAATTATGTCACTCCGTATAAATAATAGCTTTTAACTGATCTAGCAAGAACTGTGTGTGCACATATACGACGCAGGTCCCACCTTATTTTTCTTTTTTCTCTTAACAAACATTGGGTCTGCTTTCACCAGGATTAAATTTTTTATAGGCAGCCGCTCAGAAAACCTGGAATCCCGGGATCTCCATCTAAGTTTCTGTTAAAATGCAGAAATAAAATATGAAATGATTAGGGCTCAATCCCTATTCTTGTTTCAAGTTGTCCTATAAATAAATTATAAAAAGAAAATTTTTTGTCGTTGAATAAAAATATTATATTAGAACTCTAATCTGAAGTGGTTCTTTCTGCACAATTTAACTTCCTATCATAAACTTATAAATATACATATTGATACTCACATATGCGTGACGTAGTGTTATAAATGGACCAATAGCTGAAACTTTGCTTCATTACACGTAGCTGTCGTCAACATCATGAAACTACGCAGCTAGGACTAAATATCAACCAACTCCAACCTTCCCCCGCCAAAGTACGGATTCATAGTCCCATGTAGTCCAGAGTTGGTAATAGATTCTGATTTGCGTTATGTAATCGTTAAAATGAAGTTTTGAAGTTTGCTTCTTTGGTTGACGATGAGACAACATAATATATATCTGAGGAAATGCCCGCAGGCCGTAGCTCAGTTGGTTCGGAGGGGCAGATTTGCGACGAGGAAATCAACATAGAAATTAAAGGATGTGACCCGTCTATTATTTCAATCAATTTATGACTGGAAAAACAAGGCTAAAGCAGTTCATTCCCTTTCATTTTTCTTACCTTTTTGTGAATAATAGGGAACTGCAGTCACATTTTAGCTGTACACTATTTACAACCTAAAATGCATGTACTAGTCTCCAAATATTACCTATAAATTTTACCAGAAGAACTAAATCATTGACTACTAACAGGTTGTGTACTAGTCTCCAAATATTACCTATAAATTTTACCAGAAGAACTAAATCATTGACTACTAACAGGTTGCAAAATCTTGTAATTACGGGGGAGGCCGTCATTTTCCGAGAGCAAGCTACAAATCAAGAATTTTCTAGTTTAGATCACCAACGATGAAGACTAAAACATTGACTACTTAAAAGGTTGCAAAAACATGTAATTACAGGGGAGGTCACTTTCCCAGGGCAAGCAACAAATCAAGAATTTTTTTAATATAGATCACCAACGATGACGAGTTGATAGCTCTTACGATTTCAGGAATTTAAAAGATTTCAGAAACCAGAAAGAAAAATTAAGAACTTCTGTTTCAGGGATTTGATTGTTCCATTGATTTTTACCAAATAATATCATTTACTAGGGGTGGAAAGCCTGTAATTGACATCAGAAAAAGTTCGTAAATTGGAAGAGTTTGCAAGTTTATTGTGTAAACCATGATGAAGAGTGTCCTTTCGATACCGTAAAGTCCGTTTGACAGCTTTCAATTACTTTGGGTGGACAATTCATAAACTGAGAGTTTGTTGACAGTTGTGTCTGGTTTTTGAGATAACGAATGTGATAGGTCCAATCAAAGCTAGAAATTTAGAAAGTACTATTCTGCTTTTGGTGAGAATAAGCCGTTAAGTTGTTGTTGAAATATTACTTGCCTTCATGAATGAGCAATGATTTATATACAGCAAAAAACTAACAACTTCCCTACTTCTCAGGGTAAATGATAAGGTAGGATAATGAAAACAGATGCTGAAAATCAAATAAGAACTACATTCTTATTTTTAAGCAAGCAACAACTACATTCCTATTTTTAAGCAAGCAACTAGTAGCCATGATCTTCTGCTCACGTTCTTACACATGCACAAACTGATTATTAGTCAAAATACTTTTATGGGATCTTCTTGGCTTATCAGAGCACTACAGGAAAAGGAATATTTACCGACGAAAATTACCGATAAAAAATGTTAACTTTTCGTCAATAATTTGATTTTTCGATGGTGAAATTCGTCGCGAAATGTTGGGTTGGTAAATTTGTCGACATAATTTCCGTTTCGTCTGCAAATTTACCGACGAAATGTTTCATCCATTGGTAAATTTACTGATGGAGAGAATCGTTTTTGTCAATATTTATACCGTCGGTGAATGAAATATCGTCGGTAAATATCGCTCAAATTACGAATGAAAACCAAACTTTCGTCCGTAAAATCTCTAAATATTTACCGACAGTTTACTGCAATCGGCGGTTTACCGCAAACCGTCGGCAAATATGTGTTCACTTACCGACGGAGACTCGAATTCTGTCGGTAATGACAATACACATTCTACCTCAATTCTCTCCGTAAGTATTTTCTTTTTTAAAATCTCAACATTGAATTTGATTTGGATAATTTCAATAGTTATAAATTATCTGTACAATTTTTTTGATTTGTTTAAACAGAAAATTAATTGATCATATAAAGGAAAAAAATTTTCATTGTTAATAAAAACATTAAATTGTACATAAATTGAAACCAAATGACTACAACAATCTTATTATTGTGGAGAGCACAGATGGTCTGAGTCTTTACCCCTCCCCTTCATCTGCTCCATGTCATTTTGGAGCTTAGTCATATACTTCATTGTCTGTTGCAACTGATTTGTCAAGGTCTGCACTGTTTTCTCAAGCTGATTGATACATTCCACTGCTGGCCGTGTACTCGTTGCTGTACTGGACGTAGGAGTGTGAATAACAAGTGTTCCTAAATGAGCCTAGCCCGAAGATCCTTCCACCACTATCCCTACTAGCCACTGAATTAAAATATGCCTGACTCTTATCAACAGCTTGTTCTCCCTGAGATTATCGTTGTATTGTTTCTTGTATTTGGTCCTAGTAGAAGGCAATGTTTATATTTTAATTAGTAAGTCATAATTATTAATAATAAATATTAAAGCATGAATTTTACATACATTTAGTTCTCTACATTAACTGTTGACAAATGTCACACTGTCATGCTTCTTAGTGTGAGTATGTAAAAAAGAATGATAGGGTGTAGGCCTTATTCCCATAGACTTTTCCTACATAACAATAAAATGTTCTAAGTTAAACTAGAATTTATAAAAAATTTCGTCAAAGTCTCCTCTATTTCTATGATATTGCCCCATGTTGAACAAAGAAAATAACTCACCACAGCCATATATGGCACCAGACATTTATTCCATGATCATTATCCATCATCACAACATTCACACATCAATTTAAATTGAAAAACAACAAAGTAAAAAATTAGAATATAAGTGTAATAGTTAGATACTTACAAGTCTCTTTGCATGCTCGTAGTGGATAATTGATCCTCCCGTATGAACGGGAAGACTGTCTACCCTTGGACCTCCACGTCTATTAATCAAGTTTCTTTGAAGTTTCAAGAGGTATGGTGTTACTTTAATGAGTAGATTTCAAGTATACAATTTTGGTGTGAAATTAAAAGACTAGTTTTTATGGTTTCTTGTCATAATTAACATCACAAACCAAAAAGTAATATGATACCCTTTAGAAGGAGAGAGAGAAATAAAAAGACAAAGAGAAGCACCTGATTTGCATTGTATTAAGATCGAAATCAAGAAAGCAACTAAGTGCTTCGTGCCTTGTAGGTGGAATTTGTTTTAAGGCCGTAAACCACTTCCTCTAACTTGCAAATGAAAGAAAGATTAATAAAATTAATAAAACATATGTACCCCATTTAGAGGATAACGATTAGCTGCATTTTATTAGTTTTTAATAACTTATCAGTTAAGATACGTAAATTGATTCGAATAAAGATAATAAAATGATCCAACAGAGGATCTGGATTAATGGGTTGAAGTTTAGGAGAAAAATGGATCTCAATTATTGTAGACTAGACTTATATCAGGCCTGTGATGAGAAAGCCCAATGTGGGAGCTATATATATAGGTTAAGGTCTTCTGCTGTTGCTTAAGTAATTCGTGAGCATCTAGATTCTCCAACCTGTTAAGAGCGCTCATGTTTTAAGAAAATTGTAGGAAGGTTTTAATATATGTTCCGGTGAGTAGATCTCGTCAAGGTGGCGGTGGATTCGGGTTGTTTTGGCCTCAGAAAGCTCATTTGAAGTTATGGAACCAAAATCAGGCATTTTTTACATTTCTTCATTTATTTTCCTCTCACGTTCGATTCGAGACTTGTTACATATGATATCAGAGCGGTTACGTGATCAGGTGGTTAAAAATGAAGATTTTTGGTTTTTCTCCATAAGATTTTGAGAGAATAAAGTTTTGTTTTTCAATCTTTTCTTGCTTAATGTTGCTTGAAAGTGGTGAACATATGTTTAGCAAACAGCCTCAGAGCGTGCAAAATCTACCTAGGAGTTGTCACAAATCACCTGTCGATGGCGAAGTGAGGGACACCGTCAAGCGTGTGTGTCCAAAGCCTCATCAATACCACCAATAAGGAGGTATGACTGGCGGGCACGTGTGTTGGGATCCATTTTTCGAAACCCAACCTCTTGCAAATATCATAAGACTTAAGCGTATCTTTACTACATCATTCTCTTTAATACATTACGTACAAATGATTTTCATCATTTACATTTCAATACCCGCAAAACAAAAGGGTCTTACAGAGCTATAATGACATTTCAAGCCACCTTACAAAGAGATGTTTCCAACCACTCTAACCAGCCATTTCAAGTTATTTTCTATTTCTTCTTATTATTCATTTCATCTTGATGTATGCTTTGGGTTTGAGGATGTTGAATATGTTACCAAGGATGTTCGAAACTTTTGTAGGAATTTATTCTTAAATAAATATTAATTTGATTGCTTTTGATGTTATTGTTAGTATTGTGATTGTTTGTCATATTTACATGCTTCGATAATAAATTAAGAGAGTGAACTAATAGAAAAATGATTAGGTTGGGTAATGAGAGTTAAACAATGTAATAAATCACAAAAACAATTAAATTGGTAATTTATACGAAGAGAGATCTCGTGTAAGGACCCAATTGTTTATTATAATGCTTAAGATCTAATTGGGTTGTGGGTTGTTTTTGTAAATTGAAAAATTATAATTTCAATAATTCAATTCATTAGGGTTTATTATTTAGGGTTAATGATTTTAACTCGAAAGAGTAATCAACCTGTTGAAATTCTATGACCAATACCAAATTAACTCTAGAGTAATCGATATAGCATTTGATGATAGGATAAATCTCTTTTCTCATAATTGGTTAATGTTCATTGTGTGATTTTAGGTTTGTTAATTGGTTGTGCTTAATTTTGATTTCCTTGCATTAATTAGAATTTCAATTTTCAATCTATCGATATTCGATTGCTTAACTTTTTGATCATTTTCATTTTCATTTTAATTATACTTTTAGGCTTTAGACAAATCAGGATTTGATAAGTTCACTAATTCCTTGTGGGATCGATAACTCATATACTAAGCTACAACCTGTGGCTTGCAAAATTTTAACGGTTTTATAAGATTAAAACTTGGTCAATAGGGGAATTTATAAAGTGAGTTTTATAATTTTTTTGGACTTATTACATGAGTAATAAATTAAGTTTAACTTTAGAAAAAGGGATTAAGGCATTCTAAAATAGATTTTGAGTGAAGTTTTATGCAATGAACTTGACATAAGGGAGATACTTAAGGTTTTAGTATCTCAAGTAGTAGGTTTGGTGTTTGATAACTCATGATAGTCCCTCTAATTAAGATTTTTTGTCATAAAAATCTCACATAAAGTTTACTAACAATGTTTTTAGCACTATTGTATGACAATTAAACTATGCATTTGGGTTTTGCATTTATTGACAATACATTGTCACATACTATATGGCCATAAAGAATGTGAGGATAACATAAAGATGTATCTGTTATGTTTGTGGATCTTTTGGGTATTGATGAAAATGTAGTCACCAAAGTGGCTTTTTAAGTTAGTATTTTAAATTGTTCTACTTGCACGTTGGGGGATGTCTCTGGTCTTATATTCGGTTATTCTACCCAAAGGTGTTGGCTTTACATAAGATTTAGAGATGTGTATAAAGACATTAGATGGATAAAAGTTGTTTATATGATCTATTCACCCAATGATGGTAGTGTCATGAGAGTTGATGGTTTGTACTCTGATCGCTTTTATGTGGAGGTCATGTATTCAGCCCAAAGGTGTTTCATAATATGTATGATTGGATTCTCATTATAGATACTATTTAATGACTTTGAGTAACGCTGTTATCCTACATTTGTGTTGATCTTTGCATTATCATTTTGTAGTCACCTTTTCGGTCAATAATTACATTATCACTTTTGAAACCCTGACTGGTTTCAATATTAAGAAGTGGATAGAGGATATATTGATTGCTTTAGAGATAGCTGAAATTGATATTTCCATAAGTACAGATAGGCCATCTCCACTTACATCCAGCAGTTCGAAAGCTCATAAAGTAGTTTATGCAGTTTAGGATCGTTCAAACATAATGTGTTGCATGACCATTAAGAGATCCATACTTGACCATCTATTTAGTAGACTTCCGGACACAGACATAGTGAAGGAGTTTCTTAATAATGTCTTTCAGAGGTACATGGTCTCATCTGATGCTGAGATAAGTGCTTTGATGAAAGAATTATTCTCTATAAGGTATAATGGAGAAGGGGGAGTGATGAAGTACATATTAAGAATGATCCATATCTATAGTAGACTCTCCTCTTCCTGATGTTTTCATAGAACATAGACTCTAAGTACACTCCCTCCAAAGTATAGTAATCTAGTGACGATATATTACTTATTGGATGAGGAATGCGACTTTAGTGCTTTGATTGCCTATTGTGTTGTTGAGGAGGAGAAAATCAAGATTGTTGCTCCTACAGTCCTTGAAGCAACTAAAGAGAAGGCAAACATAAATCTCACTAAGTTCAAAGGTAGAAAATCTAAATCTTCTCCACATGCTGATGCTTGTCAATCCAGTGCCGGTAAACATCCTGCAGACATAAAGAAGTCAGCAGTATAAGGCCTGGAAGGAAAGATAGAAACTATCAGGTAACTCCTTGGCTTATCAATATATGAATCTAATTTTGCTATAGCCAGATCCAGTTATTGATGGCTAGATAGTGAAGCATTTAATTATGTTGCTTCCAAAATGCAGGAGTTCATATCTAGGATACAAGCCAACTAAAGGGAAGGAGAAACTGACGGTTGTCAACAATGAAGAAGTGAATGAAATACCTATAGGTAATGTATGGTTGAACCTTTATACAAGGTTCATTTTGGTTTTACATGACATATTATATATTTGATCTTTGTATTAAGTTTGAAAAAAGAAGGTCAAAATTTTGTAATTAATGCTTCTATTATACAGTTGTTTTTTAATATAAAACATATTGGTATAACTTTCTTATCATATGGTTTATATAGAATGTGTCTAGCATCGAATTAGATATATGCTTCTTCGTATCTTGTTGAACAAGTCATGAAAAAGGAGAATCCTAATGAAGGATAAGTTATACATGTTCGGGCATAACAATTTAAGCCACATTTCTAAAGCTAAGGTTGAGAGATTAATTAAGGAAAACATTTTCCTAATTTTAGATTATGATGATCTGGAAACAAGTGTTGACTGTTACAGGGCTAATTTGACTAAAATAAGGAAAAAGTGGTTAACTTATGCTTTTGATTTGTTGGGTCTAATACATACGAATATCAGTAGACCTTATACAATTGCATTGTGCAATTTTAGATATGTCATGACATTTTTTGATGATTATTCTTATTAAAGTTTATATGTTCTTGCTTAAGGAAATTCTGAAGTTCTTGATGAGCTCAAGATCTTTAAGATTGAAGGTTAATAACTAATTAGAAAAATCCATAAAGATATTCATATCTAACTGTGTAGGAGAGTATTATGGCAAACATGTTGTTTGAGGACATGAAAGGTTCGTTTTCTAGATATATGAAATTAGCTGAAAAAGTGACTCAGTTCACTATACTGGGTAGTCCGAAGCAAAATGGTATGTTACTGAAAGGCGTAACTGCGTCTTAAAGAATATGAAGAAGTCAATGTAGAACAAGACTAACCCACCTAATTATATGGAAAGGGTGGAAGCCCAACCTTGTACAAATTCATACATGGGGTTACCCTAATGAGGTATGTGTATATAATACTTATGAAGGAAAATTGCAAGCCCATTCTATTGATTGTTGTTTAGTTGGATATCCCGATCACTCTAAAGGCTACATATTCTACTATATAGTTAAGAGGCTAAAATAGTAGAATCACAAATGATTAAGTTTCTAGAATACGATGTTTATGATGATGGTGAGCCCCCTCACCCCTCAGATGATAACAGAATCAATACTACAATTATTTCATTTCCGTCACTCATACAGTCAAGTCTAGTGGATCAAAGTTCGAGTACTATGCCTGTGCATGAACATAAACCTATATTTGTACAAACAGGGGTTCTTAGGGCACTAAAACCAATGAATTTGAGCATATTAGAATGAGATGACCTACTATCTCATCAAATTACATGGTCTATTTAAATGAGCATGACTATGATATTGGACATGTTGTGGATCCAGTCACTTTTACAGAAGTTGTTTCTATTCACCATGAGAATTTTTGGTGGGTTGTAATGAAGGACGAGATATAATCCATAAAGTATAACAAGGTTTGGGAGTTGGTTGATTTGCCTCAACATTGCAAACCTGTTACTCATACATGGTTATTTAAGAAAAAGAAGGACATGATAAAGTTTAGCAGTTTAAGGCTCGCTTAGTTGCTAGAGGATTTACTCAGAAAAAAGGTTTTGAATTTAATGTTACCTTCTCTCCCATGTACTAGAAGGATACATTGCAAGTGATTATGACAATTGTAACTCATAATGATATAGAGTTACATAAGATGATTGTAGGTCTATATGGTACAACTAGAATAATTTTAGGATCCAAATAGAACTGATTGGTTTGGACGTTAAGCAAATAAATATATGGTTTACATTATACCTCCCAATATTGGTACCTTAATTTTGAAGAGATTTTGTCCATTTTTAGATTCACAAAAAATAAGGTTAAAAGATGCTTGTACAATAAGGTTAGAAGAAGCAAATTTATCTTTCCATTATTTTATATGGATGATAAATTACTTGCATTAAATGACTTGACCATATTGTATATGGTTAAACAATTTTTGGCCAAGCATTTTGACATGAAGGATCTTGGTGCACCATCTTTTGTCTTAGGTATGCAGATTCACTAGGATATATCTCAACACTCTTTAAACCTCTCATAGAGTGCATACATTAAACGTATGTTACAAAGGTTTAGTATGGTTAATTGTAAATCTGTTATAGCATCGATCTCTCATAGTGAGAGATCATCTTTAGTACAGTGTCCAAAGTATGAAGTAAAGAGAGAGGTCATGAGGAATGTTTCTGATTCTAGTGCGGTTGATAGCCTGATGTGTGCCCAGGTGTGCACAAGGCTGGACATTGTGTTTGTTGTTGGACTATTGGGTCGACAAGTAGCTAACCTAGGCATAGACCATTGGAATGCAATCAAGTAAGTGTTGAGATACTTAAAGGGAACTAAGGATTATGGTTGACATATAGAAAAGTTAAGAGACTAAATCTCGTAGGGAATCTATATTCAAATTTTATCTATATGTCCAAAAGATAGGAAGTCTATATCAAGATAAAGCTTTAAGTTTACAGATGGTACAATGTTGTGGAAGAGTGGCAAGTAGACATGGGAGACTTCCTCGACCATGTCTGCAGAGTTTGTAGCATTCTATAGCGTTGCTTCTGATGTGGTTCCGCAAGTTCACGGGTCTCAAGTATTATAGTATAATATCGTCCCACAGGGAGTAATTGTGTAAGTACTAGGCTTGGATCACTCAATTAATTGGACTAGCGAT
>JANVCQ010000004.1:29347188-29358639 GCA_025531925.1 Erythroxylum plowmanianum
TAGTTTGCATTCCATGACAATTAGGCTAGCTTAGATCATTTGCACTAGGTTCCGATTAAGTGAGACGACCCGAGGTTTCACTCTATATTGCAATCCTTGGAATTAAGTTTTTGATTTGGTTTTCAAGGGAGTAACCCAAAGACTAAGCCACGCCGATCATATGTTTAGGTTTACAATTGTGTTAGTTGGTTAGATATTTGTGTTCTGAGTGTTATGTGGGTTAGAGCATGCTATTGAGCTTTAATTTTATATATTTGAGGTGCTTTGATTTGTTTTTTAGTGTTTGAGATCAGATACTGAAGATTGGAGAAGATTTGGAAGAAACCCAATGGAGGACCCAGGGCCACGATTGTGATAGAGACTATTTCATCAGACCATGATCATAGCTTAGCGGGCCACGGTTGTGTCCTGCATACGAATAAACTCGGATCGACCTCCTAAACTTAAATTTTCATAGGTTATTTCATACTTTTGGGCTTGGGTAAAACCTAGTTTTTACCCTAATTATAAAAGACTACATAAGAGCAGAAAAATGACCTAAAAATGAAGAGCCTCCACTTGCCATCTTAAGAAATAACATAACGAAGAGAGAAGAGAAGGAGAGTTTCAACCAACTACTGTTTTAAATTGAGTTAGTTATATGATACATGAAAAGAATCGTGTTATTAATCGACTTGTAATTTACATGATTCAATCAACGATGATGACTTGATAGTAGGGGTGAGCATTCGGGTAATTCGGGCCCAATTTTCACTGTTCGGGCTCGGCCCGAATTACCCGAAAATTTTTTTCCCTTACCCGGCCCAAACCTGAACTTTCAACTACCCGAACTTACCCGGCCCGATTTACTCAAATTACTTATTTACCAGGCCCGATTTACCCGAATTATCCCGGCCCGATTTATCCGAATTATCCTAATTACCCTATTTCATAATTCTTTTAAACCTAATTCGGGTAATCGGGCAAGCCCGAATTTTTTTGGAGTTACCCATCCCGGCTCGAAAATAATTTGGGTAATACCCGGGCCGGCCCGAATTACCCGAAATTTAACATTTGCTTACCCGAATTAATTCGGGCCGGGCCGGGTAATCAGGCCGGCCCGAATAATGCTCACCTCTACTTGATAGATTCAATGTATTGTGCATATTTATGGTTTATTATTGAATCATCAAGTTATAACATAGGGCAAATGAGAGATTGTTAGATTATTTTAATAATTTATAATGACCCATTAACTTTTTGGACTAATTTTAATAGAAGCATATACAATTTCATAGTTATGGGCTTATAGAAATTAGAATCAAAAGTGATTTTAAAACCCTCCCCTCGCTCTTTTTAAACTGATAGCTACAAAAGATAAGATAAAGTACCAAAAAAGTTTTAACATATTATTCTTGACCATCAAAGAATCTGAAAAGAAGAAAGAAAGTGACATGAGAAATTACACGAAAAAGGGCTTTTAATTATTACACGTAAAACAAATAAATAATGATGGATCAAGGTAAGTTTCTATTGCCATTATTGTTTATATGTAAAAAGAAACATATGGGTTCATATGATGTATAATGTTATACCCCCGTGTCCTTGTGTCTATTTCCATCATGTTATAATGTCCTTGCATCTATTTTATTCCTCATGTTTCAAAACTGTGATGCCTATTTCACCTTAAATTTTGCAAGAACAAACAATAATTAAATATTTGAATTAACATCATAAGGGAGAACAGAATCTATTAATGCCTCTGTGGACCTCCTATTTCTTAACAGTCACAAGGAAATTTGTGTATGAATAAAAGAACCAAGTCTCTACTTTCTCCTTAGCCCACGTATAATGGCCTAAATAATTTTTTGACCGATTCTAGTAACTGATTTAATAATTGAAAGTGATCCACGTACCTTTTTGGACTAATTCTAATAGATGTGGGACTAATATGATGATTATTAGGCTTAAAACAGGAAGAATTAAAGCATGATGTGTTAAACTGCACAATATTCCCTAATTCAGAATATATTGCCCCGTGGACCTTCGGTCATAAAGAAAATTGTGAATGAATAAGAACCAAGTCTCCACCCTCTCTTCCTGTAGCTTCAAGAACTTAATCAAGCTATTGACAAGTGACCATGTATCACGCGTTTTGAATTGTTACCCCGAAAAGATAGTCTTTAATAATTGGAAACTTCACTGACTTCACATTGAGCCATAATGTACTTGGGTAACGTTAAAGGACAAAATTTGCCTGATGTAACCCAAATCGTCAACCGTTTTCATCCACATGAATGTAAACTTTTGTGCAGATCTTATATATCTTCTATTTCTTGCAGCTGCAAATGATATTAGCAGCTTGAAGTACCAGTGAAAAGCCGAAACCCGTTACCAGTGTCTCCAAACTTTTAATCACTGCGTGTATCCTCAAGTTTTGCGTATCTAACTTACTTAAGCTTAGCGTTCAAACCTTGAACTCCCATCAAGAAAAAGATAAAACGGTTTCTATGGTGAAAAGCCTTGTAGCAGAAACCCTTTATAATCATAGCAGCTTCAGGTTAATTAATTACTATTTTCGTCCAAAAAATAATAAAACGTGATTGTGCAAGTAGCTATACTACTATCCATGGAAATTTTTGTAGCTCATACTCATCCTAACTGAGCCGTCACAATTATCGGATAGGTACAGAATGGATGCAGCCATCACATGACCATAGAGATTTGTTGTATCATGTTCAGCGAGTTATCATAACCGTCTCGCGTAAGGCTGAATTAACACACATACACCGTGTTACAAAAAGTGGAAAAAAAAATTGTACATGTTCAAGGTACATAATTTGGGAGAAATCAGGGTGGTATTACTACAAATCATATCATGATTTGTAACATTTAATCTAGAATATTTTCAATATTTCTCTTTAAATGTAAGATAAACGAAGATCAAGTTGGAGTTTGGAGATGAAAGTGTGAAATTAAGTTGGTGAATGAGCTTTTTTAAATATATCAATAGTCTGATCTTTAAAGAAAAAATAAGTCAAATGGTACCCTAAATGATATGATAATGTATAAAGTGATAACTATTCTTAATATATTTAGTATACTCGTAAAAGACATCATTATGAACAATCAATATTGAAATGTGATTATCACAATAGAGGATAATAACTTATGAGTGTGTAACGCCTGTATCATAAAATAATCAATCTAACCAAAGAAGTTCAGAATAATGGCTTAATATTTAACCTCAATAATAGAGCGAGATATGGCTATTTATTTTTTAATGAGCCAATAGATTAATAAATTACCAAGAAAAAACAAAAATAAGTGTTAATGTAACACCCACTTACCCCCCTAATAAGATATACAGATGTCACACAAAACAATACAAACAAAACAATCCAAAGCATTTCAAAATCTTCTTTAAAAGAAAACTCAGGCAAACATATATGACATTTCATTAGATGTTATTTTATAAACAGAACATATCACAACATTGAACTCATCATATGCATGCTTTTAAATCCAAATCCATCCTGTATTACAGTCATTACAAACCATTTACATCAAAATACAATATATGCCTCATACATTGGTTACAACTCAAAAGCAACTCAAATATACATATTTCAAAACAAAACACATCCTTCATTGGCCAATATTGCGGTTGTCTTTGTCCCAGTCTCAAATCTTCTTATTAGAACCTATATAGAGGCAAAACCACAGTGCTAAGCATATAGCTTAGTGGGGAATAACTAAGCAAGATATATAATGGTGTCTATTTCTAACAGTCGTCTAACATTCACATGCGCTAAATTAGATCATATCAGAAACAATCTTTAGTTGATCCACATAAAAAGTAAACAAACTATTAAAAGCATTAGAACATATATACTTCATCAGAACATATCATATAAGTATCAAAAATAGAACATCTTTACTTCAAAACATAATGTACAAGTCTCAAAACAAGATATATTTGTGTCAAAACATAATAGAACTTGTATCAAATTAGAACTTATCTTGTATCAAATTAGAACTTATCTTATATCAAATCATAACTTATCTTGTATTAGATCAGAACATACCTTAAAACATAAAACAAATTAGCCTGCTAGTCCTTTTTATAAAAGTGGGTAACTGGACCAGAACAGAAGATACCTATGATTGTTATCTCAAAAATAGAAGAGACTTAAGTCTCTGAAATAGAAGACACTGAAGTGTCTAAGATCAGAAGACACCGAAGTGTCTAAGATCAGAAGACACCGAAGTGCCTAGTACAGAAGACATGGAAGTGTCTAGATACAGAAGACACCTTAGTGCCTAGTTACAGAAGAAATTGTAGACCTTTTTAGGCATGCCTATTTACCCATAACTAGGATTTGACAATTTTAAGACAAAACATTTTACATCTCAAAATCATCAGACAGTGAAATATTGCATGAGTATGAATTTTGTTCTTTATGCTCAATTTGAATGCATTCATTCATGCCCGACCAAATTCATTAAACCTTATGAATGTAAACATTTGTAACAATGCATCGATGATAGCCTTAAATGATTATACATTATATATGTATCCACAAAAATTCCCAATTCATAAACAATCGCACCTAATTCTCATTACTCATATTCTTTGAACCACGTTTACATTCATAAGTATACTTCATTCCTTTAACAACTCATAAGTTTCAAAATTAGATACTTTGTTACCAAATATCACCTTCCTTAACTTATTACCTTAATTAATATTCCAAACCTATTCAACCTTTAATCAATTAATCTAGTATCAAACTAAGTTCTTTTTCAACCTTAATTAAGTCCAACTAAAACACTATAAAGTGCCTTAACTTTATATAGTCTAACAATTACACAAAACCCACCTTTTCTCCTTCCAAAGCAATTCCCACGACCGTGGGAAGGAACCATACAATTCCCATGATTGTGGGATGAGTGAACCAAAGGTTCACTCACCATAACCTTCAATTTGCTTCCAAATTTTAACTCCTTCATACTCCCTCTAGTATACCATCACCAAAGTCCATCAATTTCACTTCAAATTTACCTTATTCATGCTTCAATCCCTTCTCAAATTCATGTCCAAGTCTAATTCAAAAATCGTTCATTACTCACAAATCATTATCTTACATACATCAAAACCAAAACATAATTTGCCATACAAGGATCATTTTTCTAGCACTCAATTATCATCATCGTAACATATCTTTCATGCCAATTCAATCATCATAGAAATTTTATTAATACATGCTATCAAGTTATAATTCCCTTACCTATTTAAATTCAAATTCCAACTCCAAAGAACAAGCTAATGTAACCCTTCCAAGCAACCAACACACATCTAAGATCAAGTTGCAAATCTTAGTACCAAGAAAACAACATAGAAGATAACAAGATCTATCTTCCTTAACGTAACATCTTGCAAAGATTCCAAGTGTTGATGATGCAAATTGAGGAAAAAATCCCAGGGGTTATGAGAGAGTGAGAGTTTCGGTGGTGAGAGATGAAGATGGTGAAGAATGAGTCAAATTATAAATTACTCCAGCAGAAACTTGACATATCCAATGCTAGGTGTCACTAAATTGTAATAACATATGCCACTATGCATGATATTCATTTGTCCCATATATGAGCTGCCAAATGTCACCAATATGTTGGGATATTTGTCACTCACTTATTGCTGCCACTTGTCAATTTATTAACTATGCCATTTGTAATTTTCTTTGCTAAATGTCACTAATTCATGGGCTTAGTGATCTCATTTTTCCATATACCAAATTGTCTTGCCATTTGACATTTTCCTAGTCCAAATGTATATTTTAGTACTTCAATTTTCTAATGGTATCAATTAATTCCAAGTTATTAATCATAGTTTGATGAACCATAGATTTAAGAATATGCAATTCACTTTCATATCGCAATTTCAACACCAATCACTTTTACTTTCATGGACATGTAACATTTCAACTAGGGTATAACTTAGGGCCTTACTATTCTCTCCCCTTTAAAAGAATTTCATCCTCAAAATTCATACCTGATGAAAATAAATGAGGATACTGAGCTCTCATGGTGGATTATAGTTCTCATGTTGCTTCCTTCAGCCTATGATATTTCCAAAGTACTTTCACCCAAGGTATTTGCTTATTTCTGAATTTTCGAACTTCTCTGGCTAGGATAGACACAGACCCTTCCTTATAAGATAAATCTAGGTGTACTTGAATTTTGTGCATAAGAATCTTATATGTATCATCAGGCCGATATGTTCTCAATATGGAAACATGAAACACATCATACAACTTGGCCAATTCTTCAGGAGTGCTAGCTCATAAGCTACTGATCCAACTCTCTTAAGAATCTTATAAGGACTGATGTATCGTGGGCTGGGCTTACCTTTCTTGCCAAACCGAAGTATGTGTTTTCATGGTGAAACTTTTAAGAATACCTTATGTCCTACCTGATACTCAATATCTTTCCTTTTTAGGTAAACATACTTCTGCCTATCATAGGCAACTTTTAATCTTTGTTAGATAACTTGAATTTTTTCCTCAGCATCTTTCACAATATCAGGGCCGATCATCTTATTTTCACTTAATTTAGTCTAACATACCGAAGTCTTACACTTCTTACCATATAAAGCTTTATAAGGTGCCATACCAATGCTATTATGATAACTGTTGTTGTAAGTAAACTCCATCAAAGCAAGATAGTTATCCCAACTTCCCAAGAATTCTAACACACAACCCCGAAGCATATCTTCCAATATTTGAATAACCCGTTTACATTGTCCATCTGCTTGGGGGTGGAAAGTGGTACTGACCTTGACTTAAGTACCTAAAGCCTTTTGCAGACTTTTCAATAATCTCAAAGTAAATTGAGGATCAAAATTAGAAATAATAGATAATGGCACCCCATGCCATCTCCCTATCTCATTCATATATATATCTGTAAGCCTATCTAAAGAATAATAAGGAAGATCAGGCATAAAATGAGCAGACTTGGTGAACTTATCTACAATCACCTATACAACATCATGCTTCCTTTAAGTGAAAGGAAGTCCAGTGATAAAATCCATGGTAATGTTATTCCATTTCAATTGAGGAATCGAAATTGGATGTAACAAACAAGATGGAATCTAGTGCTCAGCTTTAACTTACTGACATGTCAAACATTTGGATATATAATCTATAACATCAGGTTTCATACTTGACCACCAGTAATACTGCTTCAGATCTTGATACATTTTATTTCCACCAGGATGAATTGTAACGATAGTATTATGGGCTTCAAATAATAGTTTTTTCGTCAATTCATCACTAACTAGAATACACGATCGATCTTTATAATACAAATGACCATCACCTTTCACAGAAAATTCAGGTTGTTTGCCTTCCCTAGTTATGAAGCTAAGTTGCTGCAACTTATCATCAACTTTCTGAGCATCACAGATCTCTTGTCTCAAGGTAGGCCTAACTTTCAGCTGAGCTATTAAAGCCCCATCAAATGCAATCCCCATTCACCCTGCTACACTAACAATGCTGAAATAGTCTTCTGACTTAAGGCATCTGCCATGACATTAGCCTTACCCAGATGGTAATCCATAATACAGTCATAATCTTTAAACAGTTCCAACCAGCGATGTTGTCTCAAATTAAGTTCTTTCTGGGTAAGCAGGTACTTCAAACTTTTATGATTAGTGAAGATCCTACACTTTTCACCATACAATAGTGTCGCCAAATTTTCAAGGCAAACATTATTGCTACAAGCTTAAGATCATGTGTAGGCTAGTTATGTTCATGGGACTTTAATTGCCTAGAGGAATATGCAACCACCCTTCCATCCTGCATCAAAACACAACCTAAACCATTTCTAGATGCATCACTAATCATAACATATTCCTTACCAGATGTAGGATGAGGCAACATAGGAGCTTTAGTAAGCATTCTTTTTAATTAGTCAAAACTAATTTGGCATCTAGGAGACCATTCATACTTTACTCACTTCTGCAACAATTTAGTCAAAAGGGATTGTATCTAACCAAACCCAGAAAACTCCTCACTTATGTTACATTCTGTGGTGGCTTCCAATTAACAATTACTTTAGTCTGACTAAAATCAACTTTAATTCCTTGAGAAGAGATAACATGTCCTAGAAAAGATACTTCCTGAAGCCAAAAATCACACTTGCTCAGTTTGGCATACAATTGTTTTTCTTACAGGGTTTGTAATAAAATCCGGAGATGCTGAGCACGATTTTGTTCATCTATGGAATAGACTAAGATATCATCTATGAATACCACAACAAACTAGTCTAAATAGGCCCTAAATACTATATTCATCAAATTCATGAATGTAGCTAGAGCATTAGTTAACCCAAATGACATTACCAGGAATTCATAATGTCCATAATAGGTCCTAAATGCAATCTTCGGGACATCCACATCCTTTACCCAAAGTTGATAATACCCTAATCGCAAGTTGATAATACCCTAATCATAAATCTATCTTTGAGAACACCCCTACACCTTTTAATTGATCAAAAATATCTTTTATCTTGGGTAGTGGATACTTATTCTTCACTGTGACCTTGTTCAATTACCTGTAATCAATGCACATCTGAAGAGTGTCATCTTTTTTCTTAACAAACATAATCGGTGCTCCCTAGGGTGAGACATTAGGTCAAATGAATCCCTTATCCGGTAGCTCTTACGGCTGAACCTTCAACTCCTTTAATTTAGTAGGAGCCATCCTGTATGGTGCTCTGGACATAGGAATAGTGCTAAGCATAACCTCAATAGACAACTCCACTTCCCTTTAAGGAGGGAGTCTGGGTAGCTCTTCAGGAAACACATCTGGAAATTCATTCATCAGTGGAATATCTTGCAGTTTAACACTTTCCTTCTTAGAATCAATCAAAAATGCCAGATAAGCTTTACGCTCCTTCCTTAGGAACCTTTGAGTTTGCATAGTAGATACCACATTAGTCAGAGAACTAGCGCGAATGTGATGCAATATTATTTCAGGTTGATCAGGCTTCCTAAGAACAACTCCTTAGCACTATAGTCAACCACTGTCTGATGCTTAGATAACCAATCCATACCCAAAATCAAATCGAATTCATGAAAAGGAAATTTAATCAGATCTGCTACAAACTCACTTCTTTAGATCATAACGGGACAGTTTCTATGAACTTGATTAACCAACACACTACTACCTAGAGGATTGGTTACATGAATTTCATACTCTAACTAATCTATAGGATCTCTTTATAAGAAATTTCTCCAACACAGGTATAAGAAAGAGTGGATGCAGGATCAATCAAAGCATGCATTTCAAAATTAAAGAGAGAAATAGTGTCCGCAATGACCTCAAGTGTGCCTTGATCCTTACGAGCTTTCAAAGCATAAGCTTGAGCCGAACCAAAAGGCACAACAAGTTGATCAACAATTTCTGAATGAGTATTCGAATTAGGTCTTATCTGACTAAATCCTCCACAACCTCTACCACATCCTTTATTCCCAGAAGATGCATGAGAAATCTCTCCACTAGCTTGGGACATCTAAGGTTATCTCATAGGATAATTTTTTATAAAATGATCAGGGATGCCACATCCAAAACATACACTCGTAGTCCTCCTACAAGTACCTCAATGGTATTTGGACCAATAAGGGTACTCTAGAGAACCAGAACCTCGACCCACAAAGGAACCCCTACCTGAATTAACTAATGAGGGAAATTCTTGTCACTACCCCTAGCCATAGATCTTTAAATGAATTCAAGTGTAGTGGCAGCACCTTCATGACTTTTCTTACTCAAGAACTGACCTCCTCTTGCAAAGCCCCTTCATTGAACCCTTCCTCTCTTAACCATCTCTTGCTTCTCTATCTTAATAGCAGCTTGTACCAGCTGATGGTAACTTACTTAATGAAAGAGAGTGATTGCTTCAAGGTGCTCTTTGATCGAGTCATTCAAACCATCCTTAATATGATGACACCAAAACTCATCAATAAGTACAGGTTCACGTGTATACTTGTTGAGTTAATTGAATTCTCTATCATACTCAGCAACATATATGTTTCTTTTCTTCAAGTTCAAAAACTACTTCCACTTCTCCTTTCTATAGGCTTTCATCACATACTTGGCTTTAAATTATTAGGAAAAGAAATCCCGAGTCGAAGGTTAGGGTAATTGAGGATATCTCAACTAATCTATCGGAGTCTTGGGTGCAGTCATACGGTGTAACAAAGTCATCATGTCTTGTGACAACTTAACTAAGCCTCCCCCTGAGTTGAAGGTGGAGCTAGTGGTATTTTAGCTTCATCTTGATTGACCCTAGAGGGTCCCGATATAGATGGACGAGATCACATAGGATTATTACTCTCAATAAACTTATCAACGACTTTTGAGATCTTTCCAAATTCAATTCTAAAACTAAAACATGGGACAAACCGCATTAGGCCAAACACGACTCTTATATTCAAGTATGAGAAATAGTTAAACGTTGGTTAAATCAGAATCACCAAAACCATGCTTGGGTAACAAATAATGTAACACCCATAGGAGGATATACAGATGCCACACAAAACAATAAAAAAAATCCAAAGCATTTCATAATCTTCTTTAAAAAGAAAACTCAGGAAATCATATATGACATTTCATTAGATGTTGTTTTATCAACAAAGCATATCATAACATTGAACTTATCATATACATGCTTTTAAATCCAAATCCATCCTGTATTATAGTTATTATAAACCATTTACATCAAAATAGAAATATGCCTCATACATTGGTTACAATTAAAAAGCAACTCAAATATACATCTTTCAAAATAAAACACATCTTTTATTGGCCACTATGGTTGTCTTTGTCCTAGTCTCAAATCTTCTTATCAAAACCTATACAGAGACAAAACCACTGTGCTAAATATATAGCTTAGTGGGGAATAACTAAACATGATATAAAACGGCGATTGTTTCTAATAGTCGTCTAACATTCACATGCACTGAATCGAGTCTTATCATAAACAATATTTAGTGGATCCATATAAAGAGTAAACAAACCATTAAAAGCATCATAAAAAAATATAATTCATTAGAACATATCATATAAGTATCGGAAGCATAACATCTTTACCTCAAAATAGAATGTACAAGTCTCAAAATAAGATATATTTATGTCAGATATGTCTTGTAACAGATCAAAACTTATCAAATCAGAAATGATCTTGTATCAAATCATAACCTATCTTGTATCAGATCAAAACTTATAAAAAACATAAAACAAATTAGCATGTTAGTTGTTTTTACAGAAGTGGGTAACGGGACCAAAACATAAGATACCTATGATTGTTATTGTTGGACCCTGAACCTCTGGTGGACATTAGAAATATTAAAATGAATTCAATGAGTGTGTTTGTATAAGTATTGTGTTATAGATGTTATTGTGCTTAAAGGAA
>JANVCQ010000004.1:29358739-29371565 GCA_025531925.1 Erythroxylum plowmanianum
TAACTACATACTTAAAGCATAATTAAAGCTTAACAATACAACTTACCAAATCAAGCTTTCAATCTTCCAAGCTTCACTCAATTCTTTACCTCTCACCAATACTCACGGCTATAACTCCAATACATATCTTACAAGACTTAAGTTTGGTCTTGGTTGCAACTAAAGAAGAAGCAAGCAAGTAGCAAGGAGAAATTCTACTATGAAAGGAGAAGAGACAATCGAAGGAGAACACCCATGATGGAAGAAGCAAAGCCACGAATAAGAGAGAACTTTAGGCTTCCAAAGTAATTTGTGTTAGTCTTTCAAGGGAGCAAGGTCGTGGATGAGAGTAAGGAATAAGACAAAACTCTTAAATGAATATGACACTTGGCAATTAGGGAGAAAAAGAGAAAAACTCAATTAACATAATTTAATCACAAACTCTAATACAATTTGATCTTAAACCATCTTATGCTAATGGTTCTATAACAATTCCCAAAATAATATACCCAATATTGTAGTGCCATTGGATAGCAATTTTCGATACCGAAAATCAACCGGTTCGCCGCTTGGCGATTTTTCCGGTCTGGGAATTTTCTCCGAAAAATTTCAGAAAAATTCCTATAATTCCCGTAAAATGTAAAATACATAAAAACGCAGTCCAATAAATTTTTCAAATACAATTTCTACATTATTCACAATAAAATTTCATTTAGGCCCAATATCGGGAAATAATCATAAGCATGTACAGTTATTGCATGTGCACAATTTCATTGTTTGACCAATACCAGTATGCATAACACTATCCAATTAGTCCTAAACACTCTCGACCTTAGCCAAATTACTATTTTACCCTTCCTGTCGGGGGTGGGATGTTACAACATCTTTATTTCAGAATAGAATGTAAAAGTTCTGAGAACATGATATATTTGTGTCAGAACAAAATATAACTTGTATCAAATCAGAACTTATCTTTTATCAGATCAGAACATATATCAAAACTCAAAACAAATTAGCCTACCAGCCCTTTTTATAGAAGTGGTAATAGGAACAAAATAGGTGATACTAATGATTGGTATCAATATAAACAGAAGAGACTTAAGTCTCTGAATCAGAAGACATTGTAGTGTCTAAGAACAGGGGGCATTGTAGTGTCAAAGTATAGAAGACACTAAACAGTCTAAGAACAGGGGCAACTGCAAACCCTTCTAAGTATGCCTATTTACCCATAACTAGGACTTGGCTGTTTTAAAACAAAACATATTACATTTCAGAATCACTTGACAATGAGATAATGCATGAGTATGATTTTACTTCTTTATCCTCAATTTGAATGCATCATTCATGCCCGAGCAAATTCAATATGTCTTATGAATGTAAACATTTGTAATAATACATCAATGAAAGCCTTAAGTGATTACACAATATATAAGTCCACACAAATTCCCAATTCACTAACAATCACACCTAATTCACATTACTCGTGTTCTTTGAACCACATTTGCATTCATAAGTATACTTCATTCCTTTAACAACTTATAAGTTCCAAAATTAGATACTTATTATCAAATAATACCTTCTTTAAGTTATTACCTAATTAATAATCGAAACCTATTCAACCTTTAATCAATTAATCTAGCATTAATCTAGGTTCTTTTTCAACCTTAATTAAGTCCAATTAAACCATTATAAGGTGCCTTAACCTTATATAGTCCAATAATTACACAAAACCCACCTTTTTTCCTTCCAAAGTACTTCTCACAACCATGGGAAGGAACCATACAATTCCCACGATCGTGGGATGAGTGAACCAAAGGTTCACTCACCATAACCTTCAATTTGCTTCCAAATTTTTACTCCTTCATACTCCTTTCAATACACCGTCACCAAAGTCCATCAATTTCACTTCAAATCTACCTTATTCATGCTTCAATCCTTTATCAAATTCATGTCCAAATACAATTCAAAAATCATTCATTATGTAACTCACAAATCATTATCTTACATACATCAAAACCAAAACAGAATTTGTCATACAAGGATCATTTTTCCAGCACTCAATTATCATCATTATACTATATATTTCATGCCAATTCAATCATCATATAACTTGTATTAATACATGCTATCAAGTTTAGAATTCCCTTACCTTTTTAACTTCAAAATTCCTTCTTCAAAGAACAAGCTAAACTAGCCTTTATGCAACTAGCACACTTCCGAAAATCAAGGTGCAATCTTAGCACCAAAAAGACAATAGCATAGAAGATAGCAGGATCTACTTCCTTGATCCAATATCTTACAAAGATATCAAGTGATGATGATCCAAATTGAAGCAAAAATCTAGGAGTTTATGAGTGTAAGAGAGAGTTTCGGTGGAGATGCATGAATGAAGGCTACAGAGAATTTTCTTACAAGAGCTTAACACCTAAGTTGCTAGGTGTCCTAATCTTGAAAGAGCACATGTCACCAATGCATGTTCTTCATTTGTCCCATATATGAGCTGCCAAATGTCACTAATATGTTAGGCCATTTGTCACTCACTTATTGTTACTATTTGTCAATTTATTAACTATACCATTTGTCACTAATTCATAGGCGTAGTCATTCAAATTTCCATGTACCAACTTGTCTTGCCATTTGACATTTTCCTAGTCCAAATGTACATTTTAGTACTTCAATTTTCTAATGGCATCAATTAATACCAAGTTACTAATTATGGTTTAATAGACCATAGATTCAAGACATATACAATTCACAATCATATCATAATCTTAACACCTATCACTTTTCCTTTCATGGACATGTAACATTTCAACTAAGGTATAACTTAGGCCCTTACATTTCTCTCCCCCTTAAAAAAATTTCATCCTCGAAATTCATACCTAATGAGAATAGCTAAGGATATTAAGCTCTCATGGTCGATTTTGGCTCCTATGTTGCTTCTTCGAGTCCATGATGTTGCCAGCGTACTTTCACCAAAGGTATTTGCTTATTTTTGAGTTATCGAACTTCTCTAGCTAGGATAGACACAAGCCTTTCATCATAAGACAAATCTATCTGGACTTGAATTTCTTGCACATGAATTTTATATGTAACATCTAACCGATATCGTCTTAACATGAAAATATGAAACACATCATATAACTTGGCCAATTCTTTAGGAAAATCTAACTAATAGGCTATTGATCCGACTCTCTTAAGAATCTCATAAGGATCGATATATCAAGAGCTGAGCTTACCTTTCTTTCTGAACCAAAGTATATTTTTTCATGGTGACACTTTCAAGAATACCTTATCTTCTACCTGATACTCAATATCTTTACTTTTTTAATCAACATAGGACTTTTTCCTATTACTTATTGCTTTCAATCTTTGTTAAATAACTTGAACTTTCTCTTCAGTATCTTTCCCAATATCAGGCTTAATCATCTTGTTTTCACATAATTCAGTCCTACACTGCCTACCATATAGGGCTTTATAAAGTGTTATGCTAATGCTAGTCTGATAACTATTGTTATAAGCAAACTCCATCAAAGCAAGATAGTTATCCCAGCTTCTTGAGAATTCTAGCACACAACCCCAAAGTATATCTTCTAACACCTGAATAACTCGTTCAGACTGTCCGTCTATTTAAGGATGGAAAATGATACTGAACTTGACTTGAGTACCCAAAGCCTTTTGTAGACTTTTCCAGAATCTCGAAGTAAATCGAAGATCACGATCAGAAATAATAAATAGTGCTACCCTATGCAACCTCACTATCTTATTCACATATATATCTACCAGCCTATCCAATGAATAATTAAGATGAACAGGCAGAAAATGGGCAGACTTGGTGAACTTATCCACAATCACCTATATAACATTATGCTTCCTTTGAGTGAGAGGAAGTCCAGTAATAAAATCCATGATAATATAATCCCATTTCCATTAAGAAATCAAAATAGGTTGTAACAATCTAGATGGAACCTGATGCTCAGCTTTAACTTGTTGACATGTTAAATATTTGTACATATAATCTACTATAGCTTGTTTCGTACTCGACCACTAATAACGCTGCTTTAGATCTTGATACATATTATTTCCACCTGGATGCATTGTAAAGACAGTATTATGTGCCTCAAACAATAACTTTCTCTTCAATTCATCACTAGCTGGTACACACACTCGATCTTTATAATACAAATCACCATCTCCTTTCATAGAAAAGTCTGGTTGTTTACCTTCCCGAGTTGCTAAGATAAGTTGTTGTAACTTATCATTAACTTTTTGAGCATCACAAATTTCTTATCTCAAAGTAGGCCTAGCTTTTAACTGAGCTATTAAAGCCCCATCAGATGCAAGTCCCCATTCACCCTGCTACGTTGACAATGCCAAAATAGTCTTTCGACTTAAGGCATCAGCCACAACATTAGCCTTACCTAGATGGTAATCCACAATACAATCATAATCTTTAAATAGTTCCAACCAACGTCGTTGTCTCAAGTTAAGTTCTTTCTGGGTAAGTAGGTACTTTAGACTTTTATGATAAAATCTTACACTTTTCACCATGCAAGTAGTGCCATCAAATTTTCAAAGTAAACACTACTGCTACAAGCTCAAGACCATGCGTAGGATAGTTCTATTCATGAGGCTTTAGTTGCCTAAAGGCATATGCAATCACCTTTCCATCCTACATCAAAACACAAACCAAACCGTTCTTATATACATCATCAAACATAACATATTCCTTACTAGAAGAAGTTGAGCCAACACAGGAGCTTCAGTAAGCATTCATTTTAATTGATCAAAACTAGTTTGACTTCTAGGAGACCATTCATACTTTACTCCTTTTTATAGCAATTTAGTCAAAGGGGATGTTGTCACAAGAACCCTTTCACAAACTGGCGATAGTAACCAGTTAAATCTAGAAAACTTCTCACTTTTGTCACATTCTATGGCAGCTTCTAATTAACAATTGCTTTGATCTTACTACGATCAACTCTAATCCATTGAGAGGAGACAACATGTCCTAGAAAAGATACTTCTTAAAGTCAAAAATCACACTAGCTCAACTTCGCATACAACTATTTTTTCCACAGGGTTTGTAGCACAATCCGGAGATGTTGAGCATTATTGTGTTCATTCTTATAATAGAATGGGATATCATCTATGAATACCACAACAAACTAGTCTAAGTAGGGCCTAAACACTTTATTCATCAAATCCATGAATGTAGCTGGAGTATTCGTTAACCCAAATGGCATTACCAAGAATTCATAACGTCCATAATGGGTCTTGAATGTAGTCTTCGGGACATCCACATCCTTTACCTAAAGTTGATATACCTTAATTGCAGATCTATCTTTGAGAACACCCTTGCACCTTTCAATTGATCAAACTGCTCTTCTATTCTTGGCACCGAATACTTATTCTTTACTATGACTTTGTTCAATTGCCAATAATCAATGCACATCCAAAAAGTACCATCTTTTTTCATAACAAACAGAATTGATGCTCCTGATAGTGAGACACTGGGTCAAATGAATCCCTTATCCAGTAGCTCCTACAACTGAACTTTCAACTCCTTCAATTCAGTAGGAGTCATCCTATACGATGCTCTAGATATAGGAGCAATTCCAGACATAACTTCTATAGATAGCTCCAACTCCCTTTTAGGAGGAAGTCTAAGTAACTCTTCAAGCAAAAACATCTAGAAATTTGTTTTCTACTGGAATATCTCACAATTTAACACTCTCCTTCTTAGAATTAATCACAGAAAGCCAGATAAGCTTCACATCCCTTGCTAAGAAACCTTCGAGCTTGCATAGTAAATATCATATTAGTCAAAGAACTAGTGCAGATGCCATGCAATATTATTTCAGGTTGATAAGGCTTTCTAAACACAACTATCTTAGCATTACAGTCAACCATTGCCTGATGCTTAGACAATCAATCCATACCCAAAATCAAATCGAATTCATAAAAAGGCAATTTAATCAAATCCACTACAAACTCACTTCCTTGGATCATAACAGGACAGTTTTTATAAACTTCATTAACTAACATACTACTACCCAGAGGATTGGTTACATAAATATCATAGTCTAACTAATCTATAGGCATCTTTTTATCAGAAATTTCTCCAACATAGATATAAGAATGAGTGGATGCATGCTTAATCAAAGCATGCATTTCATAATTAAAAAGAGAAATAGTACTCGCAATGACTTCAGCTGCATCCTGATCCTCGCGAGCTTTCAAAGCATAAGCTCGAACTGAAGGAGAAAGCACAGCAAGTTGATCAACAGTTTTTGAAAGAGTATTCAGATTAGGTCTTATCTGACTAGATCCTCCATGACCTCTAGCTCATGCTCTATTCCTAGCAAATTCATGAGAAATCTCTCTATTAGCTTGTGAAATCTGAGACTGTCTCACAGGATAGTTTATATTAACTGATTTATGCTGTCACATCAAAAACATGCACTTATAGCCCTCTTACAAGTACTCCAATGGTGTTTGGAGCAATAAGGGCACTCCGAAGTACCAAAACCTTGACCCATAAAGGAACCCCTACTAGAACCTGAACTAGTCAATGAGGGAAAATCTTATCATCTTACCCTAACCACAGCTCTTTGAGTGAATTCAGGTGCAGTGAAAGCACCTTCATAACTTCTCTTACTTAAAAGCTGACCTCCTCTTGCAAAACCCCTTCACTAAACTCCTTTCTCTCTTAAACATCTCCCGCTTCTCTACCTTAATAGCCGCTTGTACCAGCTGATGGTAACTCACTTGCTACAAAAGAGTGAATGCTACAAGGTGCTCTTTAATCGAGTCATTCAAACCATCCTCAAACTGATGACACCGAAACTCCTTAGTAAGTACAGTTTCAAGAGCATACTTTCTAAGTCCATTAAATTCTCTATCTTACTCAGCAATAGATAGGTTTCTTTGCTTCAAGTGCAAGAATTGCTTCCACTTCTCCTTTCTATAGGCTTTCGTCACATGGTTAATTTTAAACTCTTTGGAAAAGAAATCACAATTCAGAGGCTCTGACAGCTGAGAATATCTCATAACAAACTTCCAGCACTCATAGGTCGCTCGTTGAAGAAGGGAGATGGCATAATGAACCATCTAGTCAGGTGGGCAACTAACTTCACCTAACACCCTCTTCACCTTTTCTAACCAAAATTTATCTTTTTCAAATTCTTCCAGAGATGTTCCAGTAAATTCTTCAACCCTATACTTTCGAAACTGATCGATTGGAGCCTTAGATGTGATTATACGATGTAGCAAAGTCATCATATCTTATGACAACTTAAACAAAGCTTCCCTTTGAGGTGGGGGTGGAGGTGGTGGTGTTTCATCTACCCCAGAAGGTCTCGATATTGACAGACAAGATCACCCAGGATTATTACTCTCAGCAACCTCATCAACAATTTTGTGAGATTTTTCCATATTTACTTCTAAAACCAAAACATGGGACAAACCGCATTAGGCCAGATATAACTCTTGCATTCAATTATAAGCAATAGTTAAGTGTTGGTTAAACTAGAATCGCCCAAACCATGGTCAAATATTAAACAATGTACATATACCCCATAAGAGGATATACAAATGACACACAAAACATTCCTAACATATACCAAGATACTCTTGAAGTTCCTTGAAGATAAAGAAACACAATTCACATTCATAATTTGTTGAGTTAAAAGAAAAACATATCATACATCTTGTACTAATCAAATTACATGCCATAAATTTTAAATTCATCCTATATTAAGGTTATTACAAACCATATACACAAAATACAAAATGCCTTATCATATTGAGTATAATTTAAAAACAAACTGAACATTTCCCAAAATAAAATACAACCTTCTTGGCCATTGTGTTTGTCTTTGTTTTAGTCTCAAATCTTCTTATCCAAACCTACAAGGAGGCAAAACAATTGTGCTATGCTAAAGCTTAGTGAGGAATAACTAAATAAGATATAAAATGGAGACTACCTCTAACAGTTGTTTAACATTCACATTCAGTGAATCATCCCATATTATAAGGAATCTTTAATTGTTCAAATCAGATTGTTCATTGCAGCAGAACAGATCATAAATGCATCAGAATAGAATATAATACATTAAAACAAATCATATAAGTATCATAAACAAAACATCTTTACTTCAGAACACAATGTACTAGTCTCAAAATAGGATATATTTGTGTCAGAACATAACAAAACTTGTATCAAATTAGAACTTATCTTGTATCAAATAAAAAATTATTTTGTATCAGATCAAAACATATATCAAAACACTAAACACAAAACATATTAGCCTGCTAGTCTTTTTTTATAGAAGTGGGTAACAGGAACAGAATAGGGGATACCAATGATTGGTATTAATAGAAATAGAAGAGACTTAAGTCTCTAAATCAGAAGACACTGTAGTGTCTAAGAGTAGGGGACATCGTCGTGTCAAAGTACAAAAGAAACCTAAGTGTCTAAGAACAAGGGCAGCTGCAGGCCCTTCTAGACATGCCCATTTACCCATAACTAGGACTTGGCAGTTTTAAAATAAAACATATTACATTTCAGAATCACTTGACAATGAAATAATGCATGAGTATGAATTTGCCTCTTTATCCTTAATTTGAATGCATTCATTCATGCCCGAACAAATTCAATATGTCTTATGAATGTAAACATTTTTAAGAATACATCAATGATAGTCTTAAGTGATTATATATTATATAAGTCCATACAAATTCCTAATTCATAAACAATCACACCTAATTCACATTACTCTTATTCCTTGAACCACATTTGCATTCATAAGTATACTTCATTCTTTTAACAAATCATAAGTTCCAAAATTAGATATTTATTATCATATAACACCTTCCTTAAGTTATTACCTCAATTAATAATACAAACCTATTCAACCTTTAATCATTTAATCTAGCATCAAACTGGGTTATTTTTCCACCTTAATTAAGTCCAAAATTTAACTCCTTTATACTTTTTTCAATACACCATCACCAATGTCCATCAATTTCAGTTTAAATCTACCTTATTCATGCTTCAATCCCTTAAAAAATTCATGTCCAAATCCAATTCAAAAAACATTCATTATGCAACTCACAAATCATTATTTGATATACATCAAAACCAAAATAGAATTTGCCATACAAGGACTATTTTTCCAACACTCAATTATCATCATCATAACATATATTTCATGCCAAAATCATCATAATAAGAATAAATTCCTAAAGAAGTTTAGAACATCATCATCAAACCCAAATCCATCACTACGAAATCCATCTTATACATTCAAAAGAAAGAGCAATAAAGATGAAATGAAAGTCACTTAGAAAGGTCAGAATCAATCAGGAAGATGGCAGCATAACAACCCTTCTTCTTCTTCTTCCTTTCTTCTCCTTCTCTCTTCTTCTTCCTCTCTCCTTGGATCTTTCTCAAAGTAGCAAAGGTTGAAGCTCCTTTCTAGGTCATTTCTCTTTCTTTATATAGTATTTTGCATTTAAGGTAAACCTTAAGGTTTTCCCGTACCTAAAAAGTCCTAAAAGTCCCTCAAAACTTAAGTTTGAAAGGCTATCCATGTCTTTTGTCATGTACGTTACGACCGTGGCACCTCCACCAGGTTTCTATTACGATCATGGCCCTAGGTTTTGCTCCGAGCTTCCTCTGAGTCTCCTCCTTTTTTCAATCTTTGACCTAAAACACTAACAAACACATCAAGGCACCTCAAACATATAAAATTAAAGCAATAGTGTGCTCTAACCCACAAAACACTCAAAACAAAAATATCTAACCAACTAACACAATCTTAACCTTAACATGCAATAATTATTCAATTTAATAACTAAACACACACTAAAGTACCCATTAAAATATTATGCAACCTACTACTATCACTAATCTACTCTATGGATAGCCTTAAATTTTCCTTATAGGTTTTTTCCCACTAATGATTAATCACCTCCCCTCAAAGGTGAGTCAATCATTTCTCTTTAGAGAAACTCAGTAATCCCATACTCAAGTAATTTTTTAAAGGAGCATTAAGCATAAATCTAAATCTAACATCATGGAAATCTTATGTCACCCATCATATCAAGAAATTCCAGATGATTTCTCTCATATCTTCTAACAAAATCACCCTTCTCCCAAAGGTATAGATTCACAAGCAATCAAATTCATGGCCAAGGACTTCTACTCAACCACAAAGAGAAATCAACTAGGAAATGGAAAACAACCACATATTCAACTTAGTAAAACATCAAATCTCTAATCCCCTAGAAGAACATAAGAAATCTGGCCAATAATCATGATTACTAACTCAAAATCCAACATTCAACCCAAATCAATCTAACAAAATACAAGGAAGTAAAGAGAAAAGAGACAAGAAAACTCCAAAGGTCAATTCTTCAAGCCTTCTTGTTGGACCCAAATTTTTTTTTATTATTATTTATTCATTTATTTATTTATTTTTAGAATTGATTCATTAAGTTAGTGAGCTTAAGTAGTAATTAGAAATTAGAATGAAAATGTTAGAATTAAATTAGAGTATAGTATGGTGTTTAAATAGCCTAAGGAGTAAGTAATCTTTTGATTAAATGAAGGAGGATATTTTGGAAGACCAAGACAAATTGTTGTCTTATAATAAGAAGAAGAAGAAAGAATCATGAGAAGAGAGAAAGAAGAGAAGAAAATCATGGGAGCTAGGGAAGGAAGAAGAGAAAAATGTAGGGAAGCTAGGAAAGAGGAAGTATCAACTTGTTAAGGTAAGTTCATCTTTCCTTCTTGCTTAGGTAGAGAAATAAGGAGAGAAATGGGTTTGTGTTGGAACAAAGAAGAGAAACCAAGTTGATTTTTCATGGATTCTAAACTAGGTTTTGGCTTTTCTAACCTAGATGAACTATAGGTAGATTAAGTTTAAGCTTAATTTTACCCTTTTTGATTGTTGAAATTTTATGAATTTTCATTTAATGTTGTTTTGAATGGAAACTTGGTTTAATTGAAGGGAATGAAGGAAACATTACCCAAGAGCAAGAAGAAAGGCAATCTTGAGCTTGAATTCATAAGAAATTAGGTGGGTAATGTGTTTATAGTTATTGTGTGAATGGGCAATTGTGTACTTGTATGTGTATATGTTTAATTGTTTGAAATGGAATCATTGTGAATGTGGAAAATGCATTATGATTGTTACCATGTTATGTCAAAAATGATGTTATGACATTTTGTATAAGAAAAAGAGGAAATAGCTTGAAAAGCATGAAAATGTGAATATGTGATGAATTGAATTGAGCATGTATATTTTCTTGTGTTTGGGCAAGAGAGAAACCATTTCTTCAATCAAGTGCATGTTGACCTAAAGCCTTATCCTGGCTGCTCGCTTGTGGCATATGAGATCCTAAAAATGGACTCCATGTGTTCACGGTATAAACTTCAGTTTCTCCATTTCGATCCATAAAACTCTCAAGCCATTTGGTTGTGAATTTCATTTAATTTGTTGAGCATGATCGAGTGTTATGTTTTGATGGAATGTTTATAAATGATATGTTTATGTGATAACATCCTTAACTTTGAAGTCTTGAGCTAGAATTGTTGATGATCAATTGCTAGATTCAAATGTAATATACATAGATATGTATATCTATTTATATGTTTGATTGTGTGGCTTGTTGCCAATGGCTATAAATATATTAGCCACTGAGCTTTGTAGCTCAACCCACTATTTTCTCCTCATATGCAGAACAAAAAGGTTAGTGATCCTTGCAATGTCTTTAGAAACTCCAAGATAGCTACATTTAGTAACTAAATTAGTTTGATTACTTTTGAGTAGCTTTAGTAGCATATCGAACATGAGCATCCTTTGTATTTTTGTGTTAAGCTAATGATGTAGTTGGCGGTATGTAACTAAAACTTGTTCAAACTCTATTTTGTTCTAGTAATGAGAATGAGATTTGAAGAAGTTCCTTTCTATATGTTTATGTTTATCTTGTGGTTGAGTTGTGATGGTTGTGGAAATGGTATGTGTATGTGTGCAGAATTTTATGTTGAACGTTGAGTTTCTGGGTTGCGAGTCGAAGGTTTCGCCGCAACAAATCTTTCCTGAAGGGTAATTTTACCTTTTTTTTTGCAACTTCATCGTGACAAAGCCAGCCATTCGTCGCGGCGTATTTATCTCGAGAGGTTCTTGGATTTGATCTGGGGACTTCACTGCGGCGAAACCAAACTTTCGCCACGACGTATTTATCCCAAAGGGTCCGGTTGCTTGACCTTGATACTTCTCTGTGTGGCGAACTTCTCCCAAAAGGTCCTTGGGATTTTTCCCATATCTTTGTCACGATGAACATATATTTTGTTGCGACAAACTTGCCACTACTGACGGCAAAATTTTCTTTTCAATGGAAGTTTTCAACTTTTCTTTTAAGCGACCTTACTTGACCACCTTAAATGATCACCTCGGGATGGGTAACAAGTTCCGAACCCAACATTATTTGGTATTAGAGCTTAGGATTTTAGGATTCCTAGGTTTAGAATATGTAGTGGTATAAATTTTTGTAATGTGTGATAAACTGTTTGCATTGTGAATTGATTGACTGCATTAAGTGACATAGATCTCATACATACATGTAGGAAATAAGATTAAAATGAAACGTATATTAATTGTTAGTGTTTAAATTGAAGGAGTAAGATGCCACCTCGTAGAAGGACATGAGGAGTTTTTGCAAGGATCAATTACACATGTTGGACCCCAAATTTTTCTTATAAGACTAGAACTATTAAATGAGAAATGTGGATAAATTCACATTTTGTTTTGGTGCTTTTAGTGGATAAGAGATTTTG